>CM066172.1:34503735-34558981 GCA_033629205.1 Lithocarpus polystachyus | reverse complement strand
CATCTTCTCAAAAAACAAAAACAAAAAAAAAAAAAATTAGACCTCCATCAATCGTGATATAGGAAAGGTTTATAAGATGTGGATGTATTGCAGAGGGGGGGGGGGGGGGGGGGGGGATTATATAAAAATTAAAAAGTCAAAGAGTTTAGAATTTTTTTTATTTTTTTAATTAAAAAGTCATAGATTTTTATGTTTGTTATTTAAAGTCCTAAAAGTATGCAACCATTTCAATACTTTTTTTTTTATATGCGAGGTCTGTAATATTTTTACAACAAATTTTAAATGACAGATTGTTGTTGGTTGTTACTAATTGATAAAAATGTAATTTCAATAATGTATTCAAATTAGAATCACCGACAACTTACTACCTAGGTTTGTTATATAAGTGTTTGTGAAAAAGTTATGACTTAATTTTTTTTTATCTATAAAAAGCTGAAAATTGTTCATACAAATGGGGATAAAAACTGTACATATACGTCCATCTCTATTATTCATTTTTATTATTTTGGGGAATGATGAAACATAGTAGAACGTGAAATTATTTATAAAACTTTGTGTTTCACATTTCACCTACATAACAAGTTTTAATTTTCTAGCAATCATTTTTCACTCTAAACTGTTTATCAGGGAAAAAAATTCACTCTAAACTAATCTTTCTTTTTTCTTTTTTTTTTTCTCAAAAAAAAAACTAATCTTTGTTTTTTCAATCTCAAATCTCTCTGTTCAATGTTACTAGAGGTCTAATTAATTGCATTAGGACATGACTCTTGTTGGTAATGTCTCTTGGGATTATATCAAAAAAAAAAAAAAAAATTCTACCTCCATCAATCGTGACGTAGGAAAGGTTTATAAGATGTGGATGTATTGCTTGCAAGTTGCAACCCAAAATACTATTAATTAAAAAAATATATATAGGGGAAATAATATAAAAAGTCATAGTGTTTATAGCTTATTTCAAATTATTTCATCTTAGATTTTTGTGTTTGTCATCTTATTACTAATTTTATTTGAGCTCTTCTACAGGAACAATTAAATCTCATAATATTTTTACAATAAACTAAAATGTCAACCTACTATAAGTCAAAATAAAACTAAATAATAAAAAAAATTATATTGAAATCCAACACAACTAAAAATAAGGACATTATAAAAATATTGTGAGATTTACTGTGTGTCTTTGAGGTTCTCAATTTACTTTTTTAAGGCTAATTTTAGTAATTAACCAGTCAACAATGGATTTATTTGTCCATTGTTCTTTCATATAGTACTACGGTTATACGGCAGGCCATGAAGAGTCAAGACTCAAAGAGACGTACAAGGCATCTCTTCCTGAATGGAAAGGCCTTTTAGATTTGAAAAATGCTGACTCTCTCTCTCTAAACTAACGTCTGGATTTTCTTCATCTGTATGCTTGACGTTGACACTCTGCACAGAACTATGAGCAGAAACAATAGGTTTCACAATCCAATATGACGATGCACAATGAGACATGGAAATTAGTAATGGGTTGTGTTAACAGGCACCGTAAGGTACCCATTAACACCTAATTTTATGTCAGAATTTTTGTCAGTTATCCGATTTTATGTCAGTATTTTATCAATTTTATAAACTTTAAGGTTAGTTTTATATAATTTCTCCTATTTATTTAAATTTTTTATTAAGTGAGACTTATATTATTTTAAACAGCACGGTACTTGTTAACATTTGGCCTAAAGAATAACCAACTAGTTCAAACATTTGAATGTTCTCACTCACGTGAAGAGTAATTCAAGGTTACGTTTATTTTTTGAATTGGGATTCAGGATTTGACTTTTTAAAATCCCATATTGTATTTGTGTGGTATTATTTATATATAGCAACATAAAACTGACCATGAAAAATTGATGTCTAACCTGCTCTTGACAAATAAAATAAGAAGGTAGAGTCGTAAACGCTAGTTTCTTTGCAAGGAAATGTTTTCATGTTAGATTTTGGTGCTTACAAAATAACACACAAGTGACCCCAAGGGAAGCGCTTGGGATTATTTTCACGCCACTGGTCCAATGTCCTCTATTGTCTTCAATGGGACCAGATCAGACTATAACATCTTCTCAAAAAAAAAAAAAAAAATCAGGCTATAAGTACTCAACAGGCTCCTTTACTTCGTACTCCTGGTCTCAACGGTTAGGACTTGGGATTCTATTATGATTACGCCGTAATAGGAAGACCACATTTGAAAAAATATGGTGAATATGTATAGGACAGGCACCCCGTGAAAGAATAAGTGTTCAAAGAGTTTTAAACATATGCATTAACATAATAATAATAAAAGAAACATTAACACACAAGCAAGACAACCCATGTTAAGGCAATGACCATATGGCCTAATGACCTTCACTTCCTTTTCTAATCTCCTATTTAGTATTTACACTTAAAATAGTCTATATTTCTTTCTTATCTTATTTTTTTGACTTTTTAATTTTAAAAAAATAGTCTCTATTTCTTTTCTGACATGGAAAATTGGACTTAAATTGAGGAAGGGAGAAACGGGGACATTGATTTGTTCTAAATTTTTTTTTTTTTTTTTAGAATATTAAGCATTTTAACACACACATACATGGAAAGAGAGAGAAGAAGGTTTTAAAGAAACTGATAATAATGTATATCTAAAAGAGCTTAACTCTTAAATACAAGTTCTATAATTTTTGATTGTGGACTGTGTTAATAAGAAATATTAAACTTAAAAAGTAGGCAAAACATTAAAAAAAGAAGTACTATATGATGTTTTTAAAAAGTGATCCATTATCAACTTTTTTTTCCCATACGTTGATAGTTGGGTAGGAAAATTTGAATTCTGGATGTCTCAGTTGAAAACTTTAAGAAATGCCAACTAATTAAACTATAAAAACTCTTTATTACAATATATTATGTGTTAGTGGTAATTTAATAACAACTTATAATAAAAATTGTTTAATATTGAGTTGTTTTAATTTAATATAACTTGCCTCACCATTCTTTTGATTTTATTATGACTTTTGAGTAAAGTTTAGGAATACCTTTGTGTTAGAACTACATTCTATCTCCCCTTTGTGTGTATTTGTTTATCAGGAAAGAAAAAAAAAAAACAAAAAAACAAAAACCTCCTCAGGTTCAAATCAGATATATCAATATAATACTCTCTACTACTAAAGAGCTAACAAAAATTGGTATGAATATGACAAAGACAAAAGGAAGTCAAAAATATATATACATGTTCATTTTACTATTATATCATCAAACTAAAATTATAGCTCTGCTAATCATACCAAGTTGTAATTTACATACAAAGAGACAAAGACCCATGACTACAATTTAAACCTTAAAATTTATGATGTAAACAAAACCATTCATATGTGGAACATGTGACAGTATGGGACATGGAACAAGAAGATTCATCAATCATCAACCGCGGACCACCGGATAAGATTTAAAAATAATTATAAAGTAAGGATAAATTTATTAAATTAAAAGAAAAATTTTAGAACATTTTTCTCTCTTCCTTGTGCGTGTTTGTTTCTAAAAAAAAAAAAAAAAAACCGAAAATCTAGGGGAATCTTCAAGCTAAAACACGAACATGTCTTTACTCAATTTTATTCATAATTGAATAAAATTAAACAGAGTGCAGATTGAACGAGAAGACTTGTGAGATCCAAGAGTACCAGTCAATTAGTTTTTATTATTATATTACTATAGCTATATATAAATCAGTAACATTAATGTTTTTTCGTATATGAGGAATTGACCTCCCCCAGTAACACTCTTTGAGAGAGAGAGAGAGAGAGAGAAGTAACTCACTACATAATGGACACAACTTGTGTCTAGTGCACTGATGTTCAATATGATATCAAAAATTTTCCTAAGTATATGTGGTCTTCATGATGACCTAATCTTAAGATGTTCGTCCTTTCTTTTTTTTTTCTTTTTTTTTTTTTCTGTTGAAATGAAAAAATAAACAAATAAATAAATAAAATCAAGAACGTAATTAAAGAGAAATAATAAATAAAATCAAGAATGTAATTAAAGAGAAATAATAAGGCAGCTTAAGCAAGAAGAGACGGAAAAAAAAAATATAGTATATTATGTTTCAGGTTGTATGCGAGTTTCTCACAATATATGAACATGTGTGGAGCCTGCATATTATGAGAGTCCCACGTAAGTCTGGCGTGTAGATTCCTAAGAGGCTTGCTACACATGGCGGACAAACAAGAATATGGGTCAAAAGTTTTGTGGCAAAATGAGATAAGAAACATTGACCATGATGGCTCTTGACACACAAGTAGTTCTCACAAGCTGGTCAGCAGTGAAATAAAATTTGATAAGAAAAGAGGAGACCCAGCCGCCAAGGCCTACTAAGAGAGAATTCCAACTTCAACCCGTCACCATTGTCAAAGCTTCTACATTATTTGTTATTGAATAAATCAATTTATATTTGAAAATTTTGGACTGTACTTAAAGATGACCCTAATCAAATACGTAGTAGTGTAGTACCATATGAAGAAATGACTAATTGAATTCAGTATATATTATAGTATCATATTAAGGAAAGGGCTTGACCTTGCTTCATCCCAACTTTACCGAAACCTCCAAATTTTCATTCATGTGCAAGCAACTTATTATTGTTTACCAATTGTTTTGAATAATTTGGACACTAATAATCTTGTGTCTTAAGTCTAAACTTCAGGATTAAAAGATTTAGTCCCATCCAAATTTGGGTGTTTTAATTTATGTAAGCCTTGTTGAGATTGCTTGGTTGAAAGATAAGTGTGATTTATATATAATAATTTTTTAAAAAGAGCATATAATAGTAAATTTAAGAAACTTGTGGCTAAAACCCTGTTCTTGATAATCCTACAATTCTATATAGACAAGTAATGCAAAGAAAGCATGGTTCCAGTCATGTTCTTTTACCAAAAATTCAATTGAGGTACAACTTCAGTTTCAAAAATACTCATTTAGTAGTAAATTACTGGTCTCAAGTAGGCTATAGGTGGGTTAGGTCAGAACTTAACCATTTTAGATTAGTCAGGTTACTGTAAAGCTCAAGTCTGATCTCTATAGGATAAAAGGCTAAACTAGTTCTCATTTTTGTTTCTTTATTTCTTTTTTGGATAAAATGCAAAATTGACCCTCTAAATTTTTTCAAGTTTTATTTTAGTCTTTTAATTTTGCTTTTGTTTATTTCAATCCTCTAAGTTTCAAGTTTATTAAATTAAGACTTTTTGATTAACTTTTGTTATATGTTGTTATTAACTTTTCAATTTTATAAAATTTTCTTCAAATTTTTTAAATTAAAAAAATTAATTAATGATTGAAAAATATTTTCCAAATTTTGTTTTTCAAAAAATTTTAACAAAAGTTAACAAAAAATACTTTAATTGAATAAATCTAAAACTTAGAGAACTAAAATGAACGAAAGTAAAATTAGAGGATTAAAATGAAATTTGAAAAAAGTTAGAAGTTCAGTTTTGCATTTTAGCCTTCTTTCTTTCACTCTCAAATTTTAAATTAGAAGAAAGACTTTTTCACGCCATTGAACATAATTCACCAATGAAATAAAAAAAATACAATTTCTCAACACGTGAAGATCTTGTTAAGAAAAACAATGTCAAGATAACTTTTGACATCCAATTCATATCCAAAACTTGACTACAAGGTTTTTCTCCACATACTGCCAAAAAGCACTGATCTAAAACCAATAAAATAAACAAGATAGATATTGAAAACAAATGAGAGAAGCAATATTCCATTGCAATTGACCAGAAGTACATGTTACATCAATTTGTTTCAAATTATCCCAACTCTTTCCTCCCTTCTATTCACACACCTTTTGTGGTTCTAGTGTGATGCACCCATTCATATTTCCCAATGCAGAAAGAAAAATATATCATCTACCAGTCCACATGAGATTTATCCCAAGGATATGTCACAAATCATAAAGACACGAAGTAAGTTGTGTGGGACGGAACATTCTCCAAGGGAAGAGGAAAATATAAGGCCCACCTACAAGAGTTAGGAACCAGATGTTTGCTGAGAGTCGGACCATAAAATTACAATTGCTAAAAGTGCCATTGTTGCAGTTTCGACTCGTAAGCGAAGTGGTCCCAGACCAACAGTCGTAGCTCCTGCTTCCACCATCATATTCAACTCTTTCTCGGTGAAGTCTGAAGCATTAAGAGATTGATGTGAACAAACACATTAACTGGAACTAATCATTCCAAAAGACAACAATAAATTGAATGAGACACACAGAATGAAAAAAAACCTAGGCAATCACAACCAAGAACCCTAAGAAATCATAATTAGAAAGAAGGCCATCAAACCCTTGAAGCTATGAATTTGTTGATAACATAAAGGTCATTATATAGGCCATTATCAATCCTTGTCCCCAAAAAACTAAAGAGCTCTAAATAATAACCGTTTCTGGAAAAATTAACTCCTATAACAAAGAAAAGAAATGAAGATACTTTTAAACCAAGTAGAAAACTACTTAAAAAATAGAAAATGAATGTCTATATAAAATATGACTCATGGGCCTACGATACAGCTCTTTACAGTCGATTCCAGGAGATCTGAAATCTAATAAATTTACCCCATTTTAGAAAAGCTTCATCAAAAATGAACCAACCGAAACTTAATCATTAATACTACGACTCAATAATAAATATGGTAGCCTATAAAAGGTGACAAAAAAAGCCGCACATCAAAACTAGACCACAATTTTAAAACATCTTGGTATCTTGTTCAGTTGTTTGTTCTTGAGCTCTTTGCTGGCTGCATCAGGGTAGTTTCTTTACTAGTGAGAGAACATTATACTTACCTAGAAGGATAAACCTACATTAGTCCCTCAAATTCAAAATAATAATAATAATAGAGATTTCAAATCTATCTTTTAGTTGATCTATTTGATTGTCATTTGCAAGAACTTTGTTACAGGAGTTGGGAGCACAGATGTTGGTTAACTGAACTGCTCTATGCATAAAAACAAAGCAACGTTAAAATCTTTTAGGGATCACTATACGTCTACCACCTGTGGTTTGAGTAAAATTGATCCACCAACAAACGGTTTAAAAAGTTACCCTTTGTCCAACAAAGTTTGAAGTACTTAATAAATCTCAATAATTATTAAAAAAAATATGCATGTATAAATCACATGTTTTGATAAGTAAACCCAAAAAACAAAATAGCAACCTCATTACAATCTGAATACATTGAATTCATGAACATAAGAAAATATAATTGAACCTCAAATAGGTAAAGTTGAACTATTAGACCAGAAGTTGACAAATCAATTTAACTCAAACCACAACCCTGAGCTTTTATTTTATTTTTATCACTTTCTTGGTGCAGTACGTTTTGGCCTTTAAGGAGGGAGACATCCGGGGAGATTTGAACTAGTGACTTCTGCTTCACAAGTTGTGGTCCCCAACTAATTGTGTTATCCTTTGGGTTTTTTTTCCTTGGTCCAATATTAGTAGCTTTCTTCTTATGTAAGAATAAGTCTCAAAATGGCAAACAATGATTAAAATTAATAAGGTGTGATTGTTCCAAAAAAGAAACAAACTAAAAGATCTGCTTCAATCACACAATCAGTTATATCACTAATTTGTCAAGATTGTTAATACCTCCAATGAATCACTTGGAATTTGGTATATTATCAATAACTCAGTATGAATTCAATAGTAATAATGGGTGAGGGGGGATTTGATCTCTGGACGTCTCTTTTTAAATCACCAGGAGATGTCAATTGAGCAACAAGGCTCTTAGCAACAATACTCTGTAAGAATAACTCAGCAATCTTCATAAAATCTTAAAGAATAAGATGACAAGCATATCTTACGTAATCATGTCAAAAGTCGGAACTAGAAGAATGTTCCTTTACAACTTGATACAACTGGAAGGCAACTTGACCAGGCAATCAATAAATAGTAAATCATATATCTTAAGAACTAACAAATTCATGAAAGTTGCAGAATAATAACAGCAACAGGTATACCAGACAGAAAACCTTGCATGAGAACCATTACTATATATGAGACTATGTATGTCTGTGATCCACATGAAATTGAAGTTTTAAAATCTCTTAGATTCAAGCACAGCTGATTATATAACTTGTATAGATTTTTAAAAATCAGCGTAAATATCAATTAAATTAATTTCCGATTCAAACAAAGGCCTATTCACGAGTGGCAATGTCAGAAAAGTACATGATAAGAGACAAGGCTAAATTATGATGCATACTAACCCCCTTCTGGTCCAACTATAATCAGTCCACCAGAATCGCTTTTTGATGAAGTCAATACACTAACAAGAGGACTAGCCTCTGCTACAGCAACAAAAGATAGCTTTGACTGAGCAATCTGTAGGACACAAAATACAAATGTCCAAGTTACAAACAAGGGAGCAAAGAAAAAAAATTGTTAAAACATCTAAAGGAGTCCTTCATGGTCTATACATTAATGGGAACCACACATTAATGGGAACCACATCAGTCAGTGGATAATCTTCTATAATACCAAAACACCTTCATTTTACACATTTTAGCCAAAAAACCACCCACATCAGTGTTTGTAAATTTGTGTAAAATTGTGCAAAATTATACAAATGCTACAGTGACCGTGCATATATACACGGTCACTATAGCTCGTGTATTGATTACTTTAATAATTTCTATTCGCTCCTTTTTTTCTCTCTCTTCTCCATCTGCAAACTAACCCTCCCTCTCATCTCTCTTTCTCTGATACACACATTCCACTGATACACACATTCCACAGACACAAAATCACAAATCAACTTCAAAAATCAACTACAAAAATCAAAAATCAACCACAAAAGAGAAGATCGGTGTTCATGGAGATCGGTGATGGGTTGACGGAGATCGGTGATGGGTTCGATCTTCTCTTTTGAAGGAGATCGGTGATGGGTCCGATCTTCTCTTTTGACAGAGATCGGTGATGGAGATCGGTGATGGGTTGACGGAAATCACCCTCCCTCTCATGTGGATCGGTGATTCAGAGGAAAAAGGGGGTGTTGATGGAGAGCTCTATGACGGGTATTCAGAGGATCGGCATTAACTTGTGATGGGTTACCGGAGAAGAGGGAAGAAAAAGATTCTCAAAGCAAAAAAAGAAGAAGAAGAAGAAGGAGAAGAGAGAGCGGCGGAGAAAGAGATAGGAGGAAGTGAAGAAGAAGGGGTGGCAATCAGAAGAAAAGGAAGGGTTAGGTGGGGTAGGTGGAAAATAATAAAAAAAAAGTGAAGAAAAATATTATTTTAATAAAAAAGTGTGTATAATAGATAAACTGATGTGGAGGTTTTATAAAAGTGAAAGTGTAAAATAAAAGAAGTAGCTTTTTTCATGTAAAATAGATGATAAATTTACACGAGCTGGTGTGGATGCTCTAATAGTGGGAAAGGAGCTACAATGTCTACAATTCATGAAAATTTAACCAAATTTGCAAGAAAACAAAAAAGAATACTATCTAAATATTTGATTTACATATAAGAGTATTTTAAGTTGATTTGCTGCTAAAGTAAGTTACACAAAAGTTGCAGTTACCATGCCTCCCTTAAAGTTCTTTTTAATGTTTTACAGCCATAATAATTTACCCAACCTTTAAAGGCACAAGGTGGAGAACTCACTTGTGGCAGAATGCCATCAATTTTCATTGGAGGATTCAGAATTAATTCATGCAGCCGTTGACCTATCACAGGGGTAAAAGGAGGTATAAATGAAAGGAAAAATTAAAGTGTAGGAAACCTTTCAGTTATAAGCCATTCATACTGCGTTTAATATCATTTGCCAAAAGCAAAATTATCAGGAAAAGTTAATTCAAATTCATCGTAAGTTTACATTACGAAACCAGCAAGAACCAATTATTTACATTGTTTAGTTGCTGCTAAAACAACACGTTGCAATCTGTCCAACCTATTCTCCGAAATTGAAGGCGAACGTTCTGTCAATAGAGGTGTTACACTACTAGCCCCCAGTTCCTAACACAGTTAAAAAGTGACAAAATTAAACAAGACAAAATGGAAGTTTCTAACAGAAGAATATTTTTAATATGCAATAGGATATACTGTGCATTTCTCTACAAGCCAGTCAGCTCGACCACCCTTTAGAGTACCTAAACAGAAGCAGGTTAAAAAATGTGATGACTAACCTGAAGCATTGAAACTGTGCATCCAATTTTATGAACTGATCCTACTGAATACCACAAAAACTTACCAAAAGCTGCAAATACATGCCAATATGTGCTCTGAGGAGGAACTAACTTCGGATCTTCCAGGGCCACAAAATCCAGTCCAGTACGGTCAATCCTCTGAATGCACCCTTCTATCAAACCTCCCTTCCCATTAAAAAGCTGTATCCTTGCATGTCATAATTTGGACAACCATAAATTTTTTCGTCTAACAAAAGCTACTTTATAGTATCTGCCATAATAAAGTTCAAAAAAAAAAAAAAAAAAAAAAAAAAAAAACCAAGTTGCTTTGCAATTTATTCATATGGCTAAAATTTACCATTTCTAGAAAGACCAAAACTAACTTAAAGTGCAAGTTTTAAACTTTAATTTCAGTTTCTCAACATCATGCAGGCTAAAAAGAACTATATGACTATTTTTAAATGTGAAAGCAGCTTTTATTCTAACAAATCCAAAAGCTTTAGACTCTAGCATAGGATAACCTTCACAAAAATCTAATTAGAAAAGATGTTTAGGCCTAAAATTCAAAGGGCAAGATTGAAAACATGAAACTTATAAATACATAGGATAGGACCCCTTGGAGGGGAGGCAAACCTCTTGTTACTTGACCAGGTCAAATCTGGGTGACATACAAGAATAAAATTGATAATATAGGCTGATTGATAGAGAAACCAAATAACTCTTATGTGGTTTGGTCCGGGGGATCCGATATATCCTCTAGCATTCAAAATCCTGGGTTTTTGAGTGTCCAAGAATGTAATTATGCCCAAGTTTGGTTTGTCAACATTTCTTTGAATATAAGATTTTTTTTTTTTTTTGTTACACTTATTCCTAGGAATTGTAAAGAATTACCTCTTTTATTTTTGTGTGGTTTTTAAACTTGAAATATCTTATATGTTCTAATTTTTCTTGAAAAAACCAATAACGTTATTTCAAAAACCTTTTTTTGGTAAGTAATAATATAATCTCAAAACACTTAAATAAAATAGAGGGGAAAAAAAAAAACACCCAAGAGTATCACATGAACTATAATTAAGCAAAAAAAAGTTAAGCTGTAGAATGAACAGCTTGCATTGATTAGCTTTGCAACAAAAAAAAAAGTAATAATAATAAAGCTATGACATAGCATAAACCATTTCCAACACCAACTGCAATGCATTAACATAGCATAACATCACTTTCTTAAAAAGAAGAAAAAAAACAGAATTTTGCCATGCCTTGGTATCTATTTTTAAGGGAATCTAAATTCCACAAATGTGAGATTTGGAGGGATATTTGGATGCTTGTGGGCATCTAGATTTCCCTGGGCTATTTACAACCAAACATGGGAATCCTCTTAAAATTTTCAGAAATATTAAAAGATATCCCAAACCAAATGCCGTGTTAAGCAATGAAGTAAGAGATGTTAGCAAACTAAATAGTCAGCCCAATAGCACAATCGAAAACCCCACCACAAACAGGTTCGTTAGTGCTCTCATGCGTTCATGCATGTAGAAGCAGTGTTTGGTCTTGCATTTCCGTTCATGCATGTAGAAGCAGTGTTTGGTCTTGCATTTCCCTCCTGCAAGAGTCTTGTGACCTCACGAGTGTGGAGCTGGAAGCTCTTTGAAGTAAGTTAACTTTCACAGAAGAGGAGGGAGAGGATATAGAGCTAGGAAGTGACAGTAAGAAGGCAGCGAGAGAGATTGGGAAAAACTGCTTGGTCATGAAGATACTCACGCTGCGTACCATCGTCTTGGAAGCTCAAGGAAAACACATGAAAATGCTGTGGAAACCTAATAAGGGACTACAGGTCTCAGAAATAGGAGAGGACATGTATCTGGTGGAATTTGGAGATGGTAAGATAAAATGAGGATCTTGGAGATGTGCCCTTGGAGCTATGAGAAGCAACTCATACTCTTACAGGACTTTGAAGGCGAGTGGGTTCCTAAGGAGATTACCATAAAATGGACTCCTTTCTAGGTGCAAATCTATAACCTTCCCCTGAAGAGCATGACACGAGAATTGGGCATGGAGACTGGAGCGAAGATAGGAATGGTGCTGGAAGTCGATGTGCCTGAAAAGGGAGTACAATGGGGTAAATACTTGAGAGTGAGGGTGCAAATCAACGCAACTAAAAAATTTGTTAGGGGGAAAAGTGTCACGATTGAAGGAGGGGAGAGCAGATGGGTCTTCTTTAAGTATGAGAGACTACCAAATTTCTGTTACTGATGTGGGAGGCTGGACCATGGGGAGAAGGATTGCTTAGAAAAAACAAATATGGAGAATGGAAAGGGGGAGGGATGTCTGCAGTATGCAGCGTGGATGAGGGGCGAGCCAGGTAGAAGGGGAGGAAGAGACCAAGGAAAAACAGGCGAAGAAATCAGGTCGGAGGCGAGAACGCATGGCCATGAAACTCTCCGACAACTGGAGAGACCGGAAGTAGGTGAGGATTAAGCGAACAGACAGATTCCTTGTTAGGGGTTGATCCTTTTTCTTTTGATAAGTAATAAAAATTCATTGATAAAAAAAGAGGAACACCCAGGCATACAGGAAGTATACAAGGTTGAACAAGTCAAAAACGAACAGTACAAGAATCGAGAAAATCCAAAAAAGAAGAAAAAAGATGGTTTCTCCACACAGAGGACCAGTCAAGTAAGGATAGGAAGAATAGAAGCTTGAGATCAGGCATGGAACGCTCATTGTCTTCAAAACACCTACTATTTCTCTCCTTCTAAATACAACACATCAGACAATGAGGATCGACCTTCCAAATATCACCATTACGATGGCGACCAAAACGACCTAGCCAGCAAGCAAAAAGCCCAACAATTGACTTAGGCATAACCCAACAAACTCCAAATAAATCAAAAACCATATCCCACAACTCCAAAGCAACCGGGCAATGCAGGAAGAGATGGTCAACACTTTCACTATTACATTTGCACATATAACACCAATCCAAAATGCAAACCTTTCTTTTCCTTAAATTGTCAATTGTTAGACATTTTCCCAAGGAAGCGGACTAGACAAAGAAAGCCACTCTAGAGGAAATTTTTTGCTTCCAAATGCTTTTCCAAGGGAAAAACTGCTCACTTTGGCCAACTAGAAGATGATAGTAAACACAAACTGTGAACCCCTTACTCTTACAAGGTAGCCAACAACTCTTATCCTCCCCGATCCCCCTTACAGGAGTGCAATAAATGGAGTTGATGAAGGACCTAAAAGCTTCCAATTCACGATTATGCACCTCCCTACAAAACTGAATCTCCCAATGAAGGACTCCATTGGTGTACCTCATAAGATCCGCAACACTTGCCTCTTTGCTACAGGAAATCCTGTATAATTCGGGGTAGCGGACAGCAAGGGAGGAAGTTCCGGACCAATGATCTAGCCAAAAATGCACTCTAGGTCCATCTCCAAAGAAAGCCACTCTAGCGATAGACCAGAGGGATTATGGGCGGCGAGTCAGAATGGGGAGACCTATCATGCAGATGGCAAGGTCAATCTGCCACATGAAAAGGAGAATGGTAGTTTAACTCCAAAAGGGAAGGATTCCTTGACGTACCTACTACCCACAGCAAACCTAGAGAGAGACATGCAATGGGAGAAATCAAAAACCAAGGAGGGGTCTAGGAAGCCTGAAGCAAAGACGAGCAATATGGAAATATGTTGGGACACGGGCTTAAAGGGAGAAGAAATTAAGGCATGGGCTAAGGACAACTCAAGCCCACTGGCAATGAGCTTCATCTAGGACAAAGGGTGGGTTGCCGAGCCTTTGGGCCCCCAAAGTGGGCATTGGAAATGGTTAGCAAGGAAAACCACTAAATCAAGCCCAAATGAAAGGGCTAGCCCAGATAAAATAAAAAGAAAAGGCCCTGTTCCTTTACAGGATTTAGATCCTAATGTCCTGAATACCAAACGAAAGAAGGGGAAGTCCATAGAAGAGAAAGAACTAGATGTGAGTGAGGTTACGGTTGGCGGTGTGGCGGTGGCTGCGGCGCAACACCGCCGAGCCCAATGAGTGTGCTAGCATGGAATTGTCGGGGTTTGGGGTCTCCTCCGGCAATTCGTACACTCACCAAGGAGGTGAAAGAAAAAACCCCCATGGTGGTGTTCTTGGCTGAGACGAAGGCGAACATCGACAAAATAAAGGGCTTTCGGCATAAACTGGGTTTTACTCAAGGAATTATTGTTCCTAGTGATAGCAAGAGTGGTGGCTTCGCGTTGCTTTGGAGAGAAGGGACGGAAATAAGGTTTAAGAGCTGCTTGCATTCTCACATAGATGTGGTGGTTCACGGCAAAGGTAAGGGAGGTCCGTGGAGGATTACGGGATGTTATGGGCATCTCGACACGAGCAAAAGGCAGAGTTCTTGGCAATTACTCGAATCCCTCAATGCCCAATGTGTGATGCCGTGGGTGGTGTGTGGGGATTTCAACGAAATTCTACATCTAGCTGAGAAGATGGGATAGAAGGAGCGAGATGCAAATCAAATAAAGGAGTTCCGAGAGTCACTTGGCAGGTGTGGTCTATTTGATTTAGGCTTTGTGGGTCAGAGGTTTACTTGGTGCAACGGAAGGTATGGGGAGCAACGCACTCTACTGCGTCTAGATAGAATGGTAGCTAATGAGGCTTGGGTACAGATCTTCCCTGAGGCAAAGGTTCACCATGTCTCGATGTCGGTTTGGATCATTGTCTCTTGGCAATGTTTCTTAATAAGAATCAGCCCCACAAATGAAGTAAAAAGAGGTTCTTGTTCGAAGCAATGTGGGTGAGAGAGGAAGAGCGTAAGGAGGTAATCGAATTGGCCTGGGATCCGTATTCAGAGGATTCTATTTGGCCTATCCAGGAAAGATTAGAGAGATGCCAATGCCAACTAAAATGCTGGAACCAGAGTAGATTTGGTAATGTGTATAAGATCCTAAAGCTAAAACAATCCTACTCCTGCCTACAACAATTAGAATCTCTCAATTTACTTCATGAGACAGCTGAGGAAATTCAGGCAGTCCGCAAAGAGATAAATGAGCTTCATACCAGGGAAGAAATTAGGTAGAAGCAAAGGTCTCGAGTGCTTTGGCTGCAAAATGGGAACAAAAACATTAAGTTTTTTTATGCCACCGCTAGCCAAAGACAACGGAAAAATAGGATTGGGGGTCTTATGGATGATGGGGGTATTTGGCATGAGGAGCAAGGAGCAACCGAGAAGATAATCCTAGATTATTTCTCATTAATATTTAGCTCAGATCAACCATCCGACTTCGAGGCTAGCATGGAAGCCGTGGATAACAAGGTGACTGCCGAAATGAACAATGAGCTGCTAAAAGAATTTAAGGCAGATGAAGTGTAGAGAACGCTCCAACAAATGCACCTAACAAAATCACTTGGGCCTGACGGTATGTCCCCTATCTTCTACCAAAAACATTGGGATGTTGTTGGCTCTAGTGTATCAAACTATGTATTGCAGGCTCTCAACACAGGTGTGCTGCCAACTAGGTTGCACAGACACGCCATTTTTGGCGTTGTGTCGGACACCGGAACCGGTACGACTTGCCAGATTCCAGCATCCGGCAAGTCTCCTTTTTTTTCTTTTCTTTTTTCTTTTTTTTGGCTTCTCCGACACGTCCGACACGCCAGCAGTGGGAAAAAAAAATCACAAATTTTGACAGATGGTCTTACCAATACCATTGATTTTGTGATATACCCTAAAACAAAAAAACAAGTTTAGAGCCTAAGAACCCACATCTCAAGTTCTCAATCCAGTGAACCCACCCTCCCTCTGACCTCTGCCCGCTACCACTGCCCTTTGTCCCTCGCCGGAGCTAGATCGGGCCGATCGGCGAGCTCCATGGACGTCGACGCCATGCCCTATCCCTTTCTCTCTCTCTCTCTCTCTCTCTCTCTCTCGGCGTGAACAACAAGTCCGACTCTTCTCTAGTTTTCTTCTCTCTCTGTTTTTTTTTTTTTTTTTCCTTTCAGATATTAATTTTGGTGAATGGGTCATGAGTGTACTGTTACTCATTTATATAAGTTATAAGCTATAACGCATTTGTATTTTTTTTTTTTAATCCCACTCTCACAGTCTCACTGTCCTAGTGTCACTGTTACTGTGTTTCTTTACTCAGCCTTTTTTTTTTTTTGCCTTATAAATTAATTATTAGTTTGATGTTGAACTTGTTATCCTTTTATGTTTTTAGTTTGATGTTGAACTTGTTATCCTTTTATGGTTTGTACTCTAAACATTTTATGTATATTATTGTACTACTTTGGGTATTAGTTTACTTATTTGTAGTTCTTACATAATTTAAATTCTAGACATAAATGTATTTTATGTCTAAAAATATGCCTAAATATAAAATTTAATTAATTATTTAACCGCCGTATCCCCGCCATGCGTTTCCTTATTTTCAAAAATTGCCATATCCCCGTGTCCGTGTCCGTGCAACATAGGCTGCCGAGGGGCATTAATGATACATATATTTGTTTGATCCCAAAAACCAAAAATCACCAGGAGATAACTGAATATTGCCCAATCAGCCTCTGTAACGTAATTTATAAGTTAATATCGAAGGTTATGGTGGATAGGCTGAAAAAAATCCTGCATGAAGTGATCACGTAAGTACAAAGTGCCTTCATTCTAGGGAGGCTTATAACAAATAATGTGGTGGCCTTTGAAACCATGCACATTGCCATAAAAAGAAAGGGGAAGGAAGGGCTAATGGCCATCAAATTGGACATGAGTAAGCCTACGACCGGATCGAATGGGCTTATCTTGGGTCAATGATGCGTAAGATGGGGTTCAACGAAAGGTGAATTTCTTTAATCATAATGTGTGTGACAACGGTGTCCTATTCGGTACTCATTAATGGGGAACCAAGAGGAAATATTACTCCATCGAGAGGCTTATGCCAAGAGGATACTATATCCCCGTATTTGTTTCTATTGTGCGCCGAGGGGCTGTCAGCGATGATTAGACAGAAAGAAGCCATGGGGATGATTAAGGGTGTGGCCGTGAGTAGACAAGCCCGTTGATCTCGCATCTAATTTTTGCAGACGATAGCATAATTTTCTGTAGAGCAACCATGGAGGAATGCAAGCAGGTGGCCTCAGTGTTAGAGTTAGATACCTATGAGGAGTAGTCAAGGCAAAAGCTCAATAGGGACAAAACTTCATTGTTTTTCAGCAAGAACACAAGTGGTGAAGTCCAGAATTTTGTGAAGGAAACTTTCGGGGCCCAAATAGTCCAACAACACGAGAAATACTTGGGCTTACCGCCAATGGTTGGGAGAGGTAAAAAGAAGGCTTTCAACCGCATCAAAGACCAAGTGGGGAGGAAAATAGCGGGTTGGAAGGGGAAGTTGCTGTCCAATGCTGGCAGGGAAATCCTAATAAAGGCAGTTGCACAAGCCACACCAACTTATACCATGAACTGTTTTAAGCTCCCTGATTCCTTGTGCTTGGAAATAAACTCAATGTTTGGACGATTTTGGTGGGGGAAGAAAGAAAAGGCCAGGAAGATTGCTTGGGTATCATTAAAAAATTTGTGCAAACCAAAGGTCAAGGGAGGTATGGGATTCTGGGACTTGAAAGCTTTCAACCTTGTGCTCCTAGCAAAGCAATATAGCAAAACCCAAGCTACCTAATACATAGAGTGCTTAAAGCGAAGTACTTTGCAAAATCTTCATTTATGGATGCTCAGTTGGGAAAAACCCCTCCTATATTTGGAGAAGCCTATTGGCAGCCAAACCTGCGGTTAAGGAAGGGGTAAGGTGGAGTGTGGGTGATGGAAGAAGCATCAAAATATGGGATGATAAGTGGATTCCTTCCACAGTGTCAGGCAGAGTGATTTCACCAAGACCCTTGCTGAAAGTGGGTGAGAAAGTGGCAAATCTGATTGTACAGGACAAAGCTGAATGGAATGCTGGTCTGATAAGAAGCATCTTCCTCCCCCACAAAGCTGAGGCTATCCTAAGCATCCCAATCAGCCCCATGAACCCAACGGACTCCCAAACATGGGCTAAGACTCCAAATGGTATTTTCTCTGTCAAGAGCGCATACAGAGTTGCAGTTAAATATCTCTCGGACACAAAAGGATGTGATGATAGTCCAGGCTGCTCTAACAACTCCAAGATGGAAGCGATATGGAAGGTCATATGGAAATTAAAGTGCCCAAATAAAATCAAGCACTTCTTGTGGCATGCGTGTAAAAATGTTCTCCCTACAAAGCAGTGCCTAATGCACCAAAAAGTGTTAATGGAGGACAAGTGTCACCTATGTGGGGAAAGTGAAACCTCTAGCCACATCCTATGGGGGCGTAAAATTGCAAGGGAAGCCTGGAATGAATAAGTTCAAGCTTGACAGACCGTATCGATCCCCAAAGGAATTTCTTGATGTGGTCTGGTTGCTAATGGAGACACCTGGAGAGAAGAATTGGGAGGAGTTTGCTATCACGGCTTGGTGCTTGTGGAATAATAGAAACTCAGTCAGGAATGGGGGTAGTTGCAAAAGAGGGAAGACCATTGTATGGGAAGCCAGAAAATACGAGGATGAAGTGCGTGACTCCTTACCAATCTAGTGCAAAGTAGCCCCACCTGCCTCTCAGACAAAGCATTGGGCTCCTCCCCCTCTAGGCATGTATAAAGTCAACATAGATGCTGCTGTGTTTAAGGAACAAGGCTGCTGCGGGATTGGTGTAGTTATCAAAAATGACAGAGGGCAACTGATGGGCGCTTTGTGCAAGAGGGAAGACTTCCCGTGGGCGGCTCTAGAAGCAGAAGCCAAAGCTGCTGAGATAGGAATTTTCTGGCTTGGGACCTGGGACTGAAAGACATAGTGGTGAAAGGGGACTCTAAATTGGTTGTACAAGCACTTAAAGGCACAACAAATCCTGCCCCTCCCATCCTAAAGATAGTGGAAGGTGCGAAGAGGTGCCTTCGGAATTTCAGCTCTTGGATGATTGCGCACACAAGAAGAAACAACAATGCAGCTGCTCACTTGCTAGCTAGGAATGAAATGAATGTATCTGATTGTGTAATATGGGTTGAGGACACTCCTCCCATTCTTGAAACTCAAATCTTGAATGATGTAATTTCAATGGACTATGGTCTGAATTAATGAAATCCAGTCAAAGTTTACAATCAAAAAAAAAAAAAAAAAAATAGTCAGCCCAAGGATCCAATCCACACACACAGAGGAGTTGTTTTTAAATTTGTGGGGGAAAGTCTATTATCAACCTCTAGCACTTCTTAGTCTAAAAGCTTATCATTATGAGAAAACTAGGAGCTTTCATAAAACAACTTCCTTAGAATATACTCTTATACATCATGATACAATCTTAAGAAATTAAACCATAAAAAATCAAGAAAACAAATGGAACATTAGAACGATGGCCAAAAATCATTACAAGGAGAAAAAATAGATCAGGCTAAAGGTGGGCGTACATTTGAATATAAATTGAAATCAAATGGAAACATTTCAAATACAAACACCTCAATCACTCCACCATTTAGGTCCAGATAATTTGGCAACTAAGCTTCTCATGAGGTCACTCCCCTAACGAGGCTTAGTGATTCAAAGAGGTTGGTTAAATCTGTATTAATGAAAGACTGAAAAATGAAGACAGCATTTTTAGATTGGTTCAAGTTACAGAGTTCTGAATAATTGTTCATAAACTGTGCAGTTGTTTGTGTTCTAGCTTAGATTGGTTACGTCTGCCTTTTGCTTTCACAATTATCACTACTATATCGCTAATACTTCCTAATCCTATATATGACTAATATGAGCATACAAAAATATAAAATAAAGACAAGATTAACGTCCAGCAAGGTAAAACTCGTAACTCATAAATGATGACGGTTAAGAATACCTATCATTTGTGCTCAACCTCAAAACCTTAGTCATATGCCAGAACTCATCTCCTTGAACACGAACAATACCACCCTGCATTATTAGGCAAAACAATAAGAATCCTGTCAATCCTCATTCTTCAATCAGGTAACTCTAAGCTAAAATTTCTAAAAGTGCCAAACTACATTTCAGAAGAGCATAAAGAGGCCATCTTATAGAAAACCCCCATATATTATGCCAAATTGCCAATGCTAAGTTAAAGGAATGCCAACAAACTTTCTAAATAAAATAGTAATGATAACAACAATAACAACAGCAGTGACTAATATCAACTCAACCAGCCAAAAATTGACAAGAACCTAACACAAAACATTCTTGCCTTGACCAATTTAGCACGTCTACAAAATCCCAACGAAGAAACATCACCAAACCAAAAAATCCAACCCACTTTCCATGACAACCCCACTCCTAAACAACAACACCAACCAAATCTTAGTCCCAAAATTTCGAGGTCGGCTACAAACTCTCAATAGACTAGTCAAGATCAGTCATTCATTTCCATCAATACCAAACCAAAAATCCAACCCGACCTCCATGCCACCCCATTCCTCAACAACAAGAAGAACAACAATCAAACCTTAGTCCCAAAATTTTGATATCAGCTATAAATCCAAAAATCCAACGCGACTTAATTGAAATGTCTTGAATCAACTCACTCGTCCTCACCCATGCATTAACGGCTCTCCTCTGTAAATGACCAAAACCATTAGAGAACACACACACACACACAAAACAACTTTTTTCTCATACCCAAATGTCTGAGCTTAATTACTTCTATTACTTAAACTTTTAATCTTCACCCAGTACATTTCTCATTAATGATCACAAAATTATCACCATAATATGAACATTTAACAACATAAAAACTATTTCACAGCAGAAACACAAAAGCTGCACACATTGTAAACAAATTTTTAGGTAAATAATCCAACTTACTATATATATATATATAGAGAGAGAGAGAGAGAGAGAGAGAGAGAGAGAGAGAGAGGTGCCTTGGAAGGAGGGAGAAATTCGGAGAAGAAGCGAGGGAGGCCACCGCGAGACTGGTTGGAATAATCTAAGGAAGAAGACGATGAGAGTGTTCGGAGGCTGAGGAGCTCCGCAAAACGATGTCGTACTGGTGTTACTTTTAGGGTTAGGGTTCGCATTTGATGAAACGGACTCTTCTTCTTCACAATCACACTCTGAAACGCGCACACAACAACAGACTGCATCTTCATCATCATAGCTTAGTTTCCACCGGACACACAAAAGACTGAGTGAGGGGAGAAGGTTCTCATATCATATTATTTATACTACTCTCCAAGGGCTTGTATTGTTTGGACCGAATTTTTTTTAATTCCAAAACTCTACTATTTTTCAAGATTTAATTAGAGACAAAATTAAAGGATAATTTGATAAAATTATCTTTTGACTCCCATTAAAATATTATCAACAAAATATGACCACTTTTTTTTCATGATAAATAAGACCACTTTCTGGGTTAAACATTTTCAAAAAAAAAATTTAATAGAATTTGCTTTCCTTACTCCATGATCGTTTGTTTGTTTTTTTTTTTTTTTTCCAAATACCTTCTTATTTATTTTGAATTTAAAGGAAAAAAAAACACGCCTACTAAAAAACTATTACTATAACTTCTCATCTATATCCTTAAATTTTGCAAATTATCTGTACTATTATTTAAGTTCCACATGCAATATTACCTCCAAAATATAATCATTTTTCTGTTGATTTTCAAAATTCAATCTGTACTACAAATTTATTTTGTCATTTAAAAAAAAAAAAATTTATTTTATCTCTACCTCTCATTTCACGGCGATGCCCATGACACAGTTTGCCATCGAAAATGTCACGGTTTTTCCTCGTGCCGCCGTTAACCTTCAGCCACATGGGGCCATTTTCCGTCAACCACATCGGCGTTCAACGTCTCGACCTCTTCTCTGTTCAATCACTAGTGAACTAAGGTACACACACATTTAAGGATAACTATTAATATTTATGCTTTTCGATCTTAATTATACAAATTCCTTTGCTTTCTGATTGTTTATTTTTTAAACAGTGAATTGAGAGGCACTAGAAGTAAAAATCCTCTAAATCTGCCTTCAACAGTGCTACTAATAACTTACTGTATTAACTTGCTAACAATTTTTATTTACTTTTATGCTCTACTTTCTCATTAGAAGTTTATGAAAGAAATAATTATGATTCTGTAACTTGAAGTATTAGCACATCAGAAGGTTCCTTGAGATGATTTGGTGGTTGCAATAAAAAAGGTTCTAAATTCTAATTCTAATGTGGGAATCATTACACTAGATACGTATTGCTTCATATCATATTCTGGTGTAGAATCTGATTTGCTTCTCTCTTTTTTTCGCTGTGTCCGAAGCCAACAAGAAGTGGATCATGAGGTTCCATCCCAAGGATTGTCCCCACTGGCAGGTTTCTTTCATCCTATATTTACCATCTATTTATTATTTCTAGACAGAAAACCTATCATACTTTCGTTTCATATGGCTTTTTAGCATTGAACCCAAGATTATCATCTCTAGGAGGAATAGTAGCTGTTAATGTGTATAGTGTTGTGGGCTTTAGGCCCAACTAGATTACTTGTATAGCACACATTCTTGTACTACACTCTTACTTGTACTACACTCTTACTTGTACTGCACTCATATGCCTTCTATATATAGGCATTCATGTATATTCTTTCATTGAGAAATACAGTACAATTATTCAGTATTTCTAACATGGTATTAGAGCCATTGCTCTAATCCTTTGGTGTGCCGCTCTTAAGCAGTCTTGTCTTCTTGGGTGTCATACACTGCAGTCATCGTTGTGAGCAGCACCACTACCTCCACCGCGACTCTAGTACATCAAAGACCACTGCTTTGCCACCACCACCGCTTCCGCTTCTCCGATCAGACCACAGATTGCACCATCAGAAAATAATCACTCCAATCTACTATTCTGTGAAAAATCGACTTCATTGAACCTATCACGCGCCTCCACGCAACGCTACAAGTTTCGGCGATAAGTTCACGCGCCTTCACGTGCCACCTATACTATTCACTCACTGCCACGCGCCTCCACCCGCTAAAACTCCATCCGCTGACATCATCGTTCACGCCACGTCAGCCATAGTGACGTCATCAGGCCACGTCATCCTATCAACACCATGTCATCTTGCTGACGTCATCTCCGCTAACCGTTGACTTTCTCTGGGCCGTTGAATTTGATCGTAGACTTTTCTCTAGCGTTGACTTTTTGCAGTTTAGGTGCTCCTTGCCTATTTTTTCAAGTAGATTTCATTTTTGCAGTCTATTTTTGCATATTTTGCTTCTAAATGAAGAATAAGGATAAGTTTTCTTCGTTTTGCAACAATCATCGCTGAAAATCCAACAAACTTTTTTGCAATTTTTGCAAACGTTTTGACCATAATATTGAGACTTGCTATCAATGCAACAAATCAGCTGTTTCATTTTTTGATGCTACTGTTGCTAACACTGAGAGTTTCCAACCAATGGCTTCCGTCACTGCACAGTCTCAATCTTCTGGATCCACTTTCACTATTTCCAGAGATGACCTTATAAACATCATCGCTAATGTCATTCGTATGATTGATAATGCATCTTATTCCTCTTCTCTCTCAGCTTTATCCGGTATGTCTCCTTCCTCTTGGCTTATAGATTCTGCTTATTGCAATCACATGACACCTCACTCGTCCTTATTTTCTGAACTTCAACTTGCACCACACCCTCTTAATTTTCGCACAGCAAATGGTTCTACAATGTCTGGTCATAATATAGGTTTTGTTTCAACCTCCAACCTCTCGGTTCCTGGGGTCTTTAATGTTCTTGACCTTTCTTACAATTTATTTTCTATGGGACAATTAGCTGAGTTAGGTTATCGCATTATCTTTGATTATTCTGGTTGTATTGTGTAGAATCCGAGGACGGGACAGGAGCTTGGGACCGGTCCTAGAGTTGGGCATATGTTTCCCGTGAACAACCTTCGTCTTCCACTTGTTGCTCCTATCTCTGTTGCTGCAGCTGCTGCAGTTTCTTCTATTCCTTCCCTTGCACTTTGGCATGCCCAACTTGGTCACGCATCTTCCTCTCGGGTACAACACTTGACTTCTAGAGGTTTGTTAGGTTCAATGTCCATAAAAAATTTTAATTGTGTTTCATGTCAATTAGGAAAACAACCAGCTTTGCCTTTCAATACTAGTGAATCAGTGTCCACTGATATCTTTGACCTAATTCATTCTGATGTTTGGGGACCTTCCTCTGTCTCTAATATTGGTGGATCTCGATATTTTGTTGTCTTTGTTGATGATTATTCCCGTTATAGTTGGATTTTTCATATGAAACATCGTTTTGAATTATTGCAAGTATATTCTAATTTTGCAAAAATGGTTGAAACTCAATTTTCCAAACGTATCAAAATTTTTCGATCTGATAATGCTCTTGAGTACACTCAATATGCTTTTCAAGCTGTTCTGCATTCCTATGGCATTGTTCATCAACTAACTTGTCCAGGTACCTCTCAGCAAAATGGTAGAGCCAAACGAAAACTTCGTCATATTCTTGACACTGTTCGTGCTCTCCTTCTCTCTGCCAAAGTTCCTGCTCCTTTTTGGGGCAAAGTTGCACTTCATGCTGTTCATGCTATTAATCACATTCCCAGTCCTGTCATCCAAAATTAAACTCCATATGAGCGCCTTTTTAGGTAATCTCCAGATTATCATCACCTTCGCTCCTTCGGTTCTACTTGTTTCATTCTTCTCCAGCCACATGAGCATAACAAACTTGAGCTTCGGTCAAGGTTTTGTTATTTTCTTGGCTATGGCGAAACTCAAAAGGGGTATCGGTGTTATGATCCTGTTTCTCATCGTCTTTATGTCTCTTGCAATGTTGTCTTTTGGGAACATCGCCTCTTTGTCAAGCTCTCTCACTTCCGTGCCTCCCTATCTTCCTCCTTTGTCTTAGATCTTTTTCCAGATAAGGCACATATTCCTTCTGTAGATGCTCCTGATCCTCTTGTTGTTGCTCTTGATTCTCATATAGACTTCTCTATCCAACTACCAGATATCATTGATCCATTTCCTAGTTCACTCTTTAATGAACAGGTGGAAAATGAACAGGTTAAAGACGAGCTACCCAACCTTAACTTTGAGCTTGGGTCCCTTGTTCTTGCTCCACCTGAGGATCTTGCACAAGACATTCCACCTCTTCACTCAATTCGGGTCAAATCCATTCATGCACATTTACTTGACTACCATTGTTACACTGCCCTTGCTACACTACACGAGCCTTACATCTATCGTGTGGCTTCCACCGACCCTTTATGGCAGATTGCAATGAAAGAGGAATTTGATGCATTATCTAAAAACCATACTTGGGATTTGGTGACACTCCCCCTTGGGAAATCTGTGATTGGTTGTAAGTGGATCTACAAGATTAAGACTCGCTATGGATGGGTCCATTGAGCGCTTCAAAGCTCGTCTTGTTACAAAAGGTTTTACACAGGAGTATGGGATTGATTATGAAGAGACCTTTGCTCCGGTTACTCGTATCTCATCTGTTTGTGCCTTCTTAGCTGTTGCTGCTGCCAGTAAATGGGACCTTTTCTAGGATGTCAAAAATGCATTCCTTAATGGGGATTTAAATGAAGAAGTTTATATGCAACCTCCTTCTAATCTTTCTGTTGAATCAAATAAGGTTTGTCATCTTTGACATACACTTTATGGCCTTAAACAAGCTCCACGAGCTTAGTTTGCCAAATTCAGCTCTACCATCTCTCGCTTGGGTTACATGACCAGTCATTATGATTTTGTCTTATTTCTTCGTCGCACTGACAAAAGCACTATTCTACTTCTCCTGTATGTGGATGATATGATCATAACTGGTGATGACCTCAGTGGCATTCAAGAACTCAAGGATTTTCTCAGTCAGCAATTTGAGATGAAAGATCTTGGACATCTCAGCTACTTCTTGGGTCTTGAAATCACTCATTCTACATATGGACTTTATATTATTCAAGCCAAGTGTGCCTCTGAACTCTTATCTCGAGCTGGACTCACTGATAACGAGACTGTTGACACTCTAGTTGAGCTTAATGCGCATCTGACTCCCTCAGGAGGGAAACCATTGCCTAATCCTTCTCTTTACAGATGCTTAGTTGGCAGCCTAGTTTATCTTATTGTCACTCGTCCAGACATTTCCTATGCTGTTCACTAGGTGAGCCAGTATCCGTCTGCTTCACGATCGACTCACTATGCTGCTATTCTGCGCATTCTTCGATACCTAAAGGGCACTCTCTTCCATGGTCTTTTCTACTCTGCTCAGTCTCCTCTTATTCTCCGTGCATTTTCTGATGCTAATTGGGCAGGAGATCCCACTGATTGCAGGTCCACCATTGGTTATTGTTTTCTTCTTAGTTCTTCTCTAATTTCTTGGCGAAGCAAGAAACAAACTCATGTGGCACACTCCAATACTGAAGCTGAATATCGTGCCCTGCTGATACCACATCTGAGCTCCTTTGGCTACGATGGTTTCTCAAAGACTTAGGTGTGTCTACATCCTCTGCTACTCCTCTTTATTATGACAACCAGAGTACCATTCATATTGCTCACAATGATGTCTTCCATGAACGGACTAAAACATATTAAGATCGATTGTCATTTTATTCGTTATCATCTTGTCAATAGTGCTCTCAAGCTTATCTCAGTTTCCTCTAAAGATCAACTTGCAGATATCTTCACCAAGTCACTTCCTAAGGGGTGCCTTCGTACTTTGGTTGACAACCTCAAGTTGGTTTCACATCCACCTTGAGTTTGAGGGGGGCTGTTAATGTGTATAGTATTGTGGGCTTTAAGCCCAACTAGATTACTTGTATAGCACACATTCTTGTACTACACTCTTACTTGTACTGCACTCATATGCCTCCTATATATAGACATTCATGTATATTCTTTCATTGAGAAATACAGTACAATTATTCAGACAATTATTCAGTATTTCTAATAGTAGCATTGGGAAAGTTTGATGCCCTTCACATTGGTCATCATCGAGAACTTGCAATTCAAGCAGCAAAGGTTGGACCTCCATTTCTTTTGTCAGTTGTTGGAATGGCAAAGGTGCTTGGTTGGGAATCTAGGTATGGATGTTATATATCTTTATTATTCATTTATTTGAATTCCTCTTTCCCAATATTTATGGAGTCGTTATCAATTGCCTTTGTTCTGTGCTTATTAGGCTCTCATTGTCAAGGTACAAAAAATTGGATTTGTATCATGACAGATGTAAAAATGGTTGAAGGATGAATATTTGCATAATTTTTTTGCTCCTATATATGGTTAATACAGAAAGCAAGGATGAGAGAGAGCGAGAGAGAGAGAGAGAGAGAGAGAGAGAGAGAGAGAAGCTATGCAAAATCACAAGTACATTTTATCATTTTATGTGGTTTTGTGCACGTGTTGGTAATTTTGACTATAATGGACTAATCAGTTGAGTTGAAACCCACCTACTTGCATGCAGAAAAGGGTCAAGATGTTATCTTACCTGAAGCTTGACAGGTTGGTGGCTACAACTTTACAAACTTTGGATTCGACACCAGATAGTTTAAGGGGCATTATTAGTTCCAAAGTTAAGATAACAAATTTATTATCAATTTCATTTCAGGGGTTTTCAAGGTCTGTGGTGTAGGTAATAGACCTATTAATTTTGTTTTGGCTTTGTAGGGGAAGACCAAAAATAACAATAATTGAAGGTACGCATTGTAATGTTGGTACTGCGCAATGTGAGGATGGTACCATAAAATGTGAGAAAAAACAAGGGAACTACCGAATGTGACAAAATTATAGTCATATATGATGTTGATACTGCGCAATGTGAGGATGGTACCATTAAATGTGAGAAAAAAAAAATAAAAGAACTACCAAATATGGCAAAAATATAGTCACATGTAATGTTGGTACTGCACAATGTGAGGATGATACCATCAAACGTGAGAAAGAAAATAAAGGAACTACCAAGTGTGGCAAAAATATAGTCCATGTGATGTTGTTACTGCACAATGTAAGGATGGTACCATCAAATGTGAGGAAAAAAAAAAAGGAACCAAATTGGGCTTAGATACCGTGATTGCGTCACATGGCTTCACTAAATTGCAGAAATTTTAATAAATTTTTAAATTTTAAGAATAAATCTATACATATTTTTTGGATAAATATGACAAATCAAGTAATAAAAGAAAGTAGTATTTAATTTACAACTATAACAGTTGTGTCTATCTAAAATGTTATCAAAAAAACCTAAAATCAATAGAATAGAATTATCAAATGATAGAATTTAAATAGAAAAGAGAGATAAAATTACGCTAAAAAAAAGGTCTAATGCATCTTAATTGCAACAACGTATACTACACGCACAAAAAAAAAAAAAAAAGTTCTAATACATCCGCTTAGAGCATCCACAACCCAAATCCTAATCTCATCTTATTTTACCATCTCAAAAAGTCACTTTATCAATTATACAATACAATTTTACAATTCTCCAACATCTCAACTTTTATATCCTAATTCTACTCATTAAAATAATATTTTTACACAATAAAATAATATATATCACAATTACTATTATACAATACAACACATTATTTATACATTATTTATTCTTTCTCTCTCTTTCTTTCTGTTTAACAACCACAATCACCACCACCGCTGCACACCACCACCACCACTGGTAACCCATAATCTACTGTCAACACTAAAAAAAAAAAAAAAAAACCTAGAGAAAAGACCAAAACTACGTCGTTGCACCTACTGCCCTCCGACCATCAACACCACCACCACCCTAACACAAAACGACTTCGTTTCACTAAAATTGAAAACTCCATGGATCTGATCTGATCCAAAACACTCAGATCTATCAATACCTCAACGATCTGAACCGAATCATCACCGAAATGCTATCCCTTGACTCGGACTGAACCACCTCAAGCAGCTCGGCGATCAAGTCGTCGAAAGGAAAACCAACCGGGGAGCGACCATTGTAGCCACGCGGACCGGAGTACATTGAATCTGAACGACTTCGACTCGGAGTCATGGATCGGGAGAAAACGACCCGGAGAGAGTTGCCGGAGAAGGAAAAAAGCAGAGATTCACCAAACCCAAACCTAAACCCAAACCCAAACCCATCTGTTCTCACCAAACCTAAACCCAAACCCATCTGTTCTCACCGATAGCGATGGCGATAGAGAGAGGGTCACCTGTCACCGAAACAAACCCATTATCAAACCCAGCAAACCCATCGGAAAAAACCCCCAAACGCCAACCCAAATGCCAAATGCCAACCCAAATCCGACCCACCACCGATCTAGAGTTTCCGATCTAGAAACCTAACGCCGATCTACAGAGTTGTCGGAGATAGTGAAGATATTGAGAAGAATCAGAGAGAGTAGAAAGAAAGAGAGAGAAGGAAGAGAGAGTAAAGAAAGAGAAAAATGAGAGAGGAGAGAGAAATTCGCGGGTTAAAATGAGAGAGGAGAGAGAAATGAGAGTATTAAAAAAAAAATTTATAGAATTCAGCTACAGTACCATCTTACATTTGAGATGGTATTGTAGCTAAATCTCAAAAAAATTTTGGCCTTTTAGCATTTGGCCTTCCCATTGTTGAGCAGTTTTGGGGCTTAAATGCCAAATGTTCCTAACATTTGGCATATACAAGCCCAACTGCTGATGCTCTTAGAAATTGAAACTCCCAAAATTGGAAAAAGAGCTTCCGTTGTATATTGAAATCATATATACAAATTTGCATAAAAGAGGTCTAATACATCCACTTAGAAATTGAAATTCCCACAATTGGAAAAAGAGCTTCTGTTGTATATTGAAATCATACATAGAAATTTGCATATGTTTCTTTAAAAAACGTAAAAGGAAAAAAAAAAAAAAAAAGATAGAACTTGCATTTTTTTTCCTACGTTTCTTTCTTTTTGGATAAATTTGCATCTTATGTCATCTTTTTCCTAATAATTAAGTAAAAAAAAAAAAAGTATTTGAGTTTCACCCAAACTACTTTTTTTTGTTCATATCATCTTCTTCACAACCTAAAATTCTCACTATATATACACACAGTTTTTTAGTATTTCATTATTTCTACTACGTACTTTACAATTATTTGCTATATTCTTCCTTTCTCCTCTCTGCCCTACCTACAACCTTGTAGATAATTTTTTTTTCTTTCATCAAATTAAATATATTTTGTGTATTTGTTGCCTTTTTATTATAGATAATATGATTTTTATCAACAAGTTTTATAGATAAGCTGAAATTCTATGTTTGATCACACCTTTTAGTGTTTTTTTTAGAAGTCAATATAGCAAGCAATATATTTGTATTTTTTAAGTTCTAATTACATGATTGTTTGTTGTTGACATCAATATTTTATAATGGATTTAATTTATTATGGCTTTTGTTTGGTGCTTTGTTCCATGTAATCTATATTCTTTAATTAAAAGCAAAATTTGCTGTCAAACATGAAATTGGATACGAGAGAATCCATCTGTCCAAATTTTTATATAAGTCTATCTTTACTTAACTCAAATTTTTTTTTTTTAAGTTCAAAATTGGGGGAAATTAGTAACTTTTGACATCTATTCAAGTATTAAACAGAACCTAAGTCCTGCATAGCTCCTTGGACCACAGGCTTAGGAGAAATTAATAACTTTTGACATCTGTTCAAGTATTAAACAAAAACTTAAGTCCTGCATGGCTCCTCAGACCACAAGTTTGGGGGAAATTAATAACTTTTGACATCTATTTAAGTATTAAACAGAACCTAAGTCCTGCATGGCTTCTTAGACCACAGGCTTGGGGGAAATTAATAACTTTTGACATCTATTCAAGTATTAAATAGAACTAAAGTCCTACATGGCTCCTCGAACCACAGGATTAGGGGAAATTAATAACTTTTGACATCTATTCAAGTATTAAACAGAACTTAAGTTCTGCATGGCTCCTCTAACCACAGGCTTATGGGAAATTAATAACTTTTGACACATGTTCAAGTATCAAATAGAATCTAAGTCCTTCATGGCTCTTTGGACCATATGCTAAAGGGAAATTAACACTCAAGGACATCCTTATAAATGTTAAACAAAACTTAAGTTGCAAGGTATGTTACTTATTTCCTTCAGATTCAACATTCATTGTATAAGGGTTAATTCATAATACAAGTGTATAATAACTCTCTCTTTCTAGTACTTAGCTAGATTTCTTGAAATGTCGATAATAAATTACTGTTAGAATATATTGGAAATGGAGCAACAACAGTTCAAGTCTATTTGCAATAACAGTTCAAGCATATAGAGTAAAGATACAAAGGGTAGAAAGAGGAGTCCATTCATTGATTAAAAAAAAAAAAGAGTACATTATACCCCGTGACAAAATACCATTACAAAAATACATACACATGAAAAGCTATAAAGGAAAGTCTTATATCTAAGCCTTGGCTTGGGAGGGGTCTTCCTTAGGATCAGCAGCCTCTGCATCTTTGGCCTTGGAAACCATTTCCTTAATTATGAGGTCGTCCTCAGCCTAATTGGCCTTTTTTGTTGACAGCACCTCCTTACCTTTTCTGTCCCCCGTTAAAATCTCAACATCAGGGTTAGGGGCTTGGATAGGAAGGACAGGGTTGGCAATAGGAGGGGGGAGCGTTGTAGGGACCTCTCGAATGTCCTTTGGGAAGAAAACATTCTCAGTCTTCCTTAGCTTGGAGTCTGTAGAGACTCCCACCCTGTCTAGTGCTACTGCCCATGACTCGGCGCAGTAGTCTTTACACACTCCGGCCACCTCTTCGGTCAGCCGGGTCTCCAGCACCCCACATTCGTAGGATGCCTTCACTGCGGCCTCAGCAGCTTCCCTGGCCACCCTAGCTACGTCCTTGACTTTTTGCAGCTTCGCCTTGAGATCCAAAATAGCTTGTTTTTTGGTAGCCAGGTTTATCTCGGTTATGTGTAGCTTTTGGCGCTGATCCTCGGCTTGCCTCTCCACGGTCTTTAGACCCATCTCAGCACTCAAACGGGCCTTGTCCGCTTCTTTTAGTTTCTCAGACAGCTCGGTCTATTCCAGTTTCAAAGCCTTCAACTGCTTCTTAACCTCCAAATGGGAGTGGGTCTCAGCCTTAACCTCGTCATGGGCATTCCTGACCCATTCCTCAGCTACATAAATTTTTTGGGTAACCTATATAAAAGTAGTAAAAGGATCATAAAAAGTAGATACATATGGGAATAAATGTGCATCTCAATATTTGACAAAAGGGATATTGATTGACTTACCATTGTGAGGTCCCTCTTTAATGACATGAAGAGGTTAGGTTGCCTAGTGCGCTTGAGGCCCTCCATGTCTCGGGGAGAAGAAGAGGTTGCTCTAGGGCCTCGGCGCACTTCAGCCTCCTCCCGCTCTCCACAGACTTGGCCCTATTATCCCTGGGGTGCTTAAAGTTCTTCTGTTGTTTATCCCCCTTTTTGGGCACTGCCTCGCCTTCCTCCAGGCCCTCGGCTAACCTTTTCTTCCTCAGATCCGGGATGACTTTCAGTCCAAGGTCAATAGGGGGCAAAGAGGGAGGAGTAGGAAGATTGGTAGGGACCTGGATCTTGGGTACTCCTTTTGAAGATTCCCCTTTGCTCCTATTGGCCAGTAGGCCCTTCAAGCTGGACCTTTGCTTCAAGTCCATACCTTCTTCTTCTTCTTCTTCGTTTTCTTCTTCTTCTTCTGAGCTAGGATCAATCTACGCAACTATTAACTTCAAAGAAGAGGCAGCAGAAGTTCTATCAAAATCGGCCTCAGAGTCCGAGAGCTCTGCCGACTTCTCTGGCCCTTCACCTTCCTCCTTAAAGCGGAACTGGTTGATCTCGGCCTCAAGGGATAAGTGTGTAGAAGCTGTCTCCTTTCTCGGTGTAGCTGCTTCCTGAGGGACACGTTGAATGGGCAGTTCAACAGGCGGAAGGTCCCTCCGAGTCAAAAATCCCGGCTTAGAGACGTGTATGCGTGCCAATCTGGGGTCACTGGCCCTTATTGCTTGGCTCGCGTCTTGAAAAGCTTTTGACAAGGGCACAGAATCCAATATCAAGTAAACGGCTTGTAGTTGCTCGTCCTCACTCACAAATACCTCGAACCTCAGCAATTTGTTGAGAGCCTGAATGTTGACCAGGCTGAGTCTCGAGGTAACGTGTTGTTTGTTTGCAAAACATCCGAGAAGGAAATTATGGTTAAATTAATAAAAATTACCTTTAGAAGAAAGTGAAGCGTTGGAACTAAAAGAAATTGAAACTATAGGGGCTAAACCCCGTACTAAGGGACCTAAACCTAGGGTACCCCACTTGGCTCTCCCTTCTAAGTTGGGCAGTGACGACTATTGTACCAATCCCCAAAGGGGATCAGGTAGTCGTCCTTCATGCCTTTGTTAGACTTAGGAAGGCACGATATCATTCTAATAACGTCGGACCAAGATTTGAGGTAGAATCCTGCTCCTTTGAGCTTGTGGCACTCATACATATAGACGACGTTGAGCCACAAAAGTCCCAGGCCCGTATGTTGGTTAAGGGCATCTACGCTACCCAAGATCCTAAATAGGTTAAGGGCGCACTGGTGGGGGGTCAGCCTATGGTTAATCAGATAGTCTTGAGTTACACTACCCATGGGAAGTGTCATTCCTCCTTCTATGAAAGCGATCATAGGGATGACAACTTCCCCCTCCTTTCTATCTGTGATTATCTGATCTTGAGCACAATACCGTAGGGCTACTCCCTGTGGAATGTGGTATTTGGCTCTAAAGCCCTCCATACTGGCTTCAGATTCCATGAGGTGTTTAAATCTACCCATTCGGTCAAACTAAATGGAAAGGGATGGAGTTTCTAAGAAAAAGACGTAAAGAATGGGAGCTGAAGAGATTGGCCGAAGGGAAAATGATCTTAAAAGAAAATTTAATTAAAAAATTTTACTAACAGGAGTAAGGATGTTAGTTGCTTCTGGTGCTTCTTGGAGTCTTGAATTTTTCAAGGGACAAGACTTGAAAAGCTTAGAATTTTGGGGAAAACATGAAGGTCTAAGAGCTGTATATTTCTGAAGAACTTGAAAACTTGTGAAATGAGGGGAAATGATTTTCCCGGATGCCTTTTATAGAGGAAGGAGTTGAGTGGGAGTTATCCCGCCCAAAATTCAAGGTGAAATATCAATCGTTGGATCCTCACCACACCATTGGATGCAAGAGACAAAGCGCCGCCTGGAGCAATTAAGGATGCTTTACAGACTCTGAAGCGTCAGAAGCAGTTATGAGACACGCAAAACGGTGATCCCACGCGTGTGAACTGAAGAAATATATGGTTTTAGTTTTTAAAGCAGTCAGACCAATCAAAATTCCACTTTTTCTCCACAGATAAGAGGGAAAAACCGGAGTTTTGAGGGGCTATTGTAAGGGTTAGGCCCAAAAATTGTATGTTGAGCCTTAGGCTTGGCCAAAAGCATGAGTAGTCCGAAGGCAGACAAATCGCAAGGAGTGGTTCAGACTCAGGATTTAATAGTTGAGGTATAAATGGAAAGATGGTTCGAGAAGGAATATCTCCTCGAATATGGTAAATGTAGCTCAAATGTGTATTCCAATAATTAGTGTGACTCTCCGAGAAGCTATGGTTGTAAGGACGTGCCCCTTAAACACACAAGGAGGAAGGAAACCCAAAAATATCTAGAGAAGCTACTGCAACCGCATTAAATGCGCTGTAGTTACTTTTCTGGCCGCATTTATGTGAAGAAAACCCCTGAACAGTACTACTTTGGCTACCGCAACTCATAAGGGGCCAAGATAGGTGTCTGATGGGATAGGTACTCAAGTAATGGCATAGATGGCCAACAAGTGTAGGATCAAGATGGTCCAGTAAATGATATATAATAGGTAAGACCCTCCATGGATGGGGGATCGGAGAATTGGGGGAAAAAGCACTGTAGCAATTTAGACCATTCTTGTAGTCATTATTATTCAATATACCCCTAAATAGAGCTTCTTAGATTTGTGCTGAGGACAAATTTTCTTATACAATTATCTTATTATGGTTTTGCTTAAGTGACTGGAAAAACCACTTTAATTGATATCCCATTCATCAAGGCCTAGCTCTTCAACCCACTCTCTATAAATTTATTGTACTGGGCTTATTAGGCTTGAATCTAACCATATCTTGGACCCAAGATCAAACTAGTCCTTACAATAAGCATTTAGTTGGTTATGTCGTTATGTCATGAAATACGAGTTAGTGAGGACTAAAATGAAATGGGTCTATTCAATTAAAAAAAAAAAAATGAAATGGGTCTAGTTTTTGTTAATGGACAATTTAAAAAAAAAAAATTTAATACCACTTTTATAGGAAACATAAAAAACGGCAAAAGAAAGTTATTTTTTTTTTATTTCCCCATAAAAAGTTCCTAAAAATATTTTCTAAACCAATATCTTTAGAGTATTTGTCTAATTTTCCCAAATGAAATTAACAATATTGTGAGGGCCAAAATGAAACCATTCTTAAAAGTTGAGGACCAAAAACATATTTAAGTCAAAACAAAAAGTTGATAACTAAAAGCATATTTAAACCAAAATAATATAATGTTACACTATGAAATTGGTGCCAATGTTGAATCATGACTATTTTCTGATGATAACAAGGAATAATCACAAGGATTTCTCAATCCGCATGAGTTCTTTTGCTACATCGATCATATCCGGCCTTGCTTCACTTTTCTTTTGGCTGCATGCCGATGCTAGTTTTAGAAAAGATCCAATTTGTTGTGCTTTTCCATCTTCTCCTCCCACGCTAGAAAGTTTAGGATCCACAATTTCAGTTAATTTATCATTTAGAACAGGATGTCTCTCATATTTTTCAATTGTGTCATACATAGGCCTCTCTGCAGCTAAGAGAACAAGTAGAAACACACCGAAGCTATAGACATCACCTTTTTGTGTAACAGAGCGTGAATATCTATATGTAGGATCAAGATACCACAATCCCCCTTCACTGTATCTATAGCATGGGATTGGTCAGGAGGGATTGTGATGGTAAGTGAGAAGTTGCTAAATTTAGGAACAAAGTCATGGTCCAAGAAAACACTGTTGGGTCTTATATCCCTGTGGATGATAGGCCTAGAAAGTGCAGTGTGGAGATATGTAAGTGCATTGGCAAGCTCCTTTGCAATCTGTAGCCTAATCTTCCATGGTAGATATCCGTTAGCCCCAAAACCTCCTTGATCATTTAGAGCTCCATTTTTTGCATTTTCAAGAACTAGAAGTGGTACCGGGAACTCTAAACAATAGCCTAACAGTTTCAAAACATTCTTGTGCTTGCTCATTTGGGTTGTAATGACCATATCACGAATAGCAAGAGACCTAAGTTCATCTTCTCCGACTAACCCTATAAACTTCTTAACAATAAGTGGGCGGTCATCTAGACAACCTCTATACATAACATAGAAGGCATAATTATCATCTTCTCCATAAAGTTCAACCTCATCAACTCTAAACCCATGTTCTAGAAAAAGTGGACACTTTTGTATGATGTGACACCGATCAAAGTTGTTTGTAGCTATGTTGATCTCCTCAATTGAGAAATTGCGAATAGGATTATATATACCATTACAAGAAGAAATCAGATTCTCTAATAAGATGCTTCCTTAAAGTATCTCCAATAGACTCTTTAAATAAAGATTTTCTCCAAAATTTTAAGAGCAGAATGATAAAATGCAGCGCCAAAGGCTCTTTCCTATTCTCTCCTCACCAAGAGAAAATTTCTCTATGTTTGTGGCCTCAATGATGAGTGCGGTGGTGGAGCGGATGAGAGCAAGTGTGGTGATAGAGAGGACGAGAACGGGGATGACCACGACAATGGCTTTGACGTTGCTGATGTGACGGTGATTATGATTATGATTTGTGTGGCTGTGTGTGCGGAGATAATTTTAAAGGAAACAATTTTAGGGGAGAACCAAAAAATAAAATAAAAACTAATTAAAAAAAGAATAAAAAACCTATTTTAATAAAATATAAAAGGGATATAGAGGTTATTGGAGGGTGTGTACAAAAAGTGGTTAGACAAAAATGCTTTGGTTTTTTCCTTTCAAATTAGGATGAAAATTCAAAGAACCTATCGAGACTATTCTACCGCACTCTCTTTCCCCTCTCAATCTAAACTAACCATTAGGAATTTAAAATTAAGGATTTTTGGTTTAGCCAATTTTTTAATTTAATACTCAGTTTTTATTACTCAAAACTAAATATCTGTGAGGGTGATACTGTTATCGTGTTTTGTTTGCCTACTCTTCTGGTCACATGTTACAAAGATTAGAGAGATTAAGTACTTTTCAAATAATGAGTTTAGAAATAATCCCGAAAACAAATTTGGATCCTCTCTATTTCACTTGAATAGAGAGCGTCCATTTCAACGCCATGATTTAAAGTTGAATAAATTTGAGGTTTAGATTTTGTCAATCATTAATTCTAGTTTACTTTAACTACAATTAAATTTTTTACCATAATTCAATTTTAAATGAGATGACAAAACCTAGGCCTTATGATGTGAACCTCAATCGACACGCTTTGAGACCCAACAAACAATATTGGAATATTTGCCCAAGAAAGCTAAAATTCAAATTTTGATATAACTCTGACCCAACGTTAATAAGAAAAACGCGAACCAAAAGTATAAGTAACAGACCTTGACCCAATGATTATTATTGAATCACGAACCAAAGGTATAAAGTTTGAATGCGAAAGAAGAATCATTGATAAGTTCACAGTTCTTGAAGAACCAAAAAGAAGAGCAAAGCCTCACCTTTTTTCTGATTTTTATTCAATAATTTTCTCTATTACAATGAGTACATGATATTTATAAGACATGACTGAAAATAGAAAATATAAAAAACGTACTAAATAATAAAACCCTAAATAAAAGCTGATTTGGTCTGAAATTAGCAGATCCAAAATAGGAAAATAGCTAAAAAACGTACTAAATAATAAAAGCCTAAAATTAAGATAGATTTGGTTTGAAATTAGAAGAGCCAGATTAGAAAAAATGTCTATTAACTGATATAGAGTTGGAAAGTCAATCAGCCATTAATCCACGTTATAAATAATGCCCAATTAAGTCAGATCAACCCTCAATAGTTTGAATTAAATTTATTACACCTTCATCTTCCTTTGGGCCTAGCCTGAAATGTCCTACATTAGAATCAGCCTAAATCTCTTGAATCAGCCCATTAATTGCTTCTTTGATCTTCTTGGATCTTGCTCTAGTAATAGGCCCAACTAGAACATGTAATGGATCCTTGAATGTTTGTTGATTCTCATCACCTTAAAATTTATTCAACTTTAAATCATGGCCATGAAACGAGAACTCTTCATTTATCCAACACCAAGAACATTTTATGGTTAAACTTGGTTTTGCAGTTCGCACCATTTCCACAACTATTTAGAGAGTCATTAACAAACCCACCGTCACTGTCCTGGATCCCTTTTATAAAACTGCTTTAGGTCCCAGAGATTATACCAAATGCAACGAAAAATTGCCACAATGTAGTTTATACCTACTTCACTTAGGAATTAGGACTTACGAAGAGAATTCTAACATGCAATTGGAAGGGGCATTGAACTTGGTAATCTATATGGTCAGTAGTCTATGAGTGTGGACATACTTAAAAAATGTGAACAACCAATACCAAGTTTGAAATCCCTCTCAAAAAAAAAAAAAAAAAAAAAAAACCGAGTTTGAAATAATGAGCATTTTTTCCATTGGAATTTAGTGTCCACATTCGTACATGAGTAATGTTTATTATACACAAGCAGTTTTACACAATTTTATACAAATTACAAACTCTCAAAAGCAATTGAATTCATGATTTTTAAGATGAAAATCATCATTTCAAGTAAGGATTTCAGTTACTTTTTGAAGTGGATTTACAACTATGTAAAAAAGTTTGTACGTAATAAGTTTATGGGTCCGTTTGGTAATGTTTTAGTAACGTTGTTTGTATTTTTTGGAAATACATGTGGGTGAAAAAATGTGTAATTTACATATTTTATATCTAAAAGCTGAAACTTAGTATTTATTATTGTTACACTCCAGTAGAGCCACATCAGCGGCCACGTCATTATCTTTCTTATTTTCAATTTTTCTATAATTTTTTTTAACATTACTCATTTACTCATTTTTTTAATATTTACATTTTATCAAACCCTTCTCTCTCTCTCCCTTATCTTTTTGTCTCCCCACTACCCTCTACCTTAATTTCACTTTTACTCTTTCACTTTATCTTCTTTTATTTTGGCTTTTCTTATTCTCACTCTCTTATTATAAACTAGTGTATAACTCGTGCATATGCATGGTACAATTAAAAAAATTACAATTACACACATATAAGGATTCAAATTATTTCTCTCTCTCTCTCTCTCTCTCTCTCTCTTTTATTTATTTTAATTTATTTTGGATATACATATGAGTTTACTCTTTCTTTCTTTCTTTTTTTTTTTTTTTTTTTTTTGTCTATTGAGTTCTTGATGATTTATTTATATTAGACTCTTCATCTTTTGTACCTCATTAACTCACCTAGAATTAAAAAAAAAAAAAAAAACTTAAATAAGACACATGGCGCAAAATTAAACAACAATTGGAATCCAATTTAGAACTTAATTAGATTTTCTCTTTGTTAGGGTACTTTTTTATTACACCTAATTTTATTTACACACACCATTTTATTTAAAACCCAAGAATACTTATACTTGGTAATATTCGAAAAGTCCATGATTCAAGTCCAAGGCAAAACAATTTTGTTAATGGAATTCAAATTCATAAATCAAAGCCCATGATTTAAACCCATGGCAATTTATCTAAAAGCCCAATTCTCATTGGCAACACCGAAGCCCAATTCTCATTGGCAACATCGAAGCCCAATTTTTATTGGCAACATCGAAGCCCAATTTCTATTGGCAACATTACAGCCCAATTCTCATTGGCAACATCAAAGTCCAATTCTTATTGGCATTACTTTATCGAAAAACACCCAAAATTATCAACACTTGGCAAATAAATATACATATATATATATATATATATATACACGCATATATATATATCATGGTAAAATGTTATCATGGCAAAAAGGACCATGGTGATCGTCCTAAGGATCATCCTCTCATATTATAAACTCGTGAAGAGCATAAGCACCATTTGCATCACGACATATATCTCCAACACTCGTTGTAAAACATTCAAACCTACAAACTCATCATTCAAATTATGATGCGATTATTAGAAGCCATGAACATTGTTTTATGGAATTCATCATAGTAAATAATGCTTACAAAAGAATTCTGAAAAACTTGTCTTGTTATTCCAAACACTACAACTAATTGCCCAAAGGCCCATTGCAAATATTTATGAAAAACCCAAAAAATATTTACTAATAAAAATCCATGGCAACGTGTGCACACAACCCAGCCCAAGGGAACTAGCCCATGTGAGCAAGCCCAAGCAAAGAAAGGACATGCGACCTAACTAAAAGTGGTGAAATGGAGCAAAGTTCTAGCCCAAAAAGTTTCCAGCAAGAGTCTTAAGAGAGGGTAACCAGCCCTTGTTCATCCTTAACCAAAAAACAACTAGAGACCCCAACAAGAAAACTAAGCCTTTGAGAATGAACTAAGGGCTGTCCCATCAGGTTTTTGCCACCCTCTGTCTGACATGAACAGTGCCAAAGGACGGTCATATCAACTGAAGCCTAAAGGGTGATCAAACTCCATCATCTTCATCAAAACTATACCTCCAGCGGAAGGGGTGCAGAAGCCAAATTATCCAAATTTCAACAGATTGATGCTATAAATGGTAAAAACGTTCAAGACATGATTCATGTACCAAGCCCATGAATCCTAAAGGGGAAAAATTGGGAACATGTGGTTTGGAGGGCAAAAAGAGATCTCCAGCGGAACCCCCTAAAGTAGACTAGAACTTGGCACCTGGCTTGGGGTGTTGAATCTTGCTTTTTGGGGGACCAAATCTAGGTTGCAGCATTAGGATTCTCTCTTGATACACATCCCAAACACAATAATCAAGCTCAGCCCAAGAATCCTAGCATTTAATGCAAAAAGCTCTAAAATCCCATCATTACTCAAAGAAGCAAGGCAGCCCCTTAAATGGTTTTTTCTACTTATGATCAACCCCAGGAAAGTTTGACTCTGATTTCGTCAGCCTTGATACGTCATACGTTTTGGATCCTAGTCAATTAATGCATTTCTTCAGCTCCATTATAAATAGACCAGCAGATTAACCCCAAGGGCAAGTTGACTACCCCTCTGAAACTTTGAGATTCGTTGGTCATTCTTTTTTGTTGGTTCAGCTTTCTTGTAGCTCATCATCCATCATTTTCCACCTTCACCCATCCAATACCAGACATCCTTCACCCCTTTACACTGCCATAGTTCATAGATGTCTTTCAACCAGTCATAAACAACCATTTACTCATAAAAGACTTCAGTCCCAGCATCCGTCCCATACCACTCACTCAAAAAACAGACCTCATTCATCTCGTCCACACCTTATAAACACTCACCCATTGAAATTTTAGCTTAGTACTTGCTGCTCCGAGCTGGGGATTTTTTCTCTCCCTCTACATCATGCCAATTAATCCTCCTTTTTTTCTTCCTACGGAACCTTTAATCTTTACTTTTTACTTTACTGTTGAAGGATATGATGTATTTATAACAATTGAACTATTCCTTCACATTGATGTAATGGTGGCTGAAAGTGCAATAAATTCCTCTTGAACAAGACACATAAGTACCTAAAATTTACCTTAATTTGTCCAAATACTGATTGCTGGACCATGTACTTCCATCCCTACTGATTGGACAATTTATCTTTTGGACTTAAATGTAACTTTACCCTTACCGCTGGAGAATTTATTTCCCTTGAACTATGAGAACAGGACCATTAATGTACTAACTAAGTATTATAAAGTATTCTTTTATTGGGCTTTTGTTGTTGTTTTGTTGAATGTAGCCATTGTCTCCTTGCTTGGATAGGCTTGTCATCACACCGATAGCCTTTGGGTGTCCGCTTAAGAGCCCATTGTTGAGTTTCGGTTTGGTTCCCCAACATCTCATTCGGAAGCATCAATTTCCCTCCCCAACACTCTCCGCTTTACCTATTAATATATATATATATATATATAAAGATTTGTCATTTTCTCTTCCATTCTATGCATTGTTTCCTTCCACAAAAAAGGCTCTGTCTTTCTCTTTCTCTCTCTCTCTCTCTCTCTCTCTCTCTCTCTCTCTCTCTCTCTCTCAATTTTTTGGTAGATTTTTTTTTGTTAATTTCTGAGCCTTTATGATTATTTAGTGTAATTTTTGGTTCAATTTACAAATGGTATTATAATATATGCACGATACAAGCTTAAAATGATAATTTCTGTCTTTTTTGTTTGTTGCAATATAGTGTCTACAATGCAAAATTGATGAATATTAAAATTTCAGGTTCATGGGGGCTCAAGCGGTATTGGTACATTTGCAATTTGGATGGCTAAATACTATAGAGCAAGTGTTTGTTATTGTAGGTCCAATATCACTTTTCTACTAAAGCATAAGTTTGGTTTCCAAGTATTCATATAGTTTTAGATTGTGATTGGCAAGGAGTGATGAAAAATTAGCTGTTTGCAAGGATTTTGGGGTTGATGTGTGCATCAACTACAAGGCAAAGGACTTTGTTAAAAGGGTAAAGGAATAAACAGGTGGAAAATGTATTTTCTTTAATATTAAAACCTTAGTTTTCCTCAATGTTTGTAGAGATTGATGATTTTCATTATTCTTTTTGCAATGATTATTAGGTGATATACAAAAGAACAACTAATTAAATGTTTAATGGCCGGAGATGATATTCTTTTGGATCATATTGGAGCATCCTGCTTAAACTTTTATAGAGATTGATGTTTTTCATTATTCTTTTTGCAATGATTTATTAAGTGATATGAAAGAGCAACTAATTAATTGTTCAATGGCAGGAGTTTATGTTATTATGGACCATATTGGAGCATCCAACTTAATGTGAAACCTTGAGAGCTTAAATTTTGATGAGAGGCTTTTTATTATTGGAACTATGAGTGGCTTTGTTACAATATTTTTATCATGATCATGACAAAAATATATTGATATATGGGAAGTAAAACATGACATCTAAAAAGTAGCTCTTTGTGTTGGAATGTACGATTAGTGTAAAGCGAGCTGTATAATATAGATATTAGGTAAACTTACTAACCAACTATGCCTTTTTTTTTTCCCATTTTCTTTTCCTTCTTTTTGCAAATTAATATTTTCCCAATTATCACTCCATCACACACACACACACACACACACACACACACACACACACACACACACTCCATCAAACCTAATTCGTGAACATTAATAGTTCATCTCTCTCTCTCTCTCTCTCTCTCTCTCTCTCTCTCTCTCTCTCTCTCTCTCTCTCTCAATTAACATTACCATTTTTCAACTTTCCATTTATTACTCCATCAAGCCAAATCTATTGCCATTTTCTATTCAACCACCATCTCTCTCTCACTCTCAATTAACATTTCTTAACTTTTCAACTTTCCATTTATTATTCCATCAAACTCAATCTGATAATAATTCAAAACCCCTTCAACTCTATGACCCTCCTTCTCCCTAATTAAGTAGCTATGAAAACCATTCAATTGCCACCCTATTAGAATTTCAAAAAAAAAAAAAAAAAAAACCTACAGATTATATATATATATATATATATTTATATTTATATGTGGTGGGTTTTTTGTGCAACGTTGGGCTGGATTACTTCTTCCTGCCGTGCTAGGCCCAAAATATTCTGGATTAGAAAGTTGGGACCGGTCCAATTGCAACTCACCTTAGTCCGGCTTGTGCACAAGCCATGCCCCGTTTTACCACGATTTATATTATATGGTTGTGGCAGGCTGGTCTATTTAAGATGATTACAGCAGGCAAATATAACATTGATGTCAAAGAGATTCATTTGCTATACTAAAATAATGAGATATTGCAAGGAATACATATCCCAATGAAATGACAACAATGATGAATATAAAAGGAAAATAAATGCAAAGGGGAAGAAAGAAAATTACAGAGAGCTTGTAGAATTGGGAATACTGTTGGTCAGCCGCGATATGTTAAAGGGGTTTAAGCTAAGAAGAAGACAACGTTCCCTCAATGCGAATAATTTCTCCAGAGGAGAGATTAGTGGCTTTGAGGGAGCGGTCCTAAATGACTCGTGCCTAAGTCAGTGACAGTAGAGAGCGTGGGTTTGAGAGGGAGAGAAGGAAACAACTTATTTGGTGCATGCTTGCCATCTTGTTCTCTTCGTTTTTTCTTATCTCTATTTTTTCTAAATCTTTCTCCTTTCTCCCTTTTTTTTTAGTTAGTATTATTCTTTCCCTGGTTCCTCCTTTTCTTTTTCTTGTGCACAGTGAGTGTCCTTATATAGTGCCTGCCATGGTTTGGCTTTTACTTTTTTACCCTCTAACTGCCTTTGTTTGGTGTGTGTATCCTTGCCGACCATTACTGATTGGTCAGGTGCCCAGCCAGCGCCACTTACCTGCGCTGGACGCGCCAAACCACATCACCAGCTGAGGACAAAATATTTTTTCTGTTTGCTTGACGTGGCATTCTTACCTGTCACGGTAAGGTGCTTTCTCTCTCTTTCCCTCATGGCATGCACCGAATGGTTTCAACTCAACTTTGATATTTTTCGAGTGGCATGTCATTCCAACAGGACACTCATCCAAAAGTAGCCTGAGCAGGATCCTTAAAATAGGTTCTTCTCTCTCCCCTCTGCCAAACCACGCCCCCCTTACCTCTGACCCATGACCCACCTCTTCCTGTATTGGCTAGGTACAGGCTGGTGAGATCTGGGTCTTGTGCATGCTTTGCTTTCATGTCTGTCCAAAATCTGCCCTCTGCTCATGCATTTGCCGCGGCTTGGGCGTTTGTCTGCTTATCCTGCCGTTCACATCTAACTTCTTGTGGCATGGGCTATTTCTCTAATTTCTTTATTGACTTGCCGTTTGGGGTCTGGGCTTTTGCCTGATTGTGGGCTTTAGCTCACTTACATCCTTCCGTGTTTCAATCCTTGTGGCCTTGCCGTTGCTTCCTTTTCTAATGGCTTAATAAGCCTATTGGGCCTTCTTGCCATGTCTGCCTACGGGTTCCCGTGTCCCATTTACTTTCTTTTGGGCGTCCTTGACCCTTTCTAATTTCGTGCTTTCCATAGGCCTTTACTAACTCGTCAGGTTTCCTCGGCCCAACTACTCCACACTTCACCCTTAGAGCTCATAAATTTTCTTATGGCCCTGTACTTACTTTACTTTGGGCCTGCCGTAACAGGCATGACCCATTCTCACATTTTTTCTACATCCGTTGCCCATGGTTCGCCATTTCCCTCTTTCCAGGCCTTTTTAGGCCCATTTACTTCTTTAAGGTCTATTTATTTGCTTTACGGACTTATAATCCATTATTCCTGCCGCTTAGGTTTAATGGGCTTTCTATCCACTTTCTAATTCTTTTCTGCTGATGTTGCTGGGCTCCCAAAAATGAGCATCAACAATATATAAATACTTCTGCGAATTTAAGAAGTCCCTCTAAAGTGAGTTCCCCCACCCCCCCTATATTCTTTAGGTTTTTCTATTAATTTTGTTGGTGATGTGCCATTGAAGATCTCGAGTGTCAACAACATTGGTTCCCATAAACCAACCAAAAAAATCTCAAAGCCATTGTGAAGAATATAGTAAAAGAATTGCAGTGACTTTTGACTACTATAGTTTATGTGGTCGTTAACCAATGTTTAGAAAGTGGTGTCTCAAATAGAAATCTATATTCAGTTTTCTAGTAAATTGTAGATGGAAGAGTTTTTTTCCACTAGTGGATACCTCTTGTGTGCATTTGTGTGATGTATTCACCATTATGGATAAAGTATTTTCTTTGTATATGAGTAGCATAAATCAATTTTGTTGTATGTGCATATTAGTTCTGACATGAATGTAGATGCATAACTTAGTACAAGATATGCTACTCTTTTTTTGGATTTGTATTGTAACAAATTTAGATATTATTATGGGATGCCTTTGCTGGAAGACTTTGCAAAACTGCAGAATTTGATTCAATGGAAAGAATCAAATTAAAGGACATGTAAAAAACTAGATGAGGTAGCAATAGACAACCCAAAAAAATGTCAGGGTGAAAGATTATCCAAGTTTGGACAAAACTTCAAAATCCACGAAGACCAATTGGATTTGAGAAATGCCAAGAAGATGTATGCTTGGTTATTTGAAGAAAGTGAATTTGGATAAAAAATGAAGAAGAACAATGAATTGAATTGAGTTCCCTATCACAAGTCATCTCTCTCCCTCTTATAGTTTGATTTAATATTTTTTTTTTGAGTTAATATTTAGTCATTTTGAAGGTGAGAATTTGAATTTATATCAAAACACAATATTGACTATGTTTTTGAATATGTCTATTAGTTATTTAAGTAATATCAAGTGTATTTTTGTGATGAGTTTTGATTATTATGATAATATTCTTTATGATAATGAGAAATTTCAAATATATATTTGAAACTTAAAAAGTTTAGTTTTTAAAGAAAAAAGAATTGGAAAACATAATGCACTATAATATAATTTAGAAGAATATGAACCAACGACAAAATAGATAAATATCAATCAAATAAAACCAAAAGTAATAGAATTATATATTTGTAGAGATGAAGAGATGGAAAATAGTTTTAGAAATGTTTTAATTTTTAGGGAGAGCAAACTATCTTCAACAAATTTAGGAGAACAAATTATATATTATATCACAACTATAAAATAATTATATATTCTCACGCATCGTATGAGCCTGCGAATAATATTGTTTAAATACTAAAACTGTTGTTTAAACAACTAAACAAACGGGCTCATAATGTCTTGAAACTCGGGTCTACGAGTCTATCCAATTTTTTGCATTTGGATATATTTTACTGACAACTGAAAACTGAAAATAATAAAAAAATATTTTTCTATTCATAAATAAAAATACTGTACATTTGTCTATTTACATCATTCATGGGACATGAAAAGTCTCATAAAAAGTATAATAGGCGCTAGCTAGTTAAAAAAAAAAATAATAATAATAATGGCTGAAACGCGTACTTAAATACTTACCACTCAACCCAGGAGGTTGGCTGAGTTGGTTGGGCTCTCGGTTTCAAGGTGCTTGTACTTGGCTCAACTGGGTGTGCTCCCTAGCTTGAGTCTTGCTACCTGCACTTTGAAAAGAATTTCTTGGGCCAGTGCTTTATCTTTTTGTGAGTCCACCTGGTGCGAACAGTAATTAGTCTCTAGTTGAAAGCTTTCACGACATACCTTGGGAAACCAAAAAAAATAAAAAAAAAATACTTACCACTCGTATTCAATTGGAACAAAAGTTGGCCAGAGGAAATCCTTAAGACTCTGAAAGCGACTGTTGGACTTTCCTCTGAAATTGCTTTTTACTTTTGTTGAAGTTTCCTCCTTCCACCTTCCAGCTCAATCTATTTGCTTTTCCTTTTTTTCACATTTATGCCTTTCCCACTCTTTACTTATGCATATATATCTTGGAGATTCAAGCTGAGAAATCCAAACAGATTAGTTCTATTTCAAGATGAGTCTACTGGGTATTCTCATTTTTGCAATGAAATTCCTTGATGTCCTTTCATGGTATACATTTTGTCACCACTTGATTTTTGTGCAGAAGGGGAGAGAAAATTTCTTCTGCTTAAAAGAATGATAGAAATATCACATTTCATTTCTTTAACAATATTTGATGAAGTTAGTTTTTATTAATAGCGTTCTCTCTGCTTTTTGTTTGTGTTTTACTTGCAGGCCTTTCTTTGCTTTGGGGTATCCTTTGTAAGTATCTCTCTCTCACACACACACACACACACCGACACACGCAAGTGTTACTTTTGGTGCGTGAACATGATATGGGTTACCATACATTTTATTAACAGATGTGCTTCCATCCGAGCAATTGAGAACAATTCAAATTCAGACACTAAGAAGTTGGTCACATATTGGATTGTCTTCTCTTTGATTTCACTCTTTGAGAATGCTTTCTTGAAGTATCTTGTAAGGTAACTTTGTTGAAGAATCTTGTAAGGTAACTTTGCCCTGCATTTCACTGTCTAGCTCTGCATGAGTGCCAAGAAAACAAAAGAGAAAATGATTTGCAATCAACATTTGTGTGAAATAAATCTCATAGAAAACCTTTATTGTTGGAATGTGATGTAAACTTGTTCAATTTTGCACTTTGTTTGAAGAACTAACGACATGAACAGGGATATCATTACTAAAGATTATTTGATGTGTAAGATCAATTGGGTACTTAAATCAGCTTACTAATAATCACTCACAAGGATGTGCAGTGAGATTTGACAGGATGAACACACATCTTTAATGAATATCTTTTTCTGATCAAATTCATTTATTCAAAGAATTCTTGCAAGTTAATAGATTGGTGAGGCCAAAAAAAGTCTTTTGATTTATACTTTGCATTGTTTAAATCATATGCATATTAAATTGAATGTTTTCTAAACCTGAAATTCTACATATTTCATTTCACACATTCATGTAAGTGGATTTATATAGATGCCAAACTTTTTTTTTTTTCTTGCATTAAAATTTCGGCAAGTCATACGCTTCTAAATGCACACATACACACAACATGTGAGTCCAGTACTCCTTGGATTACTTGTTAAAGAATGCAACTTCATTTTCCTCAAAATTGTGCATATCATGAAGATGTTATCATATTATGTGGTCAGCCCCGCCTCCCCAAACCAAAAAAACAGAAAAAAGAAAAAAAAAAAAAAAGCAAAAAGAACTTTATATGTTTAGTAGAGACTTCAGAAAGAAACAGATATATGGCTGATGGTAATCAACAATTAGATGGTAGACTAGCCAGTAGGATACCTACCAGAATGAAGAAAGCTTAGACAGGTACCAATATGGCCGTGGCCAAATTACACTGATGCTTAAGTCAGAGGAGTTTCCTTGATTTTAGCTGCCATATCATGATCATAAGGGGAATATAACTCAGGGTGATTTTGGGCATGTAACTGTTGATCCCACAATGTGTATAGCAGTTCTCGGATATGGCACTTAGTCCTCTAGTTTGAGCTTATCCTTTACACCTGAGCTCTTATATATTGCCTCGGTACAGACTTCTCATCTTTTGGCCAAGTGCTCCCTAGTCCTTGTTCATCCTAAGATGGATTGTGTCTAAGGAGTGAGGAGGAATGTTGTTATATTTTCATTAGGTTGTCCTTTTTTGTAATGACGTGTCAAGTTGTGCTTACATGGCATTGTTTGATGAAATTCTCCATATATCAATGTCTACGTTCCCATCTCTAACTATTTTAAGGTTTTGGTCTCTTACACCCTTTGTTTGCATGATACTTGTTTCCATGTCAACAATAAATTGAGTAAACTAAAAGTTTGTGCAAATTCAATATTCGTTTCATGTTCTTGGGAACCGCTTGAAGCTCACAAATATGAAAGCTATAGGTTGGACTTGTTTCCCTATCATTTGTTGTTATTGAGTTCTCATCATCATTTGCATTTGCATTTGCATTTGTTTTGTACATGCTTTATGTTTAAATTATGAGGTCTCTATAACATTGATTAAGTATTTTAGGTTGTTTTAGTCATGTTTTCTTTTTGGCAATGGAATTCTTATGCTTTTTCCACAAATAGGATGGAAATGACTAAACAGCTGATTTGCTTCTAATTTATGTTATCACTGCATTTCCAGATAGTTCTAACAGAGCCTATCCTTGATCAGACTGGGAACATAACATCAGCCACTAAGGAGGGAACGGCAGTGGCAGTTGCAACAGTTAGAGAACTTCCTGATATTCCCATGCCTAAGGAAGTCCGAAAGGAGTGGACTTGTGATATATGTCAGTTAACTGTTCTAAGTGAGAAAAACTTAAATTTACACCTTCAAGGAAAGAAACACAAGACTGCTGAGGCACTGAAAGCAAAGAACCAGCCAAATATTGTCCCAACTTCAACCACAAAGAAAACTGAGCAGCCAATAGAGGAGCCACAAAAGACTGTATCCACCAAAGAAAGGAAACAAAGAACTACTACAATTAATGAGGGTGAACAGCACGCCCATTCAATCAGTGTCTCAGCTTCAACTGCTAAAATATTTGATCAGCCATCAAAAGAGGAGCATGAAAAAAGAGTTACAATGTCAAACAGTGCACTAGAACAGAAGAATGAAGCTGTTAGTGAGGAATATTATAGGTGCAACATCTGTAATACAAACTGCACTGGAGAGAATGACTTAGCTTTGCACTATAATGGGAGGAAACACAAGGCTCGGATTCGATTACACAATAAATTGGTTGGGATTGGGCAGGTCTGACCAATATTTTTGGTTCATTTCACTCTTAGAGGAACCATTGTGCTTGTTGCAGTAAATATGAATATGAAAATGTTTGGCTGAAAATTACTGTGTGTTTTTTTACTCTTGAATTTTAGCTGATTGCATTCACTGAAGTTGATAAACTTGCTGGTTTGGATAATGTTCGTATTAGTATATTTACAACACGACACCAATACTAGATTGTGTTATCTAGTGCAATAGAATCTTGTTGTGAATCATATCCTCTTGTAAGATGCCTCCATTTAAAAAAAAAATGATCTCTCTTTCCTCAATTCTAAAACATGTAAGGCTACCTTAAACTCTTTCTTGTTAGAGCCTGAATACAATATAGGAAAAGCACAAAAGCAGGTTAATTTTACAACTGAGTGATGAGAATCAACATGCATTCGAGGATCCATTGCACGTTCCAGTTGGGCCTATTACTAGAGCAAGATCCAAGAAGATCAAAGAAGCACTTAATGGGCTGATTCAAGGGATTTGGGCTGATTCACATTCCAAGCTGGGCCCAAAAGAAGATGAAGGCTTAATAAATTTAATCCAAGCTATCGAGGGCTGATCTGATGTGATTGGGCGTTATTTTTGGCAAAGATTTCTGGCTGATTGACTTTCCAGCTCTAAATCAGTTAATAGATACTTTTCCTAATTTAGATCTTCTAATTTTGGATCAGATCTTCCTTAATTTAGGCTTTTATTATTTAGAACGTTTTTTAGGGTTTTTCCTATTTTGGATCTGCTATTTTCAGACCAAATCAGGTTTTATTTAGGGTTTTATTATTTAGCACGTTTTTTAGATTTTCTACAGTCAGCCACTCCTTGTAATAGAAGGATTAGGTTTTCTTCATTCAGCCATGCCTTATAAATAGCATGCACTCCTTGTAATGGGATGAATTATTGAATAAAAATCAGAAAAGGTGAGGCTTTGCTCTTCTCTTTGGTTCTTCAAGAACTGTGAACTTATCAAGGATTCTTCCTTGTGGCGTTCAAACTTATACCTTTGGTTCGTGATTCCTTTATAATCATTGGGTCAAGGGTCTGTTACTATACCTTTGGTTCGCGTTTCTCTTATAAACGTTGGGTCAGGGTTTCTATCAAATCTGAATTTTAGCTTTCCTTGGGCAATATTCCAATATTGTTTGTTGGGTCTCAAAGCGAGTCTGTTGAGGTTTGCATCACTGAGTAATGAGAAGAAAATGATCAAATGGGACGCCCTGCCCTGAACTGTCAGTCAACAGTCTGATTCTCTTAATAGCAAAATTATTCATTTCCACAGCCATTCTTTATATATATATATAGATGTACTATTGAATCTGTCTAGCTGGGTCAGTTTTGGCATGGTACACTTCCTGATTACTTAAATTTTTTCTTCACTCCAGCTGCATAAAACATTAGGTTTTTTTTTATTATTGATCCCGGGTGTTAATATGCATATTGTATTCCTAATCTGGTCATTTAACTATTTGTTGCACAAACAAAGGCCATAAAATTGTAAAATATTATTTTTCTTCCACATTAGAAACTAGCATAAAATTGATCTCCAAGTTTAGAAAACCATTTAAGCTCCTCCTTATCTAGGGTTCAAGGTTTAAATTCTGTTCCCGATGATAAATCCTCCCTCTCATTTAAAGAAAGGGTGAGGCAACCACCAAAGCAATTGACTGATCATATGTTAGCGTGCGCTTGGTTAGGCTTTGATGAACTATCTTCCTTACTCTTGGTATGAACTTTTTAAAAGAGAAGTACAAGAGATTTAAGAGAAATCCAAAACAACCAGGAAGAAGAAAAACCAAGAACTTCAGACAGCCAATACTCTTGGATGTGCACAAAATCATATTTGTGTAGCAGCGCAGGAAATTAGTTAAAGATGGTAAACGGAATTTGAAATGCATTAATTGTGTGCTGAACCCATTTACTGCAGTGGAGAATTTCAAAGGTAGGATTGCAGTGCTCATATTTAATTCCTCTGGATATCTAACCTTGTTTCTGTATCAAGAACCTCAAAGCTCTCGAGTCCTTGGACATTAGTGATGGCTACAGTATAGTTTGTATGGCAAAGAAGGGAATACATTTTAGTTCGGTTTAGCAAAGATGGGAACACCAAAGCTCCAATAGGCATTAGAGTAGAGGTTTTAATCCTCATAGGAATAGAATTAATAGGAAGCAAAAGAACATAATTAAAAGATTTTGAAAAAAAGAACTTCATCAATCAAAATTTCATTTGGAAAATTGAATTTCAAGTGTACGCTGAATGAACAAACTCTAAACATATTATGATTTCAAGAGTTTACAAAATTTCATTGCCTCAAAAGCTTGGACCTCTTTTGAGGGCTCAATGAATGGAACTTCAATGGCCTGTTGTTGATGAGGATATTCTCTCTGCCTCTCTCAAGAAACCCTGATTGATTTGGCTTACAGGCAAGGAGAACCTACTGCTACCTGCATTTCAGTACTCATTTCTAAATCCATACCACAATAAATATATCTATGTTATAATTTGCTATGATTTGAATTTTATTCTCTTTTGATGGACACAACAGCTACAGACACCACCAGAATTCCAAAATGTAATGAATAATATAAAATCTGAATATCATGTGACATAGCCCTCGCGTTAACTAAACAAGACCATGGAGCCATCAGGTTAAAGGAGAAGATGATTAGTAATAAGTAGATGATTCTATTTCATTCAATTTGTCAATGGTGGTTATAAATTCGCAATTACCTTAAGAATTTTAAATTCAAATCACTATAAGGTGTGGTTAGCTGACTCCGCTGATACTACTGCATGGTCAGTTTTAATATAACAAGACGTAAATATACTTTGTCCACATATTGATGATGGCAACAATGATCTATCAACTAATCATATCAAGTAAATAACCATATTGAACACTGAGCAAAAATGATGAGGGTTTATCTAAGCCAAGGGAGACAATGCATATATATTAGACCACTGTCCATTTTGTTCAACTCATTAGCTATTATAAGACTAGTCTTTTATCTGTGTTATGTTTTGTTTATTGTGAATTTTCTTTCCATTTAGTGTTAAATTTCTAAGAATATAGTTAGTTGTCATGTTGCAAAACAAGCTGAAAAACTAGTATCTCGAGTTTTTAAAACTCGAGATCAATGGAAGAACTCGAGATGCAAACAGTAGCATCTGACGTGGAAAAAATTCCACGTGGAACTCAAGTCATAGAAACTCGAGTTCCACCATTTTCTTTTCAAATCAGCTCTTCATCTTCATCTGTTCTTCTTTTTCCTCAGCTCTTTTCATCTTCCATCTAGTCTGAGTCTTCCTTTCAGATCTGAGTCTTCTTCTTCCTGCCTGATTTGGTCCTCTGTTCTTCTTCCCTTCCTCTTCTTCTTCTTCTTCCTCCCTGATCTGTCCCTCTGGTACCTCTGTTCTCTATTTCTCTACTCCTGCCCGATTTGATTTGTTTTGATTTTCGTTTCACTATAGAAATCGAGTCTTGAGGATTCGGATTTATTTTTTACAAACTCGAGTCTTTAAGACTCGAGATCTATTTGGCAAAAAATAACCAGATCAGCAAGTGGAATTCGAGTATTTGAGGCTCGATATCTAGATTGAAATTGAGCCTTTTAAACTCGAGATGCTAGTTTGTAGTATTGTTTCAGACGCATGTCAACTTATTATATTCTTTCCCTCACCAATGTTATCCTGCAAATTCCCTCCGTTTATTGTAAGACTTAAGTCTTTTATTCGTCATTGTTATTTGTACTAAATAATAAAACCCAACAAAGCATTTTTTTTTCATTCTCTCTTGCATCTACAAATAAGACATAAATCCAGACAAGGATTAACAATGATGCTGGAGTAACTAAACCACAGTAAAGAAGGCCAATTAGTCAATTTTGCTCGATCATGTTAGCTATTACAAGATTAATCAATAAAAACATTACCAAAAAAAAAAAAAAAAAAAAAAAACCAACAGCACACCCATCAATATTGTTACCAATAGTAAGCCATCAAATAATTTTCAATCTTTGAAAGTACAAAAAACATTCAAAACAATAAATTCACATTATTAGCCAAATCATCATCCCACAACCATTCCATTCACATTATTAGCAAAATTACCATCCCACAAGGACCACAACCATTCCATTCACATAAACACACACAAAATATGCAAACTAATAACAACCCGCTAAAACACACACAACGCAAAGATATATTTAATACGTTGTTATGTTGGGGATATTTGCCAATGTCATCAATAAAATTGTGCATGCATAAGAAGATGGAATCGGGAAATATACCCTTGAAGGAAGTGACCCATACTAATTTGCAGATAACTTTAGTTTCTTTTACATGGTGCCATTAAAGGCACCACCATCCCTGCAATAATGTTAATTTTTTATCGGACAGAGTTACATTTAGAAGGGCCATGAGGATGTTCTAAAGAGCTAGAAAACTTACAGCAACACGGCATTACAAAAATCTACACTGTGATTTAATAAGATATTTCTGGGTTGAAACGACTAAAATATGCAACTTCCTAAAACTGACATGTCCTCCTTCTTGAAATCCTCTAATGATTTTGGAGAAAAATCAAATACAATAGAATAGAGATACCAGTCATGC
>CM066172.1:34071235-34498735 GCA_033629205.1 Lithocarpus polystachyus | reverse complement strand
ACGTCTTTATATTCCTGCAACAAAGAAACAACAACACTAGGAAAAGATTCGTCAAGTTCGTTAGCATTAAAACATACCTCTTTGTAAAAGAGTACAAATATAGGCTAGTTTGTATAAAAAGCATTCTTGACATCACTCGCCTTAGCATAAAAACTCACTTGTTTTTTTGTTTTTCTCTCATTTTTTTCACTTTCTATTTTCTTTTCACTCTTTTTTTTTTTCACTCTCTTTTTTCCTTTCACTCTCCTTCTCATCATCTTTTTTTGAACTCTCAGCCTCACAATTTTGTTTCAAGTCATTCTCTTTTTCCAATTTCATTTGATCTTCATACACTTGACTTGGAGTCAACGATACAAGAGTAATGGGTTTATTGTCTTTTACAAAAGAATACATATTCTTGAACCTGTCATGATTGACCTTCCTGTTAAATTGCTATGGCTTGCCTAATAAAATGTGACTCGCATGCATTGGAACAACATCACAAAATACTTCATCCTTGTACCTCCCAATTGAAAAAGAAACCGATACTTGCTTAACCTCTCCACAATCATTCAACCACTGCAACTTATATGGTTTAAGGTGTTTCATGGTAGGTAAATTCAAGTTTTCAACTAAAGTAGTGCTAGCCACATTAGTACAGCTCTGCCCCATCAATAATCATACTACATACCTTGTTGTTGACGTGGCATCTGATATGAAAAATGTTCTCCCTTTGTTGTTCCATATCATCCTTTTTGACTTGGGCACTTAAAGCACGTTTAGCCACAAGCGACTCACTCTTCACTGCATATTCCACATCATCGTCACATTCATCCTCAAGTGATGGAATCGGGTCATCATCTCCCTCACTTTCAGTTTCCACCTCTCCATCAATATGTGCGATCATGGTTCTCTTATTTGGGCATTGTGAAGCTATATGACCTACTCCCAAACAACGAAAACACTTAATATCACGATTACGAGTTTGGGATTCATTTTTACTTTTGTTGACACTGGGAGCTTCATCTCTCCTTTTTGGTGGTTCAGTTTTAGACTTGAAAACAGCCCCTTAGTCTTTCCTCCCATTTAACCTCCACGAAGTAGAGGAGCCCGGATTTTGAAATGACCGAGTTTCTTTCCTTTTAAGCTGTCGTTCCACCTTTATTGCTATGTGCACCGTGTCCTCCAACTCTACGTAGTGCTGCAACTCCACTACATTGGCAATGTCTCAATTCAACCCATTTAGAAACCTTGCCATGGTAGCTTCTCTATCCTCCTCTACATTAGCTCGAATCATGGTAATTTCCATCTCCTTGTGGTAGTCATCCACGCTCCTATAGCCTTGAGTAAGATTCTGTAATTTTTGATACAAGTCCCTATAGTAGTGGCTAGGGACATATTGCCTCTTCATGGTGGCCTTCATTTCCTCCCACGTCTTAATAGGCCTCTCATAGTTTCTCCTTCTATTCATCACAAGTTGATCCCACCATATAATAGCATAATCAGTAAACTCAATGACAACTAGTTTTACCTTTTTCTCCTTGGAGTAATTGTGGCACTCAAAGATGAACTCCACCTTCTTTTCCCACTCTAAGTACACTTTTGGATCATTTCTCCCTTGGAATGATGGTATCTTCAATTTTATGTTTCCTAGGTTTCTATCAGTCCTATCTTGCCATCTTGGATCTTTTCGGAATCCTCTACCATGCTTTTTGCCCCTTCGCGCAAACCTACCCTCATTGTTCAATGAAACTTGATCCTCTTTATCTTCAAACTCATCCTCGTGGTCGTCATTAGAATCATCCTCGCGCGCATGCCTTTCTTGCCTTCTTCTAGCATTAGGGCCTCTTTAGGGACACTTCTCACGCAAATTAGCAATAACCGTATCTTGCCTGTCCAACTGATCCCGAATCTCATTAAACACCACATTCATGCGTTCAAATTGTTGTTGCATAGCCTGCAACATGATGGATGACTCCTCCCCTCCTTCCTTATTTGATGTTTCACCCCTAGAAGACATACTTTTAAAACTACAGAGAAATGTTAGAAATAAGTCCTCACAACACTCCCTCACGTGTTTGCACTCAAATTATGTCACTCCCACTCGTGTTTCACTCTTAAAATTGGCTTTTTTCCGATATTAGTCTCACACTCTCTTGCCTTTTTCCACTCATAGCTTCCCCTTTTCAGTTATGCAATAAACTAATAAACTTGACTAAGAAATTCAACTTGTAGTATTTAAACAAATACCAACGGCAAGAAAATATGACAGAATCACTAAATCAAAGAAAATAGGACAAAAGAAAACAATATTTTGGTCTGAAAGAACTGAAACTAAAAACAATTTTTGTTTTTCTTTTTTTCTTTTCTGAAGTCTTTTCTTTTTTTTTTTTTTTTTTCTTTTTTCACGTTTTTTTTTTTTTGGAACTCGGTGCACGATTTTAACCTAGTGCACGTCACAAAATAAGAACGAGGAACAAAGAACACAAAAGGAACAAGATAGGAAGATAACAAGAAACAAAAGATAAAAAGATAGAAAACTGATTTTAGAACTTGAGGTCTGATACCAAATAATGCGAATCTCAATCGACACGCTTTGAGACATAACAAATAATATTGGAATATTTGCCCAAGAAAGCTAAAATTCAGATTTTTTATAGAACCTTGACCTAACGTTTCTAAGAGAATCGCGAACCAAAGGTATAAGTAACAAACCTCGACCCAATGATTTTAATAGAATCACTAACCGAATGTATAAAGTTTGAACGCCACAAGGAAGAATCCCTGTTAAGTTCATAGTTCTTGAAGAACCAAAGAGAAGAGCAAAGCCTCACATTTTTCTGATTTTATTCAATTGTTCTCTATAACAATGAGTGCATGCTATTTATAAGACATGACTGAAAATATAAAATATAAAAAAAATGTACTAAATAATAAAATCCTAAATAAAAGCTGATTTGGTCTGAAATTAGCAGATCCAAAATAGAAAAATAGCTAAAAAAAACTTTCTAAATAATAAAAACCTAAAATTAAGGTAGATCTGGTTTGAAATTAGAAGATCCAGATTAGGAAAAATATCTATTAACTGATGTAGAGTTGGAAAGTCAATCAGCCATTAATTCATGCCATAAATAACGCCCAATTAAGCCAGATTAGCCCTCAATAACTTGGATTAAATTTGTTATGCCTTTATCTTCCTTTGGGCCCAACTTGGAATGTCCTGCGTTAGAATCAGCTCAAATTTCTTGAATCAGCCCATTAAGTGTTTCTTTGATTTTCTTGGATCTTGCTCTAGTAATAGGCTCAATTGGAACATGCAATGGATCCTTGAATGTTTGTTGATTCTCATCATCCAATCTTCAGGGGTCAATTGCAATATGTTGATGGACATTATTGCAATATGTAGAAGTTCAAATATTTTCTTGATATGGTTGAGAAAATTAAGGGATAATTTTGAAAGAGTTTCAACTAAGTCAATAACATTCAAAAGTTATTGATTAATCCTACTGTTGAAGATTAGGATCCCTAAGGATGATCTCACGTCCAATCTCTCTCTTGGGTTTTAGAAGTCTTAAATAAAAATACGATTTTAAATATCATATCAGGAGTTGGCCAACAGAATTATTGAGTGATATTGCAATTTTCTGAAAACCCAAAAAGAAACAAAGAGAGACACGTTAATACCTTGGGAGGCAACACCCCTAGGTTGCTAAAAGAGGTACGCAATTTTGTTCTATTTAAAATCCATGGTTGTGTGGTACAACGATCTTTAAATGAAAATATAAATTTCGTTTTATATTGGTTCTGAAAATCTTTTAGATTCTCCATCCAAATGTATTTGTCTCTGGCTACCGTCTGAGACAATGGTGTGAGGATTGTGTCTAGGAGCATTCATTTGAGGACCAAGTTTCCTACAATAACCATCATCAAAAATCCACTTCTTTGTACTCATGCAGCTAAGACAATATATAGATGAATTTAGATCGAGCTACAAAGGAAAGCAATTTGTGAAGCTTCACTACAAAAGATGGACTTAGCTTTTCTTCTTCCTCTTCTGTATCACCTGACTCTGCATAAAGGAATTGAATGGAATACCATTTAAACTTTGCCCCACCCTTCATCAAAGTTGGTTCTTGTTCTAATCCGTTATAACCACCAAAAACAATGATGGATTTGAAGAGACCTTGATCTTCTTGATTTAGCCATTTGAGGTTTTAGAAATTGGAGTTTGGGTTAGGGTTAGGGCAGAGAGAGAGAGAGAGAGAGAGAGAGAGAGAGAGAGAGAGAGAGAGAGAGAGAGAGAGAGCAAACAAAGATAACACAATTCTTTTACATTAGTGAGCGGACGGTTAGGTTAAGGGAACCTAGATCCAGTGCATGTGAGATGGCACATAGGAGCTTAATGCAAAAGTTAACACATGGGAGTTTGTCTTTGTCTTTGTTTTTTGTTTTTTGTTTTTTGTTTTATGTTTTTTGTTTCTTGTTTTTTGTTTTGTTTTGTTTTTTTAATTTGAATAATGAAAAAAATACTTTAACTCTTTTACCCCCATTTAGCTACTACTAAATTTGAAACTTTATGGAATTGTCTTTGGCTCTATTCTCATGCTCAATCAGTTTGGAGATCAGATATAACATTTGCTAACCTGTATAATAAGAAGCATAGAAGTTTCTTCGACTTGCTGGATGACGTGATGCAGAATAGCTCGGGTTATCATCTGGCTCCGTTTTCCACCATTACTTGGAGTTTGTGGTAGAGGTGGAATCGAATACGGGAAAATCAAGGGACTTGGCCATTGCATGAAGTTGGAGATAGGGCTAAGGCTTTGGTAGTGGAGTTTTTGGAAGCGAAAAAACATTTATGTAACCTAGGCCCAAGAAGGGTAGCACGTTGGTCGCCCCCACCAGAGAATTGCTATAAGGTAAATTTCGACACAGCTCTCTTTGATCGTTTGGGTTGTGCAGGAATCAGGGTGGTAGTTTGAGATCACAGAGGAGATGTTATGACAACACTAAGCCAGAAAATGTGCCCATAGAGCAGTCAATGGCTTTGGCAGAGGCACGGGCTGCCCATAGAGCACTCACCTTCACTCAGGAAATGTGCTTTTTTCGTATACAGGTAGAAGGGGATTGTCTTGGGGTTATTCACACTTTGCAATCTCAGGCACGATGTAATACCTTGTACGGGCATGTGTTTGATGATACTTGGAGACTAAGGTCTGCATTACAGTCTTGTTAGTTACACCATATTCTTGTACGGGCATGTTGTTGATGATACTCGGAGACTAGGGTTTACATTACAGTCATATTAGTTCTACCATATTTGAAGGGAAGGGAATAAGTTAGCTCATGAACTAGCTAGAAGAAAAGTTTTTTCTGCATATTATGATGTATGAGTTCTACCTTCTAATTTGGATGTTGTATTTCAATATGATTTTATTAATGAAATTTTCTTACAGTTTTCTCAAAAAAAAAAAAAAAAAATTTGAAATTTTATAATAAATAAGGTGGGACATGAATGAGTAAATTCATTTCAAAACAGATATTATGTCTCTTTAGTATAAATTATATATGTGTATTTTGCTTCCATTTTATGTTAATTTTTCCTTAGTCCTTTTTGAAATGTGGTTTCTAGAATATCTCAAGAATGGGGAGTGGAATTGCCTTGTCAAAATTAAATTTAAATAAATAAATATTCATGATCCATACTATTTTCGCAATTCCACAGGAATATAGTAATGCTACTGAGACTGAAATCTACTTAAGGGTGTTTTTGTTTTAAAATGGGGAAAAACTCTTTCACTTTAAGTGTGAATGTGTGTTTAACTAGAATACATGAAATTTAAATAAATAAATATTCATGATCCATACTATTTTTGTAATTCCACAAGAATATAGTAATGCTATTGAGACTGAAATCTACTCGAGCATACACATTGGTGGAGCCATAAATTTAGCAATATGGCTCCACAAAAAGCTACTTTATCTATTTTACCTTCTCACTTTACAATACACTCAACATCAATGGATCTATATTTTTAGTTATTTGATTAAAATAATAAAAATAATTCATTAAAAAGTAGTGTGAACACAACTAAAAGAGATTTTTTTATATTAAAAAGTAGTGTGAACACAACAATTTAATAATATATATTCATATATTTTTTACATATGAGCTACAGTGCACAGCCAAAAGTAGCTGTGCACTTTAGTTATGGAGCCAAAAAATATAGCTTTGGCACCACTAATGTAGCCATATTTTGGTATTTGGTGGTGCTAAAAATAGCAATATAACTTTTTAGCACCACCAATACTAATGCTCTTAGGGGTGTTTTTGTTTTAAAACAGGGAAAAACTCTTTTAACTTAAAGTGTGAATGTGTGTTAAACTCACGTTTTAATTAATTCATGAAAACACATTGTATGAAAGAAACACTGTCCTTTCAAAATATTACCCTAAAATCACAATTTTCAATTAGTAAGAGCGAAGTTTGAGAGCACAAACTGTGTTTAACCCATGTGCCCCTCTTGCGCTTCCACTAAGTCTGCTCTCCAGCGATTTCTTTGATTAAGTTAAAAAAGAAAAAAGAAAAAAGAAAAAAAGTAGGAAGCATGGAATAAGCTATTCTAACTGAAAATAGAAGAAAATATAACAATGATGTTGAATTTGGAAAGTTAAGCAGAGAAGATAAACGAGAACCAAAGTTCATTCATCTATTCCATACGGATAAGTGAAACGAAATAAGACTAGGTCTTGGTGAAAAGTGAAAACACAAATGTCTTAGCAAGAGCTTGTTGTCTAGTGCCCTTCTAATGTAGAAAACATCTACAAGCAAGTTTGATGTTGGACACAACTGTTCTTCTTGAAAAAAAATTGTGATAGATTGAAACCTGACTTTACACACTTCAAATGTTCAATATATTTTATAATTTTAATGCTGTTCTGTAATATGACAATTAGTTGATAATATTTAAATTTTAAACATTAAAAATGTTCAACATATCCAACTATACGAAGATAATTATGTTTTTAGCTGTACAATGGGATTAACATATCCAAATATATGAAGATCAAACGTCTTCTTTACCATCTTTTACTGGATACAAATGAAATTTAGAGATAAGGACTACAAAATTTTCAATAGAGAGAAATGATAATGTAGAAGAGTCAAAGCAAATCAATTGCAATGCATTGAAGTAGGCATCTAATTATTTGGTGGACAACAATCTAAAAGTAAAATAAAAATATGACATCATTTGGGCATGGAAAAAGTAACCTATAATACAGTATTAGTATAAAGTACAACGGCAACACTAATTTACAAAATGTGCATCAAGGTTTATTTATCTAAGAATTTACAAGAATATAAAACAAAGTTGTGTAAAATACATTGTTGCTACATGGTTATGCAAAGTTGTGTAAAACTACATTATTACTATTGTAACCGAGTATTTATTGACATTTGACACTATTCATTTTGTATTTAGTTTTTTATTCTTTTTACGTATCATAATTAGAGAAGTGTTACGTCCATAATATTTATACAATACTTTCACAACAAATCACATATAGTAAGTTGTTATTGGTTATAATTTGAATGCACAACTTAAATTACTTTTTTGCCCACTCATAATAACCTATCATTTAGGATTTGTTTTGAAAATGTTGTGGACATAGCATTTCTCATCACAATTACGAAGGAAAAGAGTAAATAGTGGTTGTTGTGTGCCAACAAATTAAGGAAAACAATTACAAAAATTAAGAAAAATTGATATTTTAATGAAATGTAGTGTAAAATAGATAATATGATGTAGGATGTTTTGAAAAGTGAGTATGTAAAATAGAAAAAACAGTTTTTGATACTAAAATAGACAAAAAAAATTTGCATGAGCGGATGCAATTGCTTTTGAGGCCTACTTTTTAACAAACCATGGCCAAAATAAAATATTTTTCCAAAATAAAAGATGATATTTTCTTGTGTGTGTTTCTTAATAATGATATGATAATCATAAAACAGAACACGTATAAATAAGTAAACAATCAAACTTTCTTAAATTATATTATATTCTCAAATTATAATAGAGTACCAATCACAGTTGATATTAGATTATGAAATTAGTTTTCAAGATTCTAAATTTCTTATATGTTTTTTTTTATCAAATTAATTATCTAATAATGCATTTGTAATTTTGTTTTATATTTTGGAATGTTGATATTATGTAGAAATAAAACTTGTGTGTTTGTTTTAATTAGATGTTCAAAGGGTATCCTAGACTTCTTTGTGCTATTTCTTTTATTAGCAATGAAAAGATTTGTATAATTTTATAATAATTGTACAAGTATTAATTTTTTGAGCTAAGCTGATTCTTAATATGAGTGGTAAATTTAAAGTCATGCATTATATATCAAGTAATTTGTTGCATGACTTATCAAATGACAAACAAAATTTTTTTTTTTTAAAATTGTGTGAAAAATATACCCATTTCCAACTTGCTTAAAATGGTACTTTTTTTTTTTAACTGAACCCGTTTTCAATCTGAACCTAACTAATGTGACTTGATCTGACCGTTTTGCCACGTCTAAATATAAGTATGGGTATGGTGACACAAGTAGTTTCTAAAAAATTATAGGGTAAACTACAAAGTCAGCCCATGTTTTTTACACCATATGTCAATTTGGTCCTTAACCTTCAAAATATGTTAATTTGGTCTCTAACATTTTAACATTTTTGGTGTCATGTCAATTTGGTTTTTACCATTATCTCTTGGATGGAAAAATCTAATGTGAAACGGAATAACAAAAAATATTTTTTCATGTCACATCAACCACCAACTGTACCACCATATCAAATTATTAAAAAAAAACCAAATTTTCTGTTCACACCTGAGATTAAATTTAGGGAAAATTACCATGTGGTAGAGTTGTTAAACAACTCATTTTTAGTTTTTAAACAACATTACATACATTTCCATATATTTTTTCACCCACACGTATTTGTTGTTGTTGGATTTGCGAAAGAAATATCTTGACTTAGATATGAATAATTAACGATGTGATAAATCAAAACCAAAAACAAAATTACAAAAAATTACACACTCAATCCAACTTCCATTTTTGTTTATATGGAGAGTATGTTACAAAATGGAATACAGACTAATAAAAAAAAAAGTTTAAAGAGTTGTGCCTCCATAAACTGTGCTCAATCTGTGTCTAAAGGAACAAACTGCCATCTTAGCTCTTCTAGAAGTAAATCTTTGCAACTTCTTGACTGACCCAGGCACTAGCTTAAGCTAATCCACCAGCACCAACTACACCCGGTCGCTTGGCATAAATAACAAGGGTCTTGTTCGTATCATTAGGTCCATACCCATAATTACTATACTCAAACCCATTATTAATCTTGTTATAATTTTCTAAAGAAACGGATTTATTAACCGCAAGAATACAAGCCTTCTTGTAGAGATAACCGTCCTTGCTTGACGCCCTTTGAAGAGCCACGCTAACTTTAATGGCCAAAGTGGCCATATCTGACATGGTCAAGTGCTGTTGAAGCTTAGACACGAGAAGCACAAAGTAGATTTGGTTAGCCTCAACTCAAGTTCATCGTTCAAATTCTTTAATTTGTTTTTTTTTTTAATTTAAATTTAATTTCTTTATTCCATATGGCGTACATGTGTCATCTGATGTCACATAAAAATAATTTTTTTATTTTGATTGGTAGTTATATTAGCATTTTTCATCTATTACTTAACGGCTGAGTTTATTTTGACACAATACCCAAATATTAAGGACTAAACAAACACATTTAAAAGGTTAAAGACCAAATTTATAATTTATCCAAGATAATAATATAACACTAGCCTCTGAGCACGCGCGTGGCTCTTCTATTTTTTAGGTAATGGTTAATTTAGAACATTTATTATACTTTGGGATTACTACATTTTTCAATCATAAAAAAAACCTAGGGGTGTAATGAAAAATTATTTCACCACACATAATACTCATCAAAAACCTAGGTTTTTTTTGTGATTGAAAAATGTAGTAATCTCAAAGTATAATAAATGTTCTAAATTAACCCTTACCCAAAAAATAGAAGAGCCTCTGAGCACGCGCGTGAGCGCATGCTCAGAGGCTAGTATTCCATAAATATCATCCATTTTTTTTTTTGTTGCTTCTAATGTGATTGTTAATAGATTAAGGTTTTCACAACATTACTATAATTAGAATTAGAATTTGTAGAAGATTGTTCATTAAAAAAAGCAACTGAAAATTACATCCACCCATATATATGATAGGGTATGAAAAAACTGTTTATGATTCAACGTCTTTTATTGAGCCTTCCAATTGTTTCACAGCAACATTTGCAACAAACTTGTTGTGTAATTGTAAGAGGCAAATGAAGACATGTTAGAATAACACCATTGTCACATTAATTTAAATTGTCAAATACACTTATTCCACATAAACATATAATGTAATATAATGTGTGGTACACAAAGAAGTTAGGATGTTTTTTTTTTTTTTTTTGAAATACCTTGTTCTCCAGATATACACTACCGTGAAGTGAGTTTTGTCCCATCCTAACTTTTAAGCATGATATGCTGTTGGACTGTGTTTCCTTCATATTGACAATACACATCTTTTATCAATTAAACACATTCATAATATTAAATAAGAAACCAAAAAGAAAAAAAAATTCAACTTATTTGGTAGGCGTTAAAATCATGAAATATACCTAGGATGAATGCAACAAAATCTCTTTGTACACAATATTCTTCGTGTGAACTCCTTCCTCCCCTGGTATTGTTCCTTTTTGAACTAATAGTTTCGTGGTAGATTGAGATACCCCTCTTGACAGGGCCACATACAATTGGCCGTGGCTAAAAACATGATCAGGAAGATATATGCCAACGTTGGGAATTGTTTGACCTTGTGCTTTGTTAATTGTAAGTGCAAAACTCAAGCGTATTGGAAATTGACGCCTTATCATCACAAATGGGAGATGCACATTTTCTGTAGTTTTCAAAGGGATTCTTGGTAGAAACACACGAGTTCCAGCATATTGTCCAGTCAAAATTTCTGCATCAATTACATTATTAAAACACCCACGGCATAGTAATCTTGTACTGTTACATAACCCCACTTTTGGATCTATATTTCGCAATAGCATTATTGGAGCACCTTTTTTCAGCCTTAGTATATGTGGTGGTAAACCTCCTGGAGATATAGAATTTAAGAAATCTTGTTGATATAAATGTTGTGTATCGTCTTCAACTTCATCAAACAAATATAACTTTTGTTCTTCTCCTGGAAATTGTGTGATTATCTTCTCATTAAGTTTATCCACATCCTCATTAATTGGTGTTAACAATGCCCTATCAACCATGTATCTTGCATTGTAGGCATGATTTTGCAAATCTGGAAAAACTTGTTCAATTAGTTGAGCAATTGAATGATCACCCTCCCATGGTATCTAATCTAATCTAACCTAATACTATATATAAAAGCAGAAGCCTTTAACCAGGTGCTGCCACGTTAGGAAAAATGCCTATCTAAAATTCAAACACGTGTTCAGGTTTAAGTTAAAGACCCGCATGACACGTTGTTTCACAATGGAAAAAAAGTCCACTTTAAAAAACTGACACGTTTATACTTTAAAAGATCTGTCCACACGGTTTAAAACTAAAAAAATTGAAAGGCAGAGAGCCAGAGAGAGTTTGAGAAACAGAGAGAGAGTGTAAGACGGTCTAGACCTAGATTTATCATTCCAAACTTAAAGATTTGGTTCAATCTTTGTTTTTAGAGATTCCGATCAAGAAAGAAGAGAATTGTCCCTCAGTTCCTCTCAAAAAATCTTTGTTCCCAGTTACGCTAAAATGACCTTTTTGATTTTCGATTTTTCCAGAAAAAGAAGCAGAAGAAGGAGTATGCCAGACTTAGACCACTGGAATGGGCACCGGTACCCTAAAGGTGCACGCAGGATTTGAGATACGGACATAGAGAGAGAACTACCATGGGTAAGGTTTTTTTTTTTTTTTTTTTCCATAATATGAATCGTTTTGAGAAATTTGGTTGGATTGATTTTTATTTAGGTATTTGGGCTGCATTAGGTTTTGATTTGATTTTTTGATTTGTTTTAGTTTCTCAGTATACTAAACAATTTTGGGAGTATTTGCATTCAATTAATTTTGTTTTTGATTTTGGTTTAGTTTTAGGGTATTTATAATTGGTTTTGGATAATCATGGTTTAGAAATCATGAAAGCATTGGAATTAATGTGTCTGATGTTTGCTTCATCTTTATTGCCACAATTGTGCACTTCTAGAGGATTTTTTTATTTTTATTTTTGATAATCCACTTATAGAGGACTTTATAACAGTTATTTTTCCACATAAATTTGAGAAGAGTTAGATGAATTTCTCAAAATTGTCTGTTTAAATGAAAGATGGCAGTGTATTGTGGCACAATTTTAAGCCAAAAGAAGAGTTAAACAGACCTATTTTAATAGATGGGTTCGTGCTCTGCATCCATCTCCTCTCTCTGGTATATGCTGTTTGTATTTGTGCTCCTCCCTCATCTCCTCTCTGCAACATATACGGAAGGTCCGCATCATCTCACTGTTTCTTCTCCTATTCGAATTAGCATCTTGAATCTTCAATATATCTATGTTTTAACTTGAAATCTGATGCTTATACTTCAATTGTTTTTCTTCTTGAAATACTCTCCATGCAGTTTATGAAATACTCTTTATGCAATTTAGAGTTTATAATACAAAAACCCACAGAAAAAGTAATGAGAGAGAGCGAGCGAAATGGTAGTAAGGCACAAAGGGAATGACATAGATATAAAGCTCAGACCACCACCACAGTTGGTCTCCAACCATTGAAAATTGAGCATTAAGTATGATTTATGTTTGGGTACTTGGTTGGATTAGGCATTTGGGTTAGATTTGGTTTTGATTTAGGTATTTAGGTTCTCCATGCTTGGCATCAATTTCATCAGGTCACTAAATCTCTCTCTTTCTCTAAAACAAAATTGTTATGCTCTTTCTCTTTCTCATTCTCCTTTTTTAGAAAAAAAAAAAAGATTATTAGCTTCTTTGAGAATCTCAGGGACTTTGCATGGGATGCTTTTTTAGCGCATAAGGTTTTGTTGAATTTTCTTTTGTTTCCATAGAAAGTAGCATCTCAGAGATTTTTGCTGCAAATTTTCAGAATTAAATGAATTTGAATTTTGGGTTTCTATGTGGTCTTTTAAAGTTTGGAATGATTTCAGGAATATAGGAACGACCTAAAAGATCAGTCTTAAGCCAAACAGTCGACCTGTCAAGGTAATAAGAGAACCTGCATTTGGGTTTTTTAATTTATAAATTTTTTATGGTGTAGTTAAATTCTTAAAAAATACCGTTTGGGATTTTTATTTTATTAATTTATTATGGTGTAGTTAAATTCTTTATAAAATATCAGTAAGAATTTATTTTTGAAACAAAGAAACACAATTTCTGTTAATCTGTTAATCCATATCCAGATCTATGTAAATACAATTGGATCCCACAAATCTAGGATTGAAGCCAAACACATAATTTGCTCATGACATATAAAATTTGATGAACAAATGCTTAGGTGTCATGAAGAAAGTAAAGGCTCAAGTTGATTTTTTTTGGTGCAGGTAGAGTTGTCCAAGGCTTTAGGTAATTGGCAGTGATCTTGAGTCCTTGGCATTAGTCAGGTAAAATGTGTAGGGACATAACTAGAAGTCTAGGGTAGTGTCTTTAATACAACATGTGCAGAGGCATATGTGTTCATGACTGCTGGATGTTAAAAGAAGCTACACAATTTTCTGTGTAGATTCAAGTAGCTTTCCCATCCTGGGCTTAACATTTGGAAAGTCCAAAATTAACTTTGTTATACATGATGGATATATTCCAGTCCATGTCCTGATATATCCGTTTACTAATACAAATAGATCAACCACCAAACATTTCCCCTATACTTCTCTCTAATTGTAGATGGCAGTTAATAAGGGTAAATTTCTAACTAGTGGTTCAGCCAAATCCCACAAATCAAATTAATGAGTTATCATACTTCAGAGCTTCTGAAAGTGGCTTTCCTGGATAGTATACCTTTATGGACCTAATATACATAGTAATCTCCAGACCAAGAATGACCAAATCCCAGAGTTGCAGAACTCTATAATCACTATAAACATCAATAGAGTAAGAACTAATACTACACAATCATGTATAACTACGCACCATAACTGCCACACAAAAAAAACCTAAGTGTCAAGCTTCTATTATGTATGGCTACAATAGGTGAGGTTAAGTAGTGTATTAATAGTTGGTCATTATTTTGCAAGAAGTGTAACCCAACAGTTGTCTCCTTTAAGTAAAGAAATTTCACCTCTTGGCCAAATTTCTGGAGACTTTTGACACAAGAAAAAAACAAATTCCTTTTGTTTCATGCCTTTTATCTATTTTTTCCCTGCCTCTTCTCTTCCCTTCTCAAAATTTTCATCTGCCAAGCTCTTATACAACTAGAACAGAAAATTGTAAATTTTTGAACTTTTTTATTTTTTATTTAATATTACCTTGGTTGGATAATGGTCCCCAAAGACTTGAAGAAATTTCCAATAATAACATTTTTGGCACCTATCTCACTTTAGTCAGTTGTGCATCAAGTGTTTCTCAAGATGGAAGGTTGGCATGCCTATCCACTGAAGGTTATCAAGGTTAGTTTTTTATCCTCTTAAGTTTTGTCAATCAACCTAAAAAATTAGGATCATTAGTATTATAGTTCTAGACTATGAATTAGTTCCATATAGAAGTTGCAACTTAGCATATAACATTCTTTGAATATGTTTGAAAACATTACTACCAAATTTTGTCACTACCATTACTTTTCTTGACTAATATGAAATGTTTTATGAATTTATTAGTCCTCCAACATGAATCATGATTGCAATAAAGTAGATTTATGAATAAAAATTCATAGTCTCCTTTTTAAAATTTTATTTCAGGCCTTAACTATGGCCTTTGATTACTACAAAGGCAATGCTTCAATAACTAATGATGTATTTGCAACACTTGGATTGAAAATTCATGGTGGCAAAAATGTCCCTTATGTGTGGGACATTTTTAGGGTATTAGTTCTTGGCAGGTATTCAATAAATTCTAGAGAAATACATAATGAGAGTTCCAAGTAGAAGACTTGGTCTTGGTGCCAAAGAATATATTTCTTAGTGTGTTTGGCCATAGAAAATGTATACTAGAAGCTTCAAGGATGATGAAAACTCATTATAAATGAATTATTACATGCACTTCTATTAATAAGTTGAACAATGGTGAGATATCACCCTTTCATTCTCTTTATAAAGATGATTGTGGTTAAGGAAAAATATCTTCTTTCTAAACTCTATTTCATAGTGATACAATGATTGGGAAATTATGTGTTCGGCATAATTTGGTGGTTTACATAAAAGACTTTACTACTCATAGGAGCACTATCGGGTATATTTGTTAAAACATCAATACCATGTAGCTCCTTGACACATAGTATCTTTGTTGTAGCTAGCTGATAAGATTCAAGAATTACTTTGAGGAATGTACTTCATAATGATTTGGAAATTTAAGGGTGATTTTTTTGCCTCATGGTGATGAAATATTTAGTTTTGGTATCTATTTCTCAAACCATTTATTGCTAGATAGGAGTTAGGTTTCTTCTAGAAAAAAAGAAGAAGAAGAAGAAGAAGATAGGATTTAGTTTAATACTCACAAACTAATCCAATTATATGCTCACTCTCTTTCAAAGGATGTGAAATTAATAATTGTGCATATAACTTAACAGAAATAATTAAATAATTGTGAATTCACCTACGCAGCACATACATATCATTAATTATATTATTCTTAGTAATTTCTGTTTCTTTTTTATTTTCCTCTTTTTTTAAATATTAGATAAGTGAACCTAATTAAGTAAATATTTTACCACAAGTCATAAAAATTAGTTAGAAATTATTTGAAAATGAATTTATAAAGAAGAGATATTGGATCAAACTGAAAGATTAGGATAGCCTGATTTTCCTTCTGTTTCTCTTTTTTTTTTTGGGTTACATTTTTTTGTTCGATGCCTTTGGGTTTGAATTAGTTTTTTTCCTGCATTAAATTGACTTATAAAATTGTTGTGTTCACATTAATTTATTCCCTTTTTCCAGTTGTCCTAGATGGTTAGAGTTCTCTTCTTATATTTTATTTGCTGTGTTTTTCAATCAATTTGGCTTATTTGTGTTTGTTCAATTTTATTGTTCAATCAAGCTCAATGATTACATTGGGTTGGTTTTAAAGAATTTGAGTTTCTATTAGTGATGATTCTATAATTGACATGTAGAAAAAAAAAAGAAAAAAAGAAACCCACTTAAACTTCTGCCGCATTGTTCCTTTAGTGAAGTTTACCATCAAATCATCACTGAGCTTCCTAATTAATATCTAATCTGGGACAAGCCAATTTGTATTTTGTAGAAGCTATTTTACATTGATGAACTGATCATCCTAATTTAAATGTACATGGTATTAGATAGAGCAATTTGCTCTCATGAATTCAATTTTCTCTATACTCTTAGACTGCTAAAGCTAAAGCTTGATGAATAATAAGAGGACAATGAAGTTCTAAGATTGTAATTATTGTAATTCATTTTTGCGATTGTGTTTGTTGTGGAAGACTTTAAGCCATCTGATGCAATTATATATGTATGGTTAGGATAGTCCTTATTCATAAGGCACTTCAATCCTGTGGCTAATATACTCCAAATTAGGTTCCAGACTATCACTAATGTACATTTGCATAAATTGTTGTAATGTATAAACGTGTTTCTTTTTTAATATTATTTTATTCACATTTATGCCTCAAAGTTGGATGCTGATATTACTTATATATTAAAAAAAAATGTTGTATGCTCTAATTTAGTTGGTGTTACTCTTGAAAGGTCTTTTGATGGTTCACAAGATAATGAATCTTCTAAGTGCTTCAAATGCCCTTTAGAGAAGGCAATTCTTTCATTCCTTTTGGCTTAGAGCATCTATAAAGATGTGCATTGTTGTGGTTTCTAGCAACTCCACTATGTAAATAATCTTAAAACTTTCAGTAGTATCAAGTTTTCAACATAGTGGTTCACCAAGTAATATTGCTACAATAATTTGATGCTTTTTAGCTATTAATTTTTAAATTCTAAAGGATACGACTAACTAAATCTTCTAAAAATCACATATTGGTTCTTTTTTTTTTTTTTTTTAAGTAACTAGGATAGCCAAAACTGGATCAGTATTTGACCTTGGCAAACATAGATCAAATGTTATTACTTAATTACCATTGAAAGGTCTAAATTTTTTTTTTAATATACTTTCAGGTTTTTAATTTTAAACCTTCACAATGACTTCCACTCATGATTTGCAGGTTCTAAAATCTAAATTGCAGGGGATGATGAAGTCTTTGATGTATACTGTGTTGCTTTTGAAATAGTGTGCTTAATGGCGCTATGCATGCTTCTTACATGGAGTTTAATGTACAATTTCTGTTAGAGTCTAAAGTTGCACCACTACTATATTCCTGTTGTTGTATTTAGTGATAAAATATTCATTGACGTACTTTTAATTAATAAGCAGTTGTTAGCAAATATTAAGGTAGTTAGCATTGTACTAGGATTACTATATGTGAAGTCTTAAGGTTGTCTAAGACGATTTGCAGGTCACATTCTAATTAAATGAAATCATACTGAGTTCAAGCCTGAGGCTAAGCTAGTATTGTATGAAAATCGAGGAAGAAAAATAGAAGATTGTGTGTGACTAAAATAATTTTCTAACTCATAAATTCTCAATAAATACAATTATCATTCTGTTAAAAAAAAAATGTTTTTGCAAAAGACTAATGTTTAAAAACTTTAGGGGATTTTGGATACCATATGCTTAAATATACTAAATAATGTAGGTTTGAATGAAAGGCCAAGATAGCATAATTTTCCCTTTGTTGCTTTATTTTTAAATGAATGTCTTTCTCATTTGCTAATGCTCGATAATTTTTTTAAAAACAAACCAAAAATAGTATATGCCGATTTTCACATATGTACACTCTGTAACAAAAAAACAAAAAACAATTAAAATTACTTTTGATCATTTGCAATGTTCTCATAGGAAAAAAGAATATATATATATATATATATATAGTGCAAGAGTAGCACGAAAAAAGATGGATGATAATGTTTGAGAAGTGAACCAAAAGTAATTGGCATGGAAGATGAAATACTTTCCAAACTATTTGTATTAGAAATGGTCCTACACAAGCTAGGAAAAACAGTAGAATGGTTATGGGAACAATTGGGTCCATCTTCTACTAGAGTTTCATTTATACTTATGTTTCATTTAGTTGCTCCAAAGGAATGGCCAATGTGCATAGATTATGCTATTTCTTGAGGCTCCAATTAATTAAAGCGTCAATCATTGCAAGAAACAAAAAAGTCCATCAACATTTAGAAAATACAAATGACACAAACCTTTGGAAGTTTTTATGAAATTTTTTTGTCTTAAGTTGATTTATACAACTATTTTAGAATTGTTATGATATAATGTTTACACAATTAAAGTCTGAAGTTGGTTGATTTCAACACTCAATTAAATTGTATTATGCTATTACTAGAATTTATTGTATTTAGAATATATATCTTGAATATTAGTTTTAATTTTGATCCCTAATTACAACTAATTGTGCTTTCATGTTTTTCTATACTACATTACAGGAAAAGTTTTTCTTAGAAAATCTGGAAACATTCTTAATTCTCCTGGGTCAATGGTTTGCATTAGGCAAAACTCAATGATTTCTTTATCTGTATTTCATCGTTTGTTACTCTGCATTTTCCTTTGGTGTAGAATTTTGTGAGACTATTTACTACTGTAGTTTGATGCATTTCATGGATTAATACTATAGGATTTGAATATCATAATATTTTAATTATGAATTATTTTTTGTCGATGTTACCTATATATGCTTCTACAAAAAACAAAGACCTATTATTTCTCTTGAATAATATATTATTGGAGTAAAAAAACACTTTCTTTTTGCTTGAGTACATGGGTGGTAAAGGAATTTTTTTTTTCTAAGAGGTCTATTTAAAATTTTGTTGAAACGGGCACAAAATTTCAAGATTAGATTTTGAAATCTCTATAAAAAAACTCCCTGGATTTAGTTTTTTTTTTACAAGTAATTATTTTCTTTTTTTGTATTATCTTAATATAAAATGTTTAAATTTTCAGTTACCATATATCTTTTGTAATAAATAAAAGTATCCCGCACATTGTGTGGTTATACGCTAGTTGCCATAGAAGACAGAACTTTAATTAGATCGTCTTTTGCAAATGGTTCAATTCCATCACCTATGCGCCTTATGTACTTTGAAAACTGTTGATCGTTAATAGATCTCATGTTTTGAGTTAAATGTAAGATCTTGATATATCTCCATAATGGGGAGTTGACTATACATGCATCTAACAACTCTGCCTTTGTGCCTTTGGGAACAACAGGAAGTACCTGACGAAAATCTCCTCCCAGTATTAGCACCTTTCCACCAAAAGGTGAATTAACTTCCATAAGATCCTGCAATGTTCTATCTAATGCTTCAAGTGCACGTCGATTCACCATAGGAGCTTCATCCCAAATAAGCACTACCGCACGTCTAATGAGTTCAGCCAAATCAGATTGTTTGCTTGTAGAGCAAGTTGATGATGCTTCAGGAATTAAAGGTATTTTAAATCTTGAATGTGCTGTTCTTCCACCAGGTAGTAATGTTGTTGCAATACCTGATGTTGCTGTGGCAATTGCGATATGACCATCACTTCTTAAAGATGCTAGTAATGCACAATACAAAAATGTTTTTCCAGTTCCTCCTGGACCATCCACAAAGAATGCCATTGTTTGTTTACGTTGAATGACTTCCATTATTGTGTTATAAGCAAATTTTTGATCGTTATTCAACTTGTCCACTAATGTTAATTCTTCATCATCCATAGGAATGATAAGCTCATCTTGTATGATTTTAGGTATGGGTGAACTTTCATCAGATCTTGCAGTTATTATTGTCAAATCAAATTCTGTGATACGTAGCCATGTTGTGACAGTAATAATTTTAAATCATTTAGAAGCCTATTTGTACGAACTACATCCGTTGTGATAGACGATGATGGATAATCGTCAACCATATGCAGGTAGAACTCATTCCACAAATCTCGTACTCCAATTGGTTCACAGAATACCAATATAGTTGCAAACAATCTTCTCAAAGCTGATGGCATTCTAATGTTCGCAGCCTCAAGCATACATTGTCATATGCTATTATCATTCTCTAATAAACCCCTTTGTTCAGCTACTTGCTTAAAAGTTGGGTAGGTTATCCCATTCACAGTCAACAAATCTTGAAATCCTGTTGGTCCTTTCACATGGTTCAAAATGACACGCAAATAAAATCTTTATCCCTCTGATGGTGAAACAGTATATATCCTGCCAATTACCTTTTTATTAGATATTCTCCGTCTCCAACTTTTACTATTCCTATTCCAACAATAATGCTCAGGGAATTCTCTATATAAGTATTGCCTTGCATCTGCATCAATGGTATTCATAGTAAAAAATTTAGTGAGTATTGTTTTTTTGTTTTGTTCCAAAATATTTCCAATAGGTTGTTGCCTTCTAAACCTCACTTGATGTTGGTTTTGTAAATGAATTTGTAACCGTTCCACAGAAGGGTACATTTGATACATTGAAAAACTGAATATCTTCCAAATTGCTTCTGGAGCACATATCCATCTTGCATCGACATATTGTTGTACCTCATCATAATTTGGCTCTGGCTTCACTTTAACAGATACGTGATCAGGACCCTTATACACATATTTATATAAGTACTTCACACTTTTTATGCTAGAACATATCTCTAAATTAATGTGACAATTATAATTTAGAAGCAACCAAGGATTATACGAAACAACCCAACTATTGTCAACCATCACATTTCGTTGATTGTTCAAAGGCACTGGGTTATTTGTGTCACGCCTTCTGTAGACAGGATATGAGTCATTACCTTGGTAAGTCTCCTGAGAGAAAGGCTTTGGGTAGGATTTTTTATACTTCCCATTTTTCATGTAAGGTGATCTTTGATTTTGTGTTCCACAGGGACCATGTATCATATGTCTGAGTACTGCACTATGTAATTGAGGCTCATCATCCTTAGAAGGTATTTCAGCTCATACAATGCGATCATAATCATCCGGGCTATGTAATTTATCATTGTCATCTAAAATTAGAAGCATGTGGACATGTGGTAAACCCCTTTTTTGAAATTCAAAGACATGCACATGAGCAACAACTCTTCCAAGAACCCTTTTGTTAACAATATCATCCTTGAACTCTTCAAATTTTGCTTTAAAAATCCTTGCCAATAAATCTGGTCGATCTTGCGAAATTTGTCTCGGTAAAAGCTCTTTTCTTATTTCCTCCCACCCTGGATTGCATGTCATTGTGATGAATAAATCTGGCTTTCCAAACTTTTGAACCAAATTCATAGCATCTTGAAAGCGTTGAATCATATCGCGTTGACTTCCCACAAATGATGATGGTAGAATGGTCCTATGCCCCACATTTCCTATTATTAGATGTGCAGTTAAAATCAGTACCATTAGGATGAAATCTACATTTATTGGTAAATAAATTTGGCATAAAATTAAATGGCACAACATAAATATACATTGATGTAAATCTTCCCTCTGAGCTTTTTTTTTTTTTTTTGAGAAAAGTATCAATCCACTTTATTGAAATGTAAAGAAATTTATGTAGTTACATCAACATACACTAAATAGGATATGTCTGGCGGAACAGATTCCATCCATACAGATAAGGGGGAAGAATTTCTTACTCTCCTAGCTAAAGCATGAGCAACTCTATTGCTCTGTCGCCTAACATGAGAGAAAGAACAGGTTTGAAACAAACCCATTAAAGATTTACAGTCTTTTACAATGTGCCCAATACATGACCTGTTTGGGCAGTCACCTATTAATGCCTTTACAACAAGCTCTGAATCACCTTCAAAAATGGCCCGATGCAAGCCCAATTCCTCCATAAAGATCATTGCTCTCCTTGCTGCCATCGCCTCGAGAACCTCCACTGTTGAAGGCATGACTAATTTTTCTGCTAAGGAAGCCATCACCTGCCCCAATTCGTTCCTTACTACAACGCCGATGCCAGCTTCCTCTTCCTCTGGAAAATATGCACCATCATAGTTTACTTTGTAAGTTCCCCGTTCTGGTGGTGACCAACGTTGAGGTTGTGGCTTACTTTTCTCGGACCTGTTTACCGGTTTGTGTTGGAATTCCTTCAGTTTAGATTCTGCTGCATCAAAGAGCTTCTCAGGTGGCAAGCATAGCTCATTAAACTGGCATTTATTTCGTCTGCACCAAATGTACCAAGCCAACACTGTAAATAGTTCCAGATTTTCCCCATGTTGACTCATTACGGACACCAAGTCAGTGAATGAGACCAAGTGCAACTGAGGTTTTCTTAGCTTGTTGAAACCGAGACCCCAGCACTCCTGAATCTTATCACATTCCCATAGTGCGTGTAGTGCAGTTTCACTATCCTTCCCACAATTTCTGCATAAAGGAGAGTTTATTACCTTGCGCCGATGTAAATTCGCCAAGGTTGGAAGGGACTCTGTGCATGCTCGCCAACAGAAGTTTTTTATTTTATTTGGAATCCGCAACTTCCAAACTCCTTTCCAAAAACTTCTCAGATCAGAATTGCTTGAACCTGAAGCAGCCTCCTTGTTTTCGAGCTCACCCAATAGCTGATAACCCGTCTTTACTGAATAGTTACCGTCCCTAGTTCGTGGCCACACTATGCAGTCCTCCAACATCGTTGTACTTAACGGAATGGCCTTAATTTTCTGGGCCATATAGGGTGCAATCTTAAGATCAATCAGGTGCCCATTCCATTCCTTTGTAGTCTGGTCTATTAGTGAGGAAATGGTAGAATCATCCTCACCTCCTGGTGTGCGTGATACAGCCTTAGTTGGGAAATTTCCAGGAATCCAACTATCATGGAACACCCGAATCTGTGACCCATCACCAACTCTCCACAACATTCCTTTTTCAATGACATGTCTAGCTTTGAGCAAACTCTGCCAAGCAAAAGACCCCGTGGAGCTTCTTGCTTCAAAAACCAAACCAGAAGGGAAGTACTTAGTGCTAAACGCCTTATACAGTAGAGAAGTCTTCTCTGTTTGTAATCTCCAAATTTGTTTTGCTAACATAGCTTCATTAAACCTAACTAAATCCTTGAATCCCATTCCTCCCTCGGATTTCGATTTGCAAAGAATTTCCCACCTTTTCCAATGGATTTTCCTTTGGCCACCACGCTCACCCCACCAAAACTTTCTTATTTGCATTTCAATCTCTTTGCACAAACCCACCGGCAATTTGAAGCAACTCATTGCGAAGGTAGGGATAGCTTGGACCACTGCCTTTAGTAAGACTTCTCTGCCCGCTTGAGATAGAAGCTTTTCCTTCCAACCTTGAAGTTTTGCCCACACTCTTTCCTTGATGTAATTAAGGCTTGCCTTTTTATTTTTCCCAACAACAGCAGGTAGCCCAAGGTACTTCTCATATTCCTTTATTTCTGGGACCCTTAGAAAATTAAGAATTTCTCCCTTCCTATCATTGGACACAGCTTTGCTAAAGAAAAGTGTTGTCTTCTCACGGTTTATTTTTTGACCGGATGCCTGCTCATATTTGGTTAGGATGTTTTGGATAGCTTGTAAATCTTCCCTCCTTGCACGGCAAAATAATAAGCTGTCATCTGCAAAAAATAAGTGAGTAATCTTTGGCCCATTCTTGCATAATGAGAAACCCCTGATAATATCTTCACTTGCAGGCTTTTGAATCATTCTATTCAACCCTTCCGAGCATAATAAAAACAAATATGGTGACAATGGGTCCCCCTGGCGAATTCCCCTAGAAGGGAAAATTTCACCTTTGGGTTCCCCATTAACTAGGATTGAGTAGGACACCGTGCTAATGCATTCGTGGATGAGATTCAACCAACTATCACAAAAACCCATCTTTCTCATGATTTCAATCAGGAACTGCCACTCCACTCTATCATACGCCTTGCTCATGTCCAGTTTTAGAGTCATAAACCTCGCTTTCTTTGCCTTCTGTACCTTCATATGGTGCAGCAATTCAAAAGCCACCAGAATATTGTCTGAAATAGCTTTATTTGATTGGAAAGCACTTTGTGAATCTGAGATAATATATGGCAGGACTTTTTTGAGCCTATTTGCAACAACCTTAGATACAAGTTTATATATGACATTACACAAAGCAATGGGACGAAACTCTGAAACTATAGAAGGGCTTTTTACTTTAGGAATTAAAGTAATAAAAGTACGGTTTATGGATGAAGGGATAGAACCTGAGTTAAGGCAGTTGAGAACTGCCTTTGAAACATCCTCACCGATAGCTGGCCAAAACTTTTGGTAGAACAAAGAAGGTAAACCATCGGGTCCTGGTGCCTTTAGCGGTGCCATTTGTTGTAGTGCTTCATCCACCTCCCCCCTTACAAACTCAGCAGCTAGCATTGCATTTTGTTCATCTGTGATAACTGTAGGAACTGCCACCAAAACATCTTCCACATTTGATGGTGTGGCCGAAGTAAAAAGGTTCTGGTAATAATCAAGCAGAATCTTCGAGATCTCCTCTTCATCGGTACATGACATTCCCGCTTCATTCTTCAATTCCTCAATTCTATTTCTCTTGTATCTATGAGATGCCTTATTGTGGAAAAATTTTGTATTTTGATCACCCTCTTGTAACCACAGTGCTCTTGACCTCTGTTTCCACATCTTTTCCTCCTTTATCAACAATCCATTTATCTCCCATTTCAGTCGGTTCACCGTTTCCATTGTCCCATCCCTGATTGCCCTCTGTTCTGCTTGCCGAAGCTGCTCCTTTTTTTCTTTTAGAGCACGGGTAATATTCCCAAAGGAGGTTCGGCTCCACTACTTGAGCTTTGCTTGACACTCCCTTATTTTACCCTCCACTTGAATCATCGGATTACCTGGAAAAAATCTCCTCCAAGCAAGGTCCACAACCTCACTACACCTTTCATCCTCTAACCACATGTGTTCAAACCTCCATGGTTTTTGCTGCCTTGTCTGAATCCCTTTTAGCCTAATGTTTAATGGTTTGTGATCCGAAGATCCACATTCAAGATGCACAACCTTTGTTGCTGGAAACTTTTCGATCCAATCAGTGGTGGCGACTGCACGATCAAGCCTTTCCCATATTGTGTTACCCCCTCTAGAACCTCTATACCATGTGTATTTCCCTCCCACATAGCCCAAATCTTTGAACTCACATTCATCAAGAACCTCCCTGAAAGCTTCCATCTGTCTAATTGGCCTAAACCTTCCTCCCAATTTTTCATCAGCCTTCAAAATTTCATTAAAGTCCCCTGCACACAACCATGGAAGGGTGAGTTTATTTTTTAATCTTCTCAACTTTGCCCAGGACTCATGGCGATTTCTTGTATCTGGCTCTCCATAGAACCCAGTAAATCTCCATTCATCCTCCTTTCCCTTATTAACTATAGCATCAATATGGTTGGACGAATACGTGTCAATGGAGAGGTCACACTCCTCTTTCCAGAAAATAGCCACTCCCCCTCCTCTACTTATTCTTGAAACTTCAATCAAACCCTTGAACTTGTATTGAAATTTTATTTCCTCCAGCCTAGCTTTGTCGAGCCATGTTTCGGCTAGGAACACGACTAAGGGATCTTGTGCCCGAATTAACTCTCCGAGCTCTTGAACTATTTGTGGGTTCTCAAGCCCACGACAGTTCCAGCATAAAATATTCATGGCTGCTGGTAGGGCTGAAAAACAGACCCCGCCAATTCAATTGTAGTATTCTGATCTTCATGAGAAACCTGTTTTTTCTTTTTAGGTGACTCAGTATCAAGCAATGCAGTACCTGTGCGTTTCAATGTTTTCAAGGGAGGAACTCCGGGTAAGTTTTGTGTTTCTTTTCGCACTATCCTCTTCCATGTAGAATTTGTGTTTGCAGCCACCCCAAGCGTGTTTTCCTGAGGCTTGGTTTGTTTCCCTGTCACGTGAGGCACATAAACAGAAGGGTTACCTTCATTATTTGTCACGTGCTGGCCATGTACATTCAGATCCTCCCATGCTGCCAACTCTTGGTGGAATTTATTTGGCATAATCCCACTATTTCCGGAATTCCCATCTTTAATAATATCCGTTTCCACAATTAACACCCGGTCAGTTTTTGAGTCCTTCTCCAATTCAAATTTTCTCAACTCCGAATCAATGTCATTTATTTTCTCATTAAAATAATCCCCTTGATTTTCGGCTTCCCATCCCATCTTAATTATTTCTGGATTTCCACCCGTTACCTCCTCTTTATGATTAGCATCCATAACGTCTCCCACCATTATTGGTGCATTTACTGCACTTATTTTGTCTCTCATCGGATCGTCCACCGGAAATTCTTCCTGCACCGCCTTGCCTGGGCTTCCACGTCCTACCTTGTGAGTCTCGGTGGTGGTTTTCTCCCTTGGTTTACCTCCCATGCTAATTTCCTTCTTCTTGGATTCATAATACCCCGGTACTACAAGCACTGAGTTATTGTGCGCAGGTAAAGGTGATGCACGCAGCCAAGGACCATACTCCTGATCTTCTTTTGTTAAAGTACCACTGCTTTGTATCCAGCGATCACAATCTCTGTCAACATGGTTCAATTGGCCACACCAGTAGCAAACATTGGGTAACCGCTCATACTTGAAGGATACCCACCCCTTCTTCCCATTGCCAAGTTTGAAAATTCTCCCTCGACAAAGTGGAAGGGTTACATCGACCCTTACTCTAATCCTCATGACACTACCATGGTCCACCTCAATTAAGTTAGACTCCTTGTTCACTACTCCCGCTGCTTCACAAAGTTTCTCAGCAATTTCTCTACTCAGGTATTGTGCCGGAATGTCATGAACTTGCACCCATAGAGAAACATGATCAAAGACCAAGTCCTTTATTGGGATGCTGTAGTCATAATGTTTTATCAACACCAGGTGCTTGTCGAAGCTCCATGGTTCCCCCTCCGTGATTTTGTCCACCTCCTCTTCATTGTCAAAAGTAAATAGGATGATATGGTCTCCCACCCATTGCACCTTAAATCCGTTCTTCGGCCTCCAGATTGGGTTGAAAGTCCTTACAACAGATTCTGTATTCAGCGCCCGTTTCGTTAGAAACTTTGCTGCAATAGTGACATTCTTCGAGCTCTCACTCTCATTCAGTTGAACCTCCCCACCTTCTCTATCATCCAAGGACATGTTCCCCCATTTCGTAACTAGATTCTCCATAATTCTCTGCCTAAAACTCTGTGTTCTCACTGGATGTTTCCAAAATCCCAATAGAACCAACCCACAAACCTTCAAGCAACAGTGTTGCTGGAGGTACTCACTACCTTGCACAAAGGAAACGACAATTCTACAGTACCAGGTTTCGGTGTGTTAAGACCCCTCACTGTGATACAGAGAAACTTCCCTTTGAGCTAGTTGACGAAACTCCTTAACAAATGGATTTTCTCGGTCTAAAATAGTTTTAACACGTTGGACAATATGTGCACGAAGGTCTCGTGATTCACTTAGTCTATGCTCAATTTCATTGTTCGTGTCATAGATGTATAATTGTAAATAACGCGACCTATCATTGTTGGTAAAAGACTACCAATTTTGTGATATATGGAACCCTGGGCTCGAAAAGTATAAATTCCGCGACTTGTTGATGCCATACTGTCATCTACATGAACACCCATTGAGGTGAATGCAAAATTGTGATTGTAAGACCGTATAAATTGCCTAAAATGTCGACCTTGTTCAGATTGTTCACAAAATAAATCCATCAATGGTTTTGAGATTGGTAAGCTAGGAAAAGATATTTTTCCTTTCATACAGCACATCGTGGAAGACTCGCTGTAGAAAAGTCGTGCGTTACAAAATGGACATATCTTAGGCACTGGTAGGCTGAATCTTATCTCTTCCCTACATTCATAAAAGTCTCTTGCACAATTGTATCTACCTTGCATGTTTGCTTGAACATGCACATTAATCTGATATGTGTTGGCACCTAAGAAAATTGTATAAATAAAATGTTTAAATACATGACATGACGTGTAAACTTTATTAATAGACTGTAATGAGCTTACCATTATTAATGTCGAGATTCAAGTCACTTGGTCTAGCCTCAATGTTATTTGGCATTATATTTGGATCTTTTGGAATGAAGCATATATTTAAATTCATCAATAAGTTAATAATATTGTTGATCTTGACATTAAAAATATTGTAACATTATATGCAAAATTATGGTAAAAAATGGTTGGGTACCGAAGAAAATTGTATAAAATATTTGAATACATGAGATGATGTTAGACTGTAATGAACATACCATCATTAATGTTAGGATTCATATTACTTGGTCCAGCCTCAAAGTCATTTGGCATTATATTTGGATAATCTGGAATGAAAGTAAATATAACATGAGCAGTGAGTTAGTAATATTGTTGATCTTGACATTAAAAATATTGTAATGATATATGCAAGATAAAGATTGGGAATGGTTGGATACATTAACATTACCATGAGAGTGGCGTATGACATTAGTAGGGTTTGAAATAGTTCGAGCCATTCGTCGTATGGTAGTTAATCGATTTGTCCGAGACATTTGAAAATGTGTTCGCTCAGTTGGATCATCTGTAACAATATTATTATTATTATATGTATATATATAAAGGTTAGAATAACTCTAACTCTAAGAGTGGGACCAATGAGATTACAAAAAGGCCTTCTTCAAATTAAAAAAAAAAAAAGATTACAAAAAGAGGGGGGGGGGGGGGGGGGAAGGTTAATCTGATTGGCTGTATTCTCACCACTACTAAGTTGGGCTTCATTTTGCGCAATTGATATATTGCGAGCCAAACGACGAATATGTGTAAGCCGATTTATGCCTACCACTTGCACAGGCCCTTCATTTAGATTTATTTGATTTGTCTCTAAATTAGTTTAACCGTGCTCAATGTTTGTTGTTCCATGTTCTCTATTATTTATAGGATGTGCTTGTGTATTTCCGGAACTCATATCTAGTTAATACAAATTTGATTAAAAATTAAATTCAATGCTTCCCATTAGTGAATTAATAGACAACCAAAGTGAGTTATTTTGTAGTACTTTATAAAAATCTGATGGTACATAACAAAAATATTATATGGATTTGCAACAAAAAATAAAAATAAAAAAATATTACAAAAAGGGAAAAAAAGAAGAAGGTTAATTTGATTAGTTGTATTCTCACCACTACTAAGTTGGGCTTCATTTTGCGCATTTGATATATTGCGAGCCAAACGACGAATATGTGTAAGCTGATTTATGCCTACCACTTGCACAGGGCCTTCATTTAAATTTATTTGATTTGTCTCTAAATCAGTTTGACTGCGTTCAATGTCTATTGTTCCACATTCTCTATTATTTATAGGATGCGCTTGTGTATTTCCAGAACTCATATCTAGTTAATACAAATTTGATTAAAATTTAAAATCAATGCTTCCCATTAGTGAATTAGACAACAAAAGTGACATATTATACGGATTTGCAACAATTTGAAAAAAGAAAAAGAAAAAGTAATAGATGGACTTAAAATATTCTATAAATAAATAGCAAACACTAATTTTTCTTTTATAGATTAAGATAAACATGAAATTTAGTTTGATTTTTATTATGCACATTGGAAAGACATACAGTAACTATTTAAAATATAAAATACTCAACTTCTACACAAATAAAAACTTCCACCACCACACACACGTTCTCCCATTTGAATTGGGCAATTCAAGCTGTACTCTTAGTCTTAACTTTTAATCCTTATTTTTTTAAAAGTTTTTTAATAAAATAAAACTTTTAAAATTGTTTAGAAATTTCTCTTATTCGGTTACTTCTTCACTAAATTTTATAATTTTAGATAAGTAACAACTTAAAATCCTTAAGTTTTAGCTTATCTAAAATTTCTTTCTCAAAAAAAAAAAAAAAAAAAAAAATATATATATATATATATATATAAAACTTATCTAAAATTGAAGAGTTTTAACTGTTCATAAACACATCTACTGGCATTAGCAAAAATAAAAAATAAAAAAAATCCTTACACCTACATGTTGAAGGCTGAATAAAAATTGGTTAGGATAATCAATTATCACTTTTTTGTAAAAATTAAATGAAAAAGTCACCCAGAATACATGGTTCTTACTCGGTTACTCCTTTTAAAATTTTAGATAAGGAAAAACTTTAAAATCTTAGATTTTAACTTATCTAAAATTTCTTTCTAAAAAAAAAAAAAGTTATCTAAAATTTAAGACTTTTAATTATTCATAAACACATCTGCTGATATTAGCCAAAAAAAAAAAAAAAAAAAATCCTTACACCTACACGTTTGGGGCTTAATATAATGATGATACCTTTAAGAAAAGTTACATACCTTTTAATGAAATTAGAAGCTATGTCACTAATTCTAGTTCTCAATAAACAATCACCAAATCTTGTAGAGAAGCATGAAAGTTCAATTTAAGAACAGAGCCAATTACAAAACTAAGCAAAGAAAAATAAATTTATTGATTAATTGAACAAAAGAAAAATCTCACAATTTGAAAAATCTTCTTCTTCGTCTCGTCGTCGCCTGCCGTTCGTTCGTTCTTGTTAAAGGACAGAATTTTGAAAAGTTCCTCGGCACTAATAAAAAGTCACGTGATCCATATGTTTTTCTCTTCTATATTCAATTAAACCACACGCAAGGTCCTTTTATACAAAGATATAACCACGTGACAGAAAATGTATTTCAATTAGGAATAGGAATAGTAATGATTGAGAAGAGTTTTTGTTGATATGCAACTGACAAAAATTCTATTTCAAATCGGAATAATAAGAGTAGACGTGGGGAAGAATAGTTTTTTTCTTTTTCAACTGAGAAGTTATGATGAAAATTATTTCAACTGACACTTCTTTTTTTTTTTTTTTTTTTAACGTTGATAGTTTGACCTTATTGTATTGGGGGGAAAAAATTCTTTTTGAAACTGGAATAATAGTAGTAGACGTACTGACACTTTTTTACTTTTTTTTTTTTTTTTTGGATTCGAAATAGGAGGGGCCAAAATGGCCAAAAACCACTTATGCCTGAAATTTGTAGCAAAAAAACACTGTTTCGGAACTAATTAGGAATCTACCACTTTTTAGGCTACTCGAGCTCCAGAAACTCGAGTTCTGTATGATACTCGAGTACACCAAACTCGAGTACACCCTTCCCCTGCCACCGTGGCACAGCTGACATGGCATTCGCCAATTAAAAAATAACCAGACAGTACTCGAGATTCCTGGACTCGAGTACTGTGTAAAATGTACCTGAGCCCAGGAAGCTCGAGTATGGCTCGGGTAGGAGTCTGATATTTGGCAGGCCATACTCGAGCTTAAGAGACTCGGGTACTGTTTACAAAGAACCCGAGTTTGTTAAGCTCGAGTATGGCCCCTGAAAATCTGAAGATGCTGATTTTGCTTGCATGAGTATCTGATGATCTGGGTTTGTATTATGTATTAACCGAAATTCAAAAATGAGTACCACTGAGACGTTTGGAAAAGAATACCAATTAACTCTTAAATTAATCTCTAAGCACCAAGCTTATATGATTGAACCATAATAGGTCAGTAATCCTGTTTTGATTTTGAAAATGTGATGGTTGCAGTCAATAAAAACCAGTTACAGCTAAAGTAAAGACGTAGGATGTTGGTGTGTATACAACCAAAGCAAAATATGTACAAGTTGATAAGTGTCTCAATGGAACAAAATAACTTGTTTGCAAGTTCTGTAAGAGGCTTCTTCTGATCCCTTGGAGCACTAGAAATCATCCTGTTGAAATCACAATACAAGAATGTAGATTTGAGGCGTAGATCATTCTCCATTAAAATTCCAATTCCATCATCATCCACAAGATCGCCGCCAATTGACAGTAAATCACAGGCACACTTCTTAATCCGGTGGGCACTTCCCCTCAATTCAACATCTACCATTTTTACTGAGGCCTACAGACAGTATGACAAATTAATAATAAATTCAAGCACACAGCAAGGTGACAGTCAACTAGGCCACCAAAAGTTGAAAAGGTTGGAAAGCAGACGTTTATCTCATTTCACAAGAGAAGCATACACTGATCAAAACCGTTGGAATTAAGAAAAGCTAAATAGGCAAAGGTACAGTGCCAAAAAAATCATGCTTAAAAGCATCTTGACCAGAAAATATCTTCTTCCAAACCCGGATTATAAAGAAATAATTAATATTATATGCATATCAATAAAATATTCAAAGTTTAGAAGTTAAAAGATTCTTACAGAAGTATCTTACAAAACAAATACTAAAACCTTTGATCATCAACCAAAACCATTTATTAGATGTGAATTTCTCTTGATTCTTTTAGGTAGTCAACGATCCAGATGGGATGGTACCCAAAAGAGAAAAAATGATCCAGATCTCAGACCTCAGCAATGACCTGAATTATTTGGCCAGCCTGATATGGACAAAAGAATGTGACTAGGAAATGCACAAAAAAATATTTCTTTTGAGTTTTAGTACATGAAAATTTATGTTTTTTTGGGCTAATATACACCATAAAGATTCTTTTCTTGTGACATGCTGGCAGTTCATATAATGAAATGAAAAAAAAAAAAAAAAATCCCACCAAATAGAAAGGTACTTTCACATTTTCCTACTTTATATATTTTTTTAGTTGTGTGCTTCTTCACCACTGTTCTGTCTATGCAGATACATTTATGCTTTTCATTATAACAGCAAACCTTATTTTAAAAGTACCAAGTCTGCCATTAATTTCTAGCCACAAATAATCAATTACAAACACCAGGATCCCAACTTCCAAAACGACCTCCTAAGTTCAAGGATTAAGTTGTTTGATCAAAGCCCAATAACAACAAAAGCAAAAGCAGGATAGTTCCCTCAACCTTAACTCTAGCGTTATCCTCCTCATCCTCCACCACAACCAAACTACTACTACAACTAACATTACTATTATTACTACTACAAATGAAAAACATTACATTACACATAGGGTAGTTACACATTACATTACATTAACCAATTAGTATGCAATTTTTGTGACAAACCAATTGGCAATGCTAATGACTTTTTGTATGCATCATATAGGGAATGTAGCTTCTAGTATGAATGCCATACTTGATCCTTAAAATGTACCCCCATAATACCATTCACTAGGTTTAAAAATACATTTTTGAATGGCCTATAGCATGCATTTTGATCTAATGGCATATATCATGCATTTTGTTTCAAGTTGCTTAGCGTACCTAGTCCGCAAGAGCACCACTCGTCGGTACCTCGTTCCGCTTAGGGCATGTTCTTCGGTTATGCCCCTCTTGGTCACACAACCCGCATTGCACCTTCCTCCCCCCCTCCTTCCATGGTGTGGTTCTCGGCCTTTTCCCGCCCTCGTCCATCTCATTCCTGATTCGTGTTGAGACAGGGCGACCTTTTTCTCGGATCAATCGGGGGTTAGGGATGACCTTCCGAGTTTCTTCAGGATCCGGCCATGATAATCTATCTTTCAATGCAGGGAAAACAGGAGCATAGCTGCGAAACAGTGCATTCATGCTATAGCATTGGTCAATGTACTGCTCTGCATCATGTCGATACCTAATACAAACTGCAATGACATGTGAACATGGTATCTTGTACAATTTCCATTTCTGACATGTACAAGTTCTTTGCAGCAGATTAACTCCATGTGTGTGATCCCCATGTCTAGCAGTGCCTGGATTATGCGGTGTATCTACTTGATATAATTGTTGTTGTGCACTCAATCTAGTCACCCTGTGATGCTCCGCCTTCGCCTTATTTCTCATGAAGATATCGAAGGCATATTTACACCATCTTTTCCCCGATTTCAACTGTGCTATGCTCTTATTGCGACGATCATCAAAATAAGTATTCAATTTGAACCATGTGTATTTCACCATTGCCGTAATGGGCAAGCTACGAGCACCCTTTAAAACACCATTGAAGCACTCAGAGACATTTGTAGTCATCGCCCCATATCTAAAACCCTCGTCAAAAGCTAGAGCCCATTTCTCTTTGGGCACATCCTCCAGATATTTGTGCGCATCTCGATTGACATTCTCAATTAATTCAAAGGTGGCATTGAACTTTCGCTCTTGGGTAGCACTTGCTACCCTCCATACTAAATTCTTTAAAGTTTCATTGTTCCATCTACTGTTGACGTTACTGCATACATGACGAAGGCAATAACGATGTTCTGTCATTGGAGTTTGTAAAAAGTCACGATTAGTGTCTCTGAAGACAGCTTGTATCCCAGGGTGTCTATCAGATATGACACATAGCTCGCTCCAGCCGGTAACATACCTTCTTATACAAGCCAAGAACCAACCCCAAGTCTCTGTGCTCTCGCTCTCGACAACGGCGAAGGCGAGTGGATAAATCTTATTATTAGCATCTGTCGTCATTGCAATCATCAATTTCCCTTTATATTTTCCATAAAGGTGGGTTGCATCAATGCTAATCACGGGCCTACAGTGCTTGAACCCAACAATACATGGACGAAACGCCCAAAATATGGCCTTGAATGTACAGGTTCCCTGTTCATAATGATCGTCCACTAGTAACTTATACTTTGTACCCGGACTTGCATCCTTAAGTCTTGCCAAAAATCGCGGCAACTCTGCATAAGACTCCTTAAAATCCCCGTATATAGCTACAACGGCCTTTTGTTTGGCATCCCATACCTTTTATGTGAACCATAATAATTAGGTTAGAATAATCGTCTACAAGTTAAACAATTATAGTTGAAGAAAACAGATCAAGAGTCACTAGGATAATATCATGCTTATACTTCCATGAAGACTGATGTCTCTACATTGTATTGAAAATAGAATGCAAGTTAAAGAATACCTTGTAGTGAGAGACTTCGTGTTTTAAGTCTGCTAAAGCAACGTGGCGTAAGTTCTTTATTTTATACGCAGGGTCTTCTCGTATATAGCGCTCAAGTACGTATGCTAGAAACGCCGAATCAATCATCCGACCATCATGAGCATTTTGAATTTTGTCGCACGTGTGGGGGCCCTTGCATTTGGCGATCTTCCAGACATTGTCTCCCTTGCAACAGATCGCACGGACTGACCAGGACATGAATCATCCTCACAACTCACCATAAGCCTCGCTGAGTCTGAATGCTCAGTTTTGAAGCTAAAATTCTCTAGCACTGCGTACCAGGTCAATGCATGTCGCACCGTTTAAAAAGTACCCGAGTCCCTCAAACTCGAGTACGACCTGCCAATACCAAAAAATCTACCCGAGCCATACTCGAGTTCCTTAGGCTCGGGTATATTTTACACAGTACTCGAGTTCAAGAAACTCGAGTACTATCTGGTTATTACACTTTGTGCCTAAAGGGACCATACTCGAGTTCAGGAAACTCGAGTACTATGTAAAATGTACCCGAGTCCCTTAAGCTCGAGTATGATCTGGCAAATACCAAAAATCTACCCGAGCCATACTCGAGCTTCCTGGGCTCGGGTACATTTTACACAGTACTCGAGTCCAGGAATCTCGAGTACTGTCTGGTTATTTTTTAATTGGCGAATGCCATGTCAGCTGTGCCACGGTGGCAGGGGAAGGGTGTACTCGAGTTTGGTGTACTCGAGTATCATACAGAACTCGAGTTTCTGGAGCTCGAGTAGCGTAAAAGGTGGTACATTCCTAATTAGTTCCGAAACAGTGTTTTTTTGCTACAAATTTCAGGAATAAGTGGTTTTTGGCCATTTTGGCCAATAGGAGGAGTAGATAATAGGAGTAGACGGGACACCTTTTTTATTTATTTATTTTTTATTATTTTAACGTGGGAAGGCAAAAACTGTATTTCAAACCAGAATAATAGTAGACGTGCGGAATCTTTTTTTGAAAAGAAAAGTGGGGGAGATTTATTGTACACGTTTCCTTTTTTATGTGGAGAAGATAAATATGTGGGAAGTTTTTTAAGTTATTGAGTAAAAGTAGGAGTTTATTAGAAGCAGGAAGGCATTTCAACGTAGAAGTAGGTATTTATTATTTTTGTCAATTTACTATTTTAACCCCATTTTTAAGTTTTAGGTAGGGGTATTTTTGACAGTAAAAAAAAAAAATAACTAATTTTCTTTTGCCAATTCACTATTTTAACCCCATATTTAAGTTGTTTGTTAATTAATTTAGGGGTGTTTTTGACAGCAAAAAAAAGTAATAACTAACTTTCTGAATCCTCTTAATATATACAGATGATGGGTACAACACCCCAAATAAAATGTGCTTACTTCCTATCTCTCGTGTCTCCATTCGCTTCGAAATAGAGAGGATTCAAATCCAAAACCAAAGAACAGTCGATGGTTAAACTTTGTTTTGCACCATTTTCACAACTATTAGGAGTCATTAACCACCCCACCGTTACGGTCTTGATCCCTTTTATAAAACTGCTTTGGGTCTTAGAGATTATACCAAATGCATCCAAAAATTCACTCAGGAGTCAGGACTTACGGAGTGAATTCTAAGATCTAAAAATCATGGTCGGTAGTCTATGTGGTCGGTAGTCATCATGGTCGATGAGTGTGGACCATATACTTATAAAAATCAATACCGAGTGTGAAATTATGAGCATAGGCCGTGTGCATTTTTTTCCCACTTGGAATTTAGCGTATCACATATGACACATACATATAATGTCCTCAGACTTAACTTGGGTCCCATTCAATTTCAAATACTTACCGGTTGCCACTCAGGTGTGTGTGTATATATATCTATATATATATATATATATATATATATAGATATTAATTTTAGCAATTTTATTCTATAAAATTACACTTTACCCTATTAACAATATCATTAATTTTCTTATGAGAATGTTATAGGTACAACTTTTTCTACAACATTTTTACAAACTACTAAAGAATGTTATAGATACAACTTTTTCTACGACATTTCTACAAACTGTTGAGGTAGCAAATTCTTATTCGTTCGCATCTGAACCCACCACTTATATCATTTTTTTTACTTACGAATAATCACTTATCATTAATTGCATTTGAATTAGAATGCACAATGTCTTCATTTAAATTTGCTGGACTTCCAACTAAAGTAATATCACCACCCAAAGTTTGTTGTCTTCGTCTTGCATAATTGGCACAATGTCTTGCCAATCAAATTTGTTTACTTTCATTGTCTTCTATTTGTCTACTACGTCGATCATAATATCTCCGTAGTTCACGACAACGTTCTACGTCATTGGTATGAGTTGTAAGTGTATTTTCCGAACTCATTTCTGCATTAAAATAGAAAAAAATAATAATCGTGTTAGTTGCACATATATACATATTTAGCACAATAATTATTGCCTTGTCCAAAGAGAGTGTATTTAAACCTATAAACATTGGAGTAAATTATAAATGCAAGGCACTTGGCCAATGACATGTAAGAATTGTAGTAACATGTGCAATTCTAATAAAATTTAGTAAAAGTGGAAGCATGTGCCATGTTAAAATTTTGTAGTCAAATTTCTTATATAAAAGTTTCCAAAATAGTATTGCACCCTTATTTTTGAGTTGCAATGGTCTGACACTAAAAAATATATACACAATATTTTAGACATAATATAATTTTTTTTTTTAAAAAATAATAGCTCAGTTGGTTGAAATTTCCCTCCCCCAACTATTGAAGGATATTAATTTTTTTTTCTTTTTTTGTATAGAAAAGGCTTCATGTTATTAATTTGTTGAAAATGTATAAAACATGTGTTTTTATTTTTTTTTTCCCTCTTTTCTTTAAGTATAAAAGTAAAAAATCATGGAAAAAATTACTTCTAAATAATATCTAAATAATAGGCAAAATTTTAGGAATAAAAATACTTAAAAAATTTTTTTAAAAAAATTTAAATGTAAAACAGTGTTGGCATATTATTAAAATACCTTAAACATCGGGATTTTTTTTAATTTTTTATTTATTGAAGTTGTAGTAAAGTAGGAAATCAACATTGAAGAACTCACCACCATCAAAAAAAAAAAAAAAACAAAAACAAAAAAAAAAACAAACGTTGATGCAAATTTATTAACTGAGGACATGTAACACTTGATGCAAATTCAAAAGACATGGTTTGTTTGGAGTCTTTTTTGTCTTTTGGTAAGTTATTTTGGATTAGATTTAATTTTACAAATTTTTAAATTTTTAAAATTTAAAATGAAGTAACATTTTAAACTATCAAATATAAAATATATTTAAGGGTGTAGGTTCTTACCCCTAAAAGTTAGTATATTATTTAGAAGCAATTTTCAGCACAATTTTAAAATTTTATCTTTAAAGATAAGTTCTCCAGTATCATTCTTGCTTTAGTATCTAAGTAATAGTCAAAATTTTAGGAATAAAAATACTTAAAACATTTATAAAAAAATTTAAATGTAAAACAGTGCTGGCATATTATTAAAATACCTAAAACATCGGGATATTTTATTTTTATTTTTTTGGCTTGAAGTTGCAAAAAAATAGGAAACCAACGTTGATATTTTTTTTTTATTATTATTTTTTGCTTGAAGTTGCAAAAAAATAGGAAACCAACGTTGATTTTTTTTTTTTTTTTGCTTGAAGTTGCAAAAAAATAGGAAACCAACGTTGATGGATTTTTTGTTTTTTTTTTTTTTTTTTTTGATGAAACACTTTGTTCCACGAATTCCCACCCATTCAAATAAAAAATGTAAAATACCAAATCCAATGAATATAATGGATATAGAAATCTAAACAACATATTAGGGGAAAAAAAAAGAACTCATTCAATGGGATATTTTGTTGAATAACTTCTGGGCCTCCTTAATTACAAATAACAAGTAGTAATCTAAGGAGCCAATAATAACATGAAATTAAAAAAAAATAAGAAATGTACATATATCTTACCCAAAAAAAGAAAAAAGAAAAAAGAAAAGAAAAGAAAAAGAAATGTACATATCTATTTACAAAATGTACCCATGAAAACCCGTTATTATAACCAAAAAAAAAAAAAAATACTCAGAGTGAGAGAAATACACTAATTGCAAACCACTTTCTTAATCTCCACTGATGGTGACTTGGTGCCCCAAAACAGAATCTCCATTGTTGAAGTTTGAACAACAAAACCCAAGAACAAAAGCTGAAAACTATAAAAAAAAAAAAAAAAAAAAAACTCAACCTTTCACAATGCTACTATTCCTCCTAGAGAAAACCACTTTCTTAATCTCCACTTATGGTGACTTGGTGCCCCAAAATAGAATCTCCATTGTTGAAGTTTGAACAACAAAACCCAGGAACAAAAGCTGAAAACTATAAATAAATAAAAAACTCAACCTTTCACAATGCTACTATTCCTCCTAAAGATGATAATCTTGGGTTCAATACTAAAAAGCCATATGAAACGAAAGTATGATAGGTTTTCTGTTTAGAAATAATAAATAGATGGTAAATATAGGATGAAAAAAACCTGCCACTAGGGACAATCCTTGAGAAGGAACCTCACGATCCTCTTCTCGTTGGCTTTGAAGACAAACGAAAAAAATTGGCTTTGAAGACAAACGGAAAAAAGAGAGAAGCAAATCAGACTTGAAAGACAAAATAGAGAGAAGCAAAATATGATATGAAGCAATACGTATCTAGCGTAAAGATAAAACTTGAAAGACAAAAAAGAAAAAAAAAAAAAAGAAAAAAAAAATAAATGACTTGGAGTTAAAAACTAACCTGTTGGATTGTGGCCCTGAGGGAAATAGAACTTGTTGTTGTTGTTTGTAGTGAAATTTGAAGCAAAGAGGTGGGTGAAAGGAGTTTGAAAACACAGAATTGAGAGAATTGGAGAACTGAAGAAGAAGCAATTTAAGTTTGAAAACCAACGTAAGTGTATTGGGAGTGTGGTTTTATTTTGTAGATAGTGTTTTACCTGAAAGTTAAAAAAGCATTTTTACCAAGTTTTACCCCTACTTAAACATAGGCTATAGGGGTATTTTGGAACAAAAAAAAAAATCCAGTCCAAACAGGTGCAGCCCTTTAAATAGTAGTATAGATATATGATGAGTACAACACCCCAAATAAAATGTGCTTACTTCCTATCTCTCTTGTCTCCATTCACTTCGAAATAGAGAGGATTCAAATCCAAAACAAAAGAACATTCGATGGTTAAACTTTGTTTTGCACCATTTTCACAACTATTAGGAGTCATTAACCACCCCACCGTTACAGTCTTGATCCCTTTTATAAAACTGCTTTGGGTCCTAGAGATTATACCAAATGCATCCAAAAATTCACTCAGGAGTCAGGACTTACGAAGAGAATTCTAAGATCTAAAAATCATGGTCGGTAGTCTATGTGGTCGGTTGTCATCATGGTCGATGAATGTGGACCATATACCTATAAAAATCAATACCGAGTGTGAAATTATGAGCATAGGCCGTGTGCATTTTTTTCCCACTTGGAATTTAGCGTATCACATATGACACATACATATAATGTCCTCAGACTTAACTTGGGTCCCATTCAATTTCGAATACTTACCAGTTGCGACTCAGGTGTATCTAAATATATATATATATATATATATATACTAGCCTCATCACATGTGCTTCGCGCGTGCGATGAGGCTTTTTTTTTTTTTTTTTAGTGGTCTTATTTTGTAGAAAAAAAATCCTGTTTATATATATAATTTTTATTTTGAAATTTTAATTTATAAGTGAGGCTTTTTTTTTTAGTGGTCCTATTTTGTAGCAAAAAAATAAACGTGTTTTTATTTTATATATATATAATTTTTATTTTGAAAATTTAATTTATAAGTAGATAAATCAATTTAAAAATCAACAGAAGAGTGACCCTATTTTTTAAGCAATGTTTTAGTAGAAGTTGTAGTTGTATTTTTACCGGATTATCCTTTAATTTTGTCTCTACTTAAACATAGGGATGTAAGGGCATTTTAAAGCCAAGAAAATAAGGAATCCAAACAGGAAAAACCCCTTAAATAATAGTATAGATATAGATATTAATTTTAGCAATTTTATTCTATAAAATTATACTTTACCCTATTAACAATATCATTAATTCTCTTATGAGAATGTTATAGATACAACTTTTTCTACAACATTTCTACAAACTGTTGAGATAGTAAATTCTTATTGGTTCGCATTTGAATCCACTACTTATATCATTTTTTTACTTACCAATAATCACTTACCACGTTAACGTTAAGAAATTTTTAAGAAGTTCGTAACTCCAGCATTTTTCTTTTTTTTTTTTCCAAAAAAATTAACTTAATAACAAAAATTATCAATAGTAAAGCTAAAAAAAAAAAAATAACTGTCAATCAACTAATTTTATCCAAAACAGACAACCTAGCTAACAAAAAGAAAAAAAAAAAAAAAAAAATAGCGGTTAAGCAGCAGAGGCGGAGGCCGAAGTCACACCCTGTTACCACTCGTATTCAATTGGAACATAAGCTGACCGGAGGAAATCCTTAAGACTCTGAAAGCGACTGTTGGACTTTCCTCAGAAATTGCTTTTTACTTTTGTTGTAGTTTCCAGTTCAATCTATTTGCTCTTCCTTTCTTTCACATTTTTGTCTTGCCCCATCTTTACTTATATATATCTTGGAGGTTCAAGCTGAGAAATCCGAACAGATTAGTTCTATTTCAAGATGCTACTGGGTATTCTCAATTTTGCACTGAAATGCCTTTATGTCCTTTCATGGTATTACATTTCATTTCTTTAACATATGGTGCATTATCTAATCAATATTTCATGAATTCAGTTTTTCTGAAGTGTTCTCTGCTTTTTGTTTGTGTTTTACCTGCAGGCCTTTCTTTTCTTTGGGGTATCCTTTGTAAGTCTCTCTCTCTCTCTCTCTCTCTCTCTCTCACACACACACACACACACACACAAGTGGTACTTTTGGTGCATGAACATGATATGGGATACCATACATTTTCTTAACAGATGTGCTTCCATCCAAGCAATTGAGAACAATTCAAATTCAGACACTCAGACGTTGGTTACATATTGGATTGTCTTCTCTTTGATTTCACTCTTTGAGAATGCTTTCTTGAAGTTTCTTGAAAGGTAACTTTATCCTGCATTCCAGTGTCTAGCTCTGCATGCGTGCCAAGAAAACAAAGAGAAAATGATTTGCAATCAACATTTGTGTGAAATAAATCTCATAGGAAACCTTTATTTTTGGAATGTCATATAAAAATTTTGTTCAATTTTGCACTTTGTTTGAAGAACTACATGAACAGGGATATCATTACTATAGATTATTCTGATGTATAGGATCAATTGGGTGCTAAAATCAGCTTTCTAATAATCACTCACAAGGACATGCAGCGAGAGTTGAGAGCATGAACACACATACTTTAATAAATAGCTTTTTTTTTTTTTAATCAAATTCAAAGAATTTTTGCATGTTAATAGGATGGTGAGTAACACTTGGACCAAAAAAAGTCTTTTGATTCATTCTTTGCATTGTTTAAATCATATGCATATTAAATTGAATGTTTTCTAAACTTGAAATTCTACATATTTCATTTCACTCATTCATGTAAGTGGATTTATATAGATGCCAAACTTGTTCTTTTTGCATTAAAATTTTGGCATGTCATAATGGGACTATAACAAAGGGTGTATCTGCCTTATTGCAGAGATTTTGGGCATGTCACTGTTGATCCTACAATGTGTATAGCAGTTCTCTGATATGGCGTTCAGTCCTCTAGTTTGAACTCATCCTTTACACTTGAGCTCTTATATATGCCCTCAGTACTGACTCATTGTCATGTGGCCAAGTGCCCCCTAGTCCTCATTCACCCTAAGATGGATTGTGTCTAAGAAGTGCGGGGGAATGTTATCACATTTTCATTAGGTCGTCCTTGTTTGTTATAACGTGTCAAGTTGTGCTTACATGGCATTGTTTGACAACAATCTCCATATCAATGTCTATGTTCCCATTTCTAACTTTTTTAAGGTTGTGGTCTCTTACACCCTTTGTTTGCATGATACTCATGTCCATGTCAACAATAAATTGAGTAAACTAGAAGTTTGTGCTAATTCAATATTTGTTTCATGTTCTTGGGAACCGCTTGAAGCTCACGAATTTAAAAGCTATAGGTTGGACTTCTTGAATTACAGAATTCTGTCACCTTGTGTCCTTCAACAATAAGAGGCTACTACATCTGAGGGATTTCATTCACTATGTTAAATGCCAACATTTAACTTGATTAGATTATTTTTTTGTCTTTTCTTGACGTGTGTACATATATACGGGTGACATGTCTATAATATGTGTTGTTTACCATCTTTAATCATCAGGTTACTGTTCTGGCAACACATTAAGCTAATGATCATCTGCTGGCTGGTTGTACCTCACTTCGATGGTGCTATTTATGTCTATAATCACTTTATACATCCATGCCTCTCCATGAACCCACCAATTTTCGTTGATGAATTCAATAAATGGAAGGAATTCTTATTCAAGAGAGATAACTTTCTAGCTCAGGCAGAGAGATATATAAACGAGAATGGACCTGAAGCTTTGGAGGAACTTATTGCTACCAAGGTATGGCACTTTGCGTTCTTTAGCTTTCAGTTAAGATAAAATGTTATATCAAACTTTTATATACAATTGGAAAACTGGATTCTTAGTTAATTAGATAGGTTGGAATTGACATTCAGATAAATGGGTTTTTGTGGAATTACCACAACCTGAGTACGCACTAGTCATATTTGCACGATATCCCGAAAGGATTGGTCACACTTCAAGCTTCCCGTAGTGACTTGTATAATCCAGATGGACTTAGTATATGCGCACTGTGGAACATAACACACGCTTGCATTACACTTCACAATCCATATCCACATAGAATTCTAGAACTAGAACTTAACAAGATGGCACAGGTCTGATACCCAAACTTGATAATAAAAAAACAGTTTACTAGATTTGTGCTTTTCTTTTGTTATATTTATTAGGATCTCATTCCGGGTGACAAAATGGACTAATGATCACACCTTTATCTCTAATTTTGCCTTCATTTTTCAGAAAAAAAGTAAAAAGCCTAATCATGGCATGGAAGAGTTCAAAGCTATTTCGGTTATGGTCAAGAAACAAGTGGAGAGGGTAAAGCTTAAAATGTTACTCATGCAACTAGAACATTTACTATGAGTCTTTTAATATACTCTTATGCCCAACAGTTATTGGTTTTAGTTAGATGAATAAAAGGATTCCAAAGAGTTTTGAAAGAATCTTATTAATAGAGTGTTCACTATTTTGGAAATCATATGAAAAATCGCTTTTTCCAAATTTCAGTTATTCTTTAATTATTGAAGAAAAAGAGCTGCGAGTCTGTGATGTATATTACAATTTTTTTATTAAAAATTTCTAGATGAGTTAATCTCTACTCCTTTTCTCTTGATGCAGTCAAATAGCAGAGAGGCTAACACTGTGCATAAAGACAATAAATCTATGGAAGTAATAGAGAAAAAGGAAGTACCTAGTGCCAAGGTAAGATTTTGTATTATATTCACTAGGAATTTTATTGTTCAACTTTATGAAAATGTTCGGTAGAAAACCCAATATTTTTAAGAAGGGTGTAAAAATGAGTATTTTTCATGGAGAATCGGTTCTTTGAATGCTTAAAATTGTGAGTTGATAATGTTAGTGGTTACAATCAAGGTGTGGGAAGCCAGAAGGTGGCAATGAACATAGCTAACTTTTAAATCGCAGTACATTCTCCGGGGCTTCACATTTTAACCTGGTTTGGGTCAGTCTAGACTATTAGGAGGGTCAGCAATAGCATCATAATCTTGTTATAAATAATGACTCAAAAGAGCAATTATCATGGGGGTATGGCCTTGGTGTGATGGCAAGTGCTTTCCTCCCAAGGAGAAATGTCACAAATTTGAGTCTCAAGCTCACTCTCCAAAAAACAAAAATAAAAAGAAAGGAAGAAAGAATGGGGCCAGCTCACTAGTCATCTCTCCCAAAGCCCTCAAAAGTGGGAGCTTTGTGCACTATTGGACCTTCTTCTTCTTCTTCTTTTTCTCATGAATTCGATGCCATAGTTTTCAAAGCCTATCATATCTATCCCAAATAAATAAATAAAATGAATCCTCAAAAGGAATGGCTTTTTCCTATGATTTGTTGTTATTGAGTTCTCATCATCATTTGCATTTGGATTTGTGTTGTACATATTTTAGGTTTAAATTAAGAGATCTCTATAACATTGGTTATGTATTTTAGGCTGTTTCAGTCATGTTTTCTTTTTGGCATTGGAATTCATATGCGTTTTTCACAAATAGGATGGAAATGACTAAAAATAGTTTTGCTTCTAATTTATGTTATCACTGCATTTCCAGGTAGTTCAGCCTAATCTTGATCAGACTGAGAACAGAATATCAGCCACTAAGGAGACTAAAGAAACAGCAATGGCAGCTGCAACAGCTAGAGAACTTCCCGATATACCCATGCCTAAGGAAGTCCGAAAAAAGTGGACTTGTGATATATGTCAGTTAACTGTTCTATGTGAGAAAAACTTAAATTTACACCTTCAAGGAAAGAAACACAAGGCTACTTATGAGGCACTGAAAACAAAGAACCAGCCAAATATTGTCCGAGCTTCAACTGCAAAGAAAACTGCTCGGCCAGTTGAGGAGCCACAAAAGACTGTATATAGGAAAGAATGGAAACAAAAAACTATTACAAATAATGAGGGTGAACAGCATGGCCAGTCAATGGGTGTCTCAGCTTCAGCTGCTAAAAAATCTGATCAGCCCACAAAAGAGGAGCATGAAAAAAGAGTTTCAATGTCAAACAGTGGACTAGAACCGAAGAATGAAGTTGTTAGTGAGGAAAATTATACTTTTAGGTGCAACATCTGTAATACAAAATGCAATGGAGAGAATGACTTGGCTGCTCACTATAATGGGAGGAAACACAAGGCTCGAATTCAATTACACAATATATTTGTTGGGATTGGACAGGTCTGACCAATGTTTGTGGTGCATATCACGGACAGAGGAACCGTTGTGCTTGTTGCGGTAAATATGAATATGAAGATGAAGATGTTTGGCTGAAAATTACAGTTAGTTTGTTTTACTCTTGAATTTCAGCTGATTGCATTCAGTGAAGTTGATAAACTTGTTGGTTTGGATAATGTTAATATTAATACATTTACAACTGGACACCCATACTAGATTGTGAAATCTAGTGCAATAGAATCTTGTTGTGAATTATCTAAAATGTCTAGCCCCTTCATATGATGTACCTTGGTAATTTTTGTGATTATAGCAGAGAGTACCCTCGTAGTTCCCTTGGAAATATGAATTTTTGTAGCTATTGCTCCCTTTTCTTGAGAGTTGAGAGCATTGAAAAGAAAACAATAATCACTCACTTACAATCGACAAAATACTATGGGAAGGGTATTTTTATTCACAATACTAAAATTCCTCATTTGCATGGATATTGCATTATGACACTCTGTAAGTGAGACAGATCCTTCTACACTTTGAAACTGCCACGGAGGTTGAATGGAGCTATCAAGGAGAGATAGGCTTCTCAATCTGCTTGAGTTCTTTTGTCACATCAATTGCATCTATGTTAACACCTCATTTTGCAACCTGCATTTGACTTCACACGGAGGGTAAAAGAGTAATTTTATATTGGAAATAGGTATCTTAATTGTGGCCACTAGATCCTTAATTTTATTTCATCAAAGTGATCTTGAGATTGTAACAATCCAATTGACTAGTTATAAGCCATAATCGGACCATCAGATTGAAAGTTTTTATCAAATCAGGTTTTAATGGCTGAGATGTACTATTACAAATTAATTCCAAATATATGTGATTATGAACAATTGATTCCAATTAGTTATAATTATAATCAATTTGAAACTAATGATGTGTCATAATTTGATTGACTAGGACTACGTTTTACGGTAAGGTTGCACACACTTGATTAATTAGATCATCAAACATTAATGATTAATTATTTAATGAGTAATTTGTATAATTTGTATAATGAGTAATTTGTATAAACTTCAAATTGATTAAGTCTGAAATGGAAGTAATTGGAGCCTATTAAGGTTAATTGGAAACTAATTTGTGACCTATTGTCCAGAAACTAGATATCTAGGGCTTCCATTCGAGCACAAGAATGAGGCAATTTCAATCAAAATTGAGAAAAATATGTTTTTTCTAAGTTAGCTTTGAGAACTGTTTTAAGAGCTATAGGAAGAATCGCGGTTTTAGTCATTTTTCTTGTTCATCACTCCTACCAACCTCCAAATTTAATGCACTAGCTTTCTTTAAATGTTGAAATAGGGTCTAGATTCATGATTCTCTTTGATCCTTTGTCAACCCTCATTAAATGCCTTTTCTTTCATATTTTCTACTCCACTACTATATAAACCCCTCTTCTCCATTCCAAAGCACACAAAAAAACATCATTTCTTCTCCCCTCTTGAGTTCTAGTGAAGTAAAGTTGGTCTTGTCATATCTTGGTCTTCCTAAGACTCAAAATATATAGTTCCCTCTCCTAGTTCTTCTTCTCTACTCCACCCTTAGGACCTTTATTAAAAGCCTCCTCCTCCACCATGTAGATCTTGCATGCAAGTATAATCCCTTTCCCTAACCTATTTTCCATTTTCATATAATGTTGATTTAAGATTAAACAATGCTAGTTGATTATTTAAATTCCTTGAATATATTTGAACGTTCTTGATATTCTTAAATGTTCATATGTATTCTTCACATGTTCTTGGTTGTTCATCACATGTTCTTACATGACACTAGCTTTGATCTTAAACCTATATCCAAAATATGAAAAAAAAAAAAGTTTCATAATTCTCTCAAATCCTTGATTCTATGATATCACCATTCACACACATGCACTAGAATTTATTTTTCAATCCAAATGCAATAATTAATATATGGAATTAGTGTTTATCACATGCACACACATTAAATTTAACATGCAATTGATTGATAATATATTGGATGACACAATAGTCTAGAAGACCGGTTTCACTAGGCAAGGTGGGTGCCTAATACCTTCCCATCTTGTAACATAGCCTTCGAGCTTAGATCAAGGGTTCAAGTACTTATCCAAATAATTTTCAATCTCTAGATTGTAATTAGGAAACAAAGCCATATACTTTATCTTAAATTGTATCTAGGACCAAAACAATGTAATTTCCTATGATCAATGTACATTCATTCTCAAATCAATAAAATGATAAAATTTTCAATAATGGTTTTCTTATTTATTCTGACAATTAAATAAGTCAAACCTCCATTTTGAGAGGCAATGGGGTTTAGCCCAATTCCAAAACGGACTGGGGCGCGGTCTCTCGCAATTTGGCCTTGAATGGAGCTATCAAGGAGAGATAGGCTTCTCAATCTACATGGGTTCTTTTGCCACATCAATCATATTTGGCCTTGCTTGATGTTTGCCTTTGGTACAGGCCAGTGCTAGAAAATCTGAATGTGAGCTTTCCCATTTTCAATTATTGAGCAAAATTTTGTTCCACATCCTGCATTGTCAGGCTTCTTCCCAGTCAAGAAAACAAGTAGAAGCACACCAAAGCTATAGACGTCACTTCTTTCTGTGACGGAACCAGATATCAAGTAATTAGGGTCAAGGTAACCAAAAATCCCTTTCACATCATCATCAGCATGCAATAGGTTAAAAGGAATTTTTATAGAGTGAGAAGTTGCAGAACTTAGGAACCAAGTAATGGTCCAAGAAAAATGAGCCATGTCTTATATCCCTATGGATGAAAGGCCTAGAAAGTGCTGTGAAGATATGTAAGTGCATTAGCAAGCTCTTAGCAATCCGCTGCAATCTTCCAAGGTAGAGAGTCATCATACCCAAAATCTCCTTTATCATTTACAACACCATGGATTGGATTTTCAAGCACCAGAAGCAGTACACGAAACTCTAAACAGCAGCCTAGAGTTTTAAAACATTCATGTGGTTGCTCATCTGGGTTGTAATGACAAAATCATGGATAGCAAAAGACCTAAGTTCATCTTCCGTGATTGTTCCTTCAAACTCCTTGACAATAATTGGGCGGTCATCTAAAGAACCCATATACATAGTATAATGTGCATCATCAATGGGCTCATCAACTTTAAAGTATGATTCCAGGGAAGTAATTTACTTTTCTGAATAGTGTGAAGTGGATTAAAGTTGTTTGTTGCTCTCAGGGTCCCATCAGCAGAGAAATGGTGAATGGGATTGCATTTACCATTACAAGAAGCAATCATATCCTCTAGTTAGGTGGCTCCATTTCCTCCATTCTCAAACACACAAGGCCACCTTAAAAACTCTTACTTGTTAGAGTCTGAATACAACATAGGAAAAGCACAAAAGCAAGTTAATTTAGAACTGAATAATGAGAAGAAATGATCAAATGGTATGCCCTGCCCTGATCTGTAAGCAACAGTCTGATTCTCTTAAAAGCACTTATCAGTCGCAAAGAGGAGAAATTTGACCTGGTTATTGTGATCTGAACTCTGAAGCTAAATACTAATGAGATTTGTCACTTATTTTTGTTGGTTGGTTATTTTGGATAGGCTGTCCACTTGTAATAGGACTGCCAAATGGGGGTGACTTTGGTTACTCTTTCTGTGTCTTTTGCAGAAATCAAATAGAGTGTAGTAATCACTTATTCTTCGGCTGTTCCTTTACTAAAAAGATTTGGCTGCAGATTCAGCAAAAGTGTTTGCTTAATAGAAGAATATATGGATTGTTCATGAGCTTAGGGTGGAGATTTTAGAGTGAAGCTGTGCAGACTTGCATGGGCAGCTTCCATTTTTTCAAATTTCATTGCAGTGTAATGCAAAGATTTATGGTGGGAACATAAAATCAGAGGAGTATCATGCTATTAGAGAAGATGTAAGAGGAAGGACTAGCTGCTTTGCTTTTTTTGAAATGTTAGAAAATCTGTATTAAACAGAATCTTTGCAGCCTTTGGGGCCTGTTTTCTGCTTTTGCTCAAGGAGAGAGAGTAACTTAGAGGTTTTGTCTTAGCGGTTCTGGCTGTATGTCTCTTTTGTTTGGGTTTGCAGCTTCGCTGCTGTGTGTTAGTTGTGTTGTTTGAAATGTTGCTACCTCTTATATAAAATTATGCTCATTCATAAAAATGAACCTTATCTACCCTTCATCTCCATTTCAAATCCTCCTCTTTTTCCAGGGGTTTCATAATTGGACATTGAACCCATCTCATATGATGAGAGTTGTTGGTGTGTCCATTTCGTCAAATTCACAGTTCAGCTTAAATCGTCTATCTAGCAAGTGTACAAATTACCACGTTATTTAAAATTTTAAATGACTTGACAATCTATACACCTTTAGATTTGTAAAACTTAATCTAAACCATGAAATGGACAAGACTTTAAATGGAGAGGATCTTTTTCCCCTGCTAACGCCTACAAGAGAGATAAATGTATATGATCCAAGATCAGCAATAAAATGAAACTATATGAGAGTAGACAATCAAAATCAACATACCAACTGGTCGTGATATTGTTGTCACCTTTTGTCTGCCCGCTCTTCTGGTCCAATGAGACCAAGATCTGAGATCTTTTGTTGTTGGAGAGAATTGAGAGCCTACTATCCACTTAATGAATGAGACACCATCACAAAATCATTTGATAGTTAAAACTTCGCTTTGATTCAACAACCATCTAGAGTGCCATTGACCAACCCACCATCACGGTCACTGTTTTTGTTCCCTTTCATATACCTGCTTAGGGTCGTCAGTCCTAATTTCATCCGTTTGTAGAGAGCTCACACGGTAATACACATTGACCAACCAGTTGTGTGGGTGTTTATTCAAATGCTTTCTAAATACAAAGAGGCATTTTTCCAGTGCAGGTCAATTACTTCATTCCTTTCAAGCTGATAAGTCCATTTTCTAACTTGAAGACAATATTATAATTTCAATTTGTAAATGAATGCTTATTTGCGAGTAATGGTTTGCACGTTTGTTATGCAGAAGTATATAACTCATTCAATTCTCTCCACCTTTCTCACTGTAAAGCTACCTAAATTAGCTTCCATATAGATGTATATAGGTTTGCTTAGTAGTCTCCAAAGACTCAGAACAACAACAAATTGTTGTTGGATCAGTTAACTAGGGCCATCAATCATAGATAAACAATACGAAAATGTAGCAATAACATTAGACAGAAATTCAAGCTAAAGCTCCTTTCATCACATCTACTTACTGGACATTAGTCAATTTACATTACCCCCAATTTCATTTTCCCTTTCCACTAACAAAATATAGGCTGCAAAAAGAGCACCAAACAAAACAAGCTATACATACATGTACTATAACACTTCCCATCACTTTTGTTACAAAAAGGAAGAAAGTCAGCACATTGTGGCAATATCACAAACACCTAGTACTGGGTCTAATCTTCATCTCCATCATCATCTTGGACTCGATCATCTTGACCATCCCCTTCAAACCCACCTCCCAAACCACAAACCCTTTCCCACACATCCTCCGGAACAGGCACAACCGACAGCCTCGGCTGCCGAAACAGAGCAAAACCCTTCAACCCAACATCCCCTTTCATCTCCTTCAAGTCCACAGGCCTCCTCATCTCCCCCACTGCCTTCACATCCACAGCCCCACCACCATCTTCATACCACTCCTTGACAATAGTCACCACGCCGACAACGCGGCGGGCCTTGGAGCCAGAGTGGTAGAAGAAGCAGAGGTCACTGAGCTTCATGGACTTGAGGTACTTCTGGGCTTGCTTGTTCTTGACACCATCCCAGTTGCTCAAGCCTCCATTGGCAGCTTGGTCCTCCCATGACCACTCTCCTGGCTCTGTCTTCAAAAGCCAGAACTGCTTGTCTTCTTTGCCCATTGTTGAAAGCTTTCTGTGTGGGTTTGTTATTGTTTGTTAAGGTTTGTTCAAAGGTTTTAGTGGATTTTTTTTTTAAATAATTATAAATCTCAAACTGTTTTATTATTAGGCAAGATTTGAAATTATTTTGGTGTCTAATAAATCGAGTCTGTTAGATTCGATTTTGCCATTTAAAACTATACTTTACACCCGATTTTGAAACTCGAGTCTTTCACACTTGATTTTTAAGTGAAATTTCAAAGGACAAAATTGAGTTTGATTTGTTAAATACTAAAATAGTTTCAAACCTTACTTAAATAATAAAATAATTTGAGAGATTTGATTATTTTGGTAATATAAATTCAGCATTTGTTTTAATATTTTTTACCCAATAAATGAGGGATATCTATTTATAAAACCACATCAAATTACGTATTATTATCATTTATTAGAGTAATCTGATGTAATTTTTTGAAATAAATATCTCTTATTTGTCGGATAAAAAATAGTAAAACAGATGCTCATACGGTATTACATATACATTCTCGCAGTGGAAGAGTATTGTGGCGGAAGAACTGTGGTGTTTGGCGCCAAGGGAATTACTACAATAATGGTAAGGCCCATTGTTTTAGAAGTTAGAATTGGGTCTTATATTTGGGTACCATTAAGTACTGGCAATATGGAGGATATGGCAATGCCAACTGATATTAAACTGGGCCAAACTTTTTGGGTGGGAATATCACTGACTTTGGGCCTATAATGTAAGACATTGGTATGTTTAAAAAAGAAAAAAGAAAAAAAAAAGAAAAAAGAAAAAAAAAAAGAAAAAAGAAAAAAGAAAAAAAAAAAAGACATGCTATTATCTAGAGGGACAAAACTTAAGTATAGTATTTTAAATGCTATTTCTTAGGTTTTTTTTTTTTTAAAGATTTAGCCACTTAACTACTTAATTAAAAAATATATTTTCATCCTATGAGAAAAAATTCACATGACAGAATTTTAAAAGGAGAACCTAAGGAACAACACCTAAGTACCGTACCTAAATCTTGCTCTATTTCCGAGAGGTGAGTTTAAGATTATTATCATTTTTTTATATATAACTTTTTAAAACCTCATTTCTTTTTAATACAATTTTTTTTATACCAATTTTCAATATAAAGCTTATGCAAATCTGGGGACAAAAATTACAGTTGGCGTTTTGCTTAATTTATGAAAGAAAAAGTTTTTTTTTTCCAAACTGGTTTAGAAAAAAAAACCTTTAAAGTATGTTTGGTTTGGATTATTTTAGGGAGGATGGAAAAAAAAAAAAAGAGCGAAAAATATGAGAGAAAATAGGTAGTGGTGTTTGGTTGGGAGGGGGAGGGGGAGGGGGAGGGGGAGAGAAAATTGATGGGGCCCTGTTGTTTTCCCTTTGGGCCCATCAAAACTCTATAAGTAAATTTATATAAAATACTCCTATCCTCTCACTTTTCTCTTTAACCAAACAAAAGAATTTTTTATTCTCTACTTTTCCATTCCTTCAATCAAACACACATGAAATAAAACTAAATATTTTTTATCCTCCTACATTTCTATTCTTCACAATTTTCTATCCTTCTACTTTTTTATATCCCCAACCAAAGAGATCCTCAGGCACATCCTATATTTTTTTATTTGATATGAATTTAGAAATCTAATTTTTGGATTGTATGTTTTAATTATATTCGCCATTCTTGCAAAATTAAAAGAAGATTAAAGATTAATAGCTATGCCATCAATTAAATGTTTAAATTTCAAGTTTTTAAAGTTTAAAATTATGCATAAAAAATACTTTTATTGGTTGAATAGTAAATAACATTTAATTTGAACGAATTTAATGTTTATGTTTCTTATCTAGCCTAATCTAAGTGTATATGTATGTGAAGTTCCTTCTTGGAAACTTGAACCTTGGCCCATGCTCCCAACACCCCACACGAATTTATATTTGTGGAGTGACCATTACACCAAGGGTCGGTGGTAATGTTTATGTTGAGAACATAAATAATATGCAACCCAACTATTAAAATTTCAAGATTCACATCCAATAAAAAGATACAGTAAAAGTTTTTGGAGAGAAACCTTGTCCATTTATGAATTGTTTGTTGGTCCCACTTTGTGAGTCTTGGATAAAGCAGCTTATTTTTATTTATTTATTTATTTATTTATTTTGCTTCGGTTAGCTTATTCCTTAAACACCCATAGTGACTATTTGTGGGTACCACCTAATGTTTTTGCTCAAAAGTTAACCACAATTAGTTTCTTGAAAGTACTGCTCTACTTTTTCTTCAGTAGTTTCAGCAAAATAGCAATTAAATTTTTTTTTAAATATCTTTTAGCCTTTTTCTACGGCACTTTCAGCAAATCATTTATATATAATATCTATAATATATATATATATATATATATATATTTAAAAGCTAAATTGTAGCATTATTATTGTTACACTCCAATTGAGCCACATCATCGCCATGTCACAAAATTTTTATTTTTTATTTTTGGTTTCCACCTCACACATTCTCTTTAATCAATCTCATTTTCTCTCTCAATTCATCATCTTCCCATCAAACAAACGGCTAATGTTTATACTATTAATGAATTTCCTATTGAATCCAAATTGCCTTAAATTCAGCAATCACTCACTCACTCACTCACTCACTCACTCACTCTCTCTCTCTCTCTCTCTCTCTCTCTCTCTCTCTCTCTCTCTCTCTCTCATCGCCTTATCAAACAAACGGCTTCTCTTCCCATCAAAACATTCAATTGCCTCTCTTTGGATTTAAAACCCCATTATTAAGTTAAAAAAAAAATATATATATATATATATATATATATATATATATATATATATAGGTTTTGAATTGCTTTCTTTCCACCCCATAAGTCACCAAATTACAACTAGAATTAGAAAGTTCACTTGAGGTCAATTTTTTTTCCATCCCTTGAACTTCTTTAATTTTCTACTGCAATTTTTTATGGTTTGTACTGGATTTTCTTTTTTGGGGTTGTAGATACCATGTTTCTTTTTTGCCAATTTTCAACTAATAGTCTATTTCTTTGTATTCATGTTTACAATTTTTCTTTGCATAATTATGTTTTACTCATTAAAATTATCTGTGACTAAAGAATTGGAATGTGTTTTATTGATTTAGTACATGATCATTTGCCTCCCATTTGTTTATTTTATTTTAGAATGACTTTGTAATTTTTTAAATTAAATGCTACATAAATTCTTGCAAGTTTTCTTTTAATCTCATCTAAATCTATGCTTATTTTTAACTTCTTAGGATAACTTGGAAGATGAAACAAAATATTATGATTGATAGATATGGACCGTATGGTGTTCCTCTTTTTCTTTATATTTGGGATTATAACATAGTTTTATATGGTTATTTTCATTAATTTTTTGACAAATTACAATGTGAAGGTATGTATTGGATTTCATTTTCCGGGGTTGCAACTACCTTGTTTCTTTTTTTTTTTTCTCATTTTTTTTTCAATTGATAGTCTATTTCTTTGTATTCATGTTTACAATTTTTCATTACATAATTGTGTTTTACCCATTAAAATTGTTTGTGTTTAAAGAATTGGAATGTGTTTTATTGATTAAGTACATGATCATTTGCCTCCCATTTTTTTTATTTTATTTTCTAAATGGCTTTGTAAATTTTTAAACTAAATACTACATAAATTCTTGCTAATTTTCTTTTAATCTCTTCTAAATCAATGCTAATTTCTAATTTCTTAGGATAACTTGGAATAGGAAACAAAATATTATGATCGATAGGTATGGACCGTATGGTGTTCTTCTTTTTCTTTGTATTTGGGTGTAGGTACTTAATTTTGTCCGCCCCTGACCTGCGTGCCGGACCCCGAAAATTCCAAAAATATTAACTTTTTTTCCATGGGGCCGCGGAAACATCTAGATTGATGTGGTGCAACCCATTCGGGCATCGGAGCACTCAAAATGCCATTTCAGGTCAAATTGACCCAAATGCCCCTAGTCAACCTTGAGTTGACCGAAAGTAAAAGCTAGTCAAAATCATCCCAAAACAACATTTTTCATTTTTCTACATCAAACCAGAGCTACTCGGTGATTTTTGTCAACTTTGACCAAGTTTAACTCGAGGTTAACTCTCAGGGGCCCCAAAAATCCTAATCTTGATCTGACCATCAGAACGGTTTGAGACTAGCGTCATTACGAATATTATTGAATTCCTTTTCCATTGACTACTCATGGGTCGAAATCGGAGTTAAAACGGTTGAGATATCCTAGAAACCGTATAAAGCGCATCAGCTCACTTCTCGTGGTCATAACTTTTGATTTGATTATCAGAATTTCAATTTCTTTAATTTCTGGGAACTAGACATTTAGAGCTTTGTAGGGACATCAAGATCAGCTTAATCAGAGTTCAGAAAGGCTTTCAAATATGCATTCAAAGTCGAACCAGGGGAGAAGCTAAGATTGTTGATGTCAGCATTGGACTTGGCGGCCACTAAACTTGAAGGGTCAAGTTTCCATTATAAATACCCCTAGATCCCATCAGTTCAAAAAAATAAAAGAAAAAGAATTTGGGTAGTTTTGGAGCATTTTCTTGGCAGGTTTCCTCTATTTTCCTCTCTAAATTCCCTCTCAAACACATCAAAAAACTTTTGATTTCTCTTTTTTCTCAACAATCAAGAGGTAGTATTCTTGCACTCTTTTCCCTCTCCTTGGTCTTAAGACCTTGGATTTGAGGTTTTTAAGGGTGTAGATGTAGTTTTTAGCTACAAGTTACCATGGTTTTAAAAACCGAACCGGTTAAAGAATTGTAAAAAGGACTGGTTACCGGTTTTTAGGTCCGATCAATTGAACCGGTGACGTAATAAATAATTTAATTAACAAATATATAATTATAAAAAATAAATTTAAATATATAATAATTTTATAGCTATCAATATTTACTAAAATATATATATATATATATATATATTATAACATTTTAGAAGTATTTTTTTTATCAAATTTAACTCAAATTAAAAGAAATTAACCTAAACAAACTATCAAATAAAAAAAGTTATGGTTTTCAAGTTTCATGAAAATGGGTTTAAGGTTTTATATTCATATATACTTTTCTTTACTTTTAATAACAAAACCATTATTTATTTAGAAAAATATTTACCAATGTTAACATAATTTTACACCTAAATATTTCTCCCAAAAATATTAGTATTTATTATGTAAATATTTTATGCTTGTCTTGCAAAATGCAACAAGCCACTGTTGCTGTTATCTACAAAGTACAAATAAGAATATGAGAGTCACAAAGTGGTCTCCCACCTAACCATCAACGTGGCCAATCAACATCCAACCATGTTGATGCTAAACTTTTAAACAAACATATAGTCTTTCTCCTATGACCTCTTTAAAGGATTAAACAAAAGTAGATCTAAAAAACTGAAAAGTTAGAACATTGCTCAGAGTTCTCTCTCTTCGAAGAATTAGCAATGGCAGATTTAAATTGCTCTCTCCTTCAAGCCCAATTCGGCAGTTCATCCTCACTTCCAAACCAAACAGATCTGAGATATTTCCTAATCATTTTCTCACATTGCTTCTCACACCTCCTCAAACAAATATGAGATTTTTCCCAAAGTGTCTCCCCAAATCTCCTCTTATCCCAAATCTGAGATTTTTCAAAATGGAGAAGAAAAAGCTTGCACCTTCCTCGTTAGAAGCCATGAAGTGAACGAAAATTTTGCTCAATGAACAAAAACGCTGAAAACCGGTCAAATCGTCTTGATTTACGGTTTCACTGGTTTAACCGACGATTTCCTTTTTTTTAGGATTTTTTGATATTTTCGGTTTTTAGATAGAACCGAATCGAATTTAGGTCCAGTTAAACCAGTTGAACCGTCCGGTTCGGTCGGTCCGGTCCAGTCTTTAAAACCATGCAATTTACCCTTTGTTTTATCTTTCTTCATAACATATCTATTTGCTTTCCATTGTATATCTTTGCTTATCTTGCTTTCTAACATGTTTTATTGCTTTTTTTATCATGTCTCCTTGCTTTTTTCCATATTTTACCGCTTTGATAATGGTCTAGCCTTCTTGGGCTAGGATATGCCTAAATATTGTGTTTGTGCTTAGATCCATATGCCTAGATGCTTTTTGCCATGCTTATGCCTAGATCTACATGTTCATGTGTTCCTTGCCATGCTTATGCTTAGATCTATATCTTCGTGTGCTTTGTGCCATGTTCATGTGTCTAGATCTACATGTTAATTGCTATGTCATGTGCTTCTAAGCCTTCTTATCTCTTGTTATCCATTTTTTCTTGTGTTTTGGCCCTTTAGGTAAGGTGTAGATCTAGATCTTGTGGTCTAGGCCTACATCCATACACCTAGGCCTATATCAAAGGGTTTAGATCGTTTCCTTTATATATGTGTATGCTTACTTACTTCTATGCTTTATATCTATATTTGCCTGTCTAGATCTAGACTTTGCCATGCTTTGTGCCCTTTGTGGGATTGTGCTTGTCGCTTTTTGGGGCCACTTGTTTGTGTGATTGCATAGGTCCCTCTTGTGGCTTGTTTGGATGTAACCACATGTGAGAACATATCTCTGTAATGTTGGTGTGCTTGATACATACCTTTCTCCGCTCTGTGTGATGATGTTATACTTGCCTTGCTTGCTTTGTGCCACCCGTTTGGCTTTCCTTTCTTTTTTGCATTTTTGCATGCTTTCCTACATATTCATGCATGAGCCCTTGCTTACTTGTGTCATTAAGCCTAATTCCTACTATTTCATGCGGGTTCACACCTGTCTTTGATACATGAGACCTTAAGTCCCTTATAGGAATTTTGTTTGATGGCACATCTATCATCCATAATCCAATCCAATGGAATTATGGACACCCGATCCAAACCTACATTTGTCCTCCTATGACACCCCATTTTGTTTTTTGATAACATGTTTGTCTGCCCTTTCATGTGCTTAACATGTTTGTTTGCCCCCGTTTGGCTTTATTTGCTAGTGTGTCTCTTTGCATGCTCTCTTTACTTCTTTGTTATCCCCTTTGCTTGTTTGCTGGCTACTCTCTTTGTTTGTTGCATGTACATGCATGAAGCAAGGACGCTTGGAGCGAGGGCATGACCTCCTAGGTGCAAGCAACAAGGGCAAAGGATGCAAGTAAGAAGACGCAAGCCCAAAAAAAGCAATGTTTAGTAGATTAGGAGGCCTAGCCCCTCTCGAGTGGTTCACACTCTCTTTCTCTCTTTTAGCCTTTTCTCTAGAGCTTTGTATTAGGGTTTCTCCTCCATGTAACCTTTAATTTTCTTGCTCTTTGCTTGGGCCCGTTCTCTGGGTATGACAATATTTGTTTTATATTTCTTGTACCTCGCTGAGCCATACCCTTGGAATGTTGGCAATGTCTACTTTAGTTTCCGGCTCTATGTGATAGCATTGTACATGATGTATACGTATGTATGTATGTGCCTGCATGTGTGTGGGTGATCGTGCACTTTGTATGATGGAATCTCATGGCTATGTGAGCGACCTTCTCTAGTCATGAGAGCTATTGACCTTGTGGCATGGGTATGTGCTCAAGGCATTTGTTGCAGATATCATATTGTGTGCATAATCATTGCGGTGTGATTGTCCCGATCCATGTCACCAAGTGACATTGGTTTCCCTGTGTATGCAACATGCATCAATGTGCTTGATGCTTTGAGGTGCTTCGACTTGTCCTAGCATGAGCATGTTGGCACACTTTACATAAACAAGCATGAAACCTTGCTGGTGCACCGTAAAAATGGGGCATCCCTATTGCTATTTCTCATGGTGAAAGCTTGGTGAGGATAGCATTTTGTGTGCTATGATGCATTTGAGACAAAGCACTGCTGAATTTTCGCCACAAAAATAAGGCGAAATGCTACTAGATTTTTGCCGTGGAAATTTGGCATCGATTCCAAAAACACTAGGGAAGCATCGATTGAGAACACACCCTTTCCAAAACCAAACCTCAAAGCCCAATTCGTTTAAAGCCTTGAAAGCTAATGCCAATAGCACGTTTTCAATTGCCGATGTCTTTAAATTAAGATTTTACCAAAATAAAGGACTGTCTACGTACTAACGTTGTGGGGTGCCTAACATATTCCCCACATGTAAACGGACTTCCAAACTCAAGAATCAAGGTTTTTTATCCATCCATATTAGATTAGGAAAAATGACCTTTTTCTTAGCCTAGGATTGGTAATAAAATTAAATAGAGTCAAGTGACCAATCACACCTTAGAAAAAACAAATGATTGGTGGCGACTTCACTTACCTTTGGTAAATCAATTAAAATTGACTCATTTTCTAGTCACACACCAGAGGTGCAACGCTCCTCCACAACACCCGTGCTCCAGGGCCCGCATTTTCGCGGGTGCCTGCGTAAGCGTCACAGTGATTGGTGGTCGAACTGCCACAAGGCATCGACATTGGGATTATAACTTAGTTTTATATGGTTATTTTCATTAATTTTTAGATGAATTACGATGTAAAGGTTCGTACTGGATTTCATTTTTCGGGGGTTGCAAATACCATATTTCTTTTTTTTTTTTCTTTTTTTTTTCAATTGATAGTCTATTTCTTTGTATCCATGTATACAATTTTTCTTTACATAATTTTGTTTTACCCATTAAAAATGTTTGTGTTTAAAGAATTGGAATGCGTTTTATTGATGTAGGACATGATCATTTGCCTCCCATTATTTTATTTGATTTTTTGAATGGCTTTATAATTTTTTTTAACTAAATTCTACATAAATTCTTTCTAATTTTCTTTTAATCTCCTCTAAATCAATGATAATATCTAACTTCTTAGGATAACTTGGAAGAGGAAACAAAATATTATGATCAATAGGTATGGACCGTATGGTGTTCCTCTTTTTCTTTGTATTTGGGATTATAACTTAGTTTTATATGGTTTTTTTCATTAATTTTTTGACAAATTATGATGTAAGTTACATTATTGTAAGTCAGACATACTAAATTAAAAAAACAAAAAAGATCTAATCTCTAATTCTTACCATTTATCTTCTCAAGAAAATAAAAAATAAAACAATCTTACAATTTATAACTATTGCATTCATTTTATGACTATGGACATGCGTGCAGTATTCCTTTATGTTTTCCATGGTAATACTAATGTCCACTACTTTGAAATTAAAAAATTCTCTCAATTGAAGCATATTCCTCGATGTAATCTCATTTTTAGGAAATCCTACAACTTAATTCAAATCATGCTAAACAATAATAAATATATATATATATATATATATATAAACAAATGGAATGATTTTGTGCAGTCCAACGCTAATTAAATCATATTACCTTAGTAATTAGCTTAACCTAAAGGCAAGAGTTAAAAAAATAAATTTCTACATACAATTTCCCATCTAGTATAATTAGGGAAAAACAAGTCATTCCTACCAATATATTTCTTGTATCTAATTGGAAAAAAAAAAAAAAAAACCCAGAAAATTCTCATTTATGAAGAAAATTATTTTCTTTGATAAAAAGTTTTGGGAAAAAAATACTAAATATGGAAAGTCTTAAATTTTTCATAAACTTATATGGTAGCCCAAAAGTCCTTTGTTCAGACTTACTATTATATTACTACATTGGATTTGATGAGTGTTTTTTTTTTTTTAAAGAATATATATATCATCATCATTGTAACACTCGCTTCACTTAAATTTAATTTAATTGTTTCTCGAGTGGAATTGATGAATTATTTAATTTATTTGAGGTGATATTATTTTATATTATGATATCTACAAAGAAGATAAGTAAAGAAGATGTAATGTGAAGAGTTATTTTGTGGATTATTCGTATTAAACTTTTAGTCTTCTTATCAGTTAAGGAAAATGATAAAAGATTAAAACCTATTTGGATTAGGAGTTTAAGTGTTATTGAAATCCTTTAGAGTTCTAGCCTATTTAAACAATCTTAATTTGATTTTAATTGGAAATTAAAGTCTTGGAAGCATATTTAAGTTTTATGTGCTTCTTGGAGACTAAAGAGATAAGTTTTAGTGGGTTTTAAACTCCAGCCTAAGTAGGAGACATACTTAACGAGTAAAGCTGAAAAGTAGTCTTAGGGTTTCTTGCGTGAAATGCAGAGAGAGAGACTATGAGATTACGAGGAATTTTTTTTTTTTTTTGGCATCCATGTGGTCAGGTATATCTCTCTCTCTCAAATATCTATCGAAATAACCTATTAAGCTAGTGTACTTTATTAGATTTGCATGAAATTTTCCATACGAACTCATGGATAGGAGTTAAGCTTTTAGATGATTTGCTTTTGGGATTTACGCAACTTGGTAGTGGCGCTGACTTCATAACCTTTGTAATCTATATCATTGTTTCAAGTTTCAAAAACTTCCGTCAGTACATGCATAAACTTATTTGGATGCCATATATATATTTTGGGTAGAAATCACTTTGTAACCAATAGTATTGTTACCATGTCTTTCAGGTAGAGATCTCCTTGGACGCTATATATATATATATTTCGGGCTAATATGATCTACAAGCATAAGCTCATTTGGAAGTCACACTACAAAAAAAATATACTAATGCAGTGGGCCAAAACTGTCACAAAAGGCCAAAAACTGCAGCTAAACATACATTTGACCTTTAGTGGTGGGTGCTATTGCAGTAGGATCAAAAAGCGCCGTAATAGATCTACCATTTAGTGATACTTTTGGTCTATTGCGGCGGGTTAAAAACCGCCGCCATATGAGGTTACCATTCAAGTCTAGTGGCCTTTTAGCGGTGGGCAATAAGCGCTGCTATAGGACTTTATGTACAACATACCCTATGTATCTTTTAACGGCGGTTTCGCCCGCCGCTATATGTTTGAAGCTTTAACGGTGAGTGATAAATGCTGCTATAGGTCTTCAATTATATTGAAATGTTAGTCCTTCAGCGGCGGTTTTTGCCCACCGCTATAGGTGATTTTTTTTCCCTCCTAGGTTCTAAAGCCACATATCTATTACAAATAACTTGTAATAATTTTAGCTCTACCAAGACAATATCACAAATGTAACTAGATAACACCACAAATGTCTCCAAACTAACATTATATTAATATAGAAATATATTATCAAATACATAACATTGTCTATAACTATTATCAAAGTTCCAAAGTATTTAAAAAAATCCTTCTACACTTCCAAAAAATGCGGTTGTTTAAATGTAGTTCTTTGTACACAAAAAGCCACCACAAAATTATAGCATCTTCAGTATTGTAGCACCATCATTAGTAATTGTCACATCTCCAATATCATCAACGAGCATCTGAAACCATCAACCAGAAAGCAAATCAAAACTATACCCTTTGGCAGAACCACATAGTCCAAATAAACCACCTGTAAACGAATGAAATTGTAATTAAAAAGAAAGAAAGAAAGAAAGAAAAAAATCATTGTGGTGCTTTGAAATCATAGATTGAAATGTATAATTGTTACCATTCAAGCATTTTCTCAATGGTGATAGCTTGACCAAGTTGAGAGAATATCAAACATGGAAGTAAAAGTGAAAAGTCCAATTGCATTACACAAATAGTGGGAATAATGAGTTATGGTGCTCAAATTTGCTGATAGGTAAATCTAAGTTGCAGAGTAAGTTAATAATAAGCGAGTATCAGCATGGCATATTCAACAACAGCAATAACAGCAACAGCAACAAGAAGCTTTAGTCTCAAAATTTTGGGGTTGATGAGTATTACCCCATTTAAAAGTTTCCTTCCACTAGCAGGCAAAATGTTGACATACTTGGAAGCCGTAAGGAATCCCAAAAAGCACATTGTAAAGACCTCTGCTAGTCTAGCCTAATCACGAAAAATAGAATATTGTAAATGAACAACTTGAACACACAGAACTCATAATCTTATAATAATACAACCAAAAACTCAAACTAAGAAAATTCAAAGGAAGAGATAGATTGTATTAGAACATAATGAATTCTTTAAGAAAAAACACACAAACATTGACATATAATTTTAAGGAGAAGAAACTAACCATAGAGAGGTTTTGAAACTCTAAGACTCATCATCATTGGACTCATCATCATTAGACTCATAAACATCATCACTAAGCTCTTCATCACCGATAAAGTTTTGTTTAAGCAATTCATCCTTATTAATCAATGGTGTATCATAAATGGTTCCTTCTTCATTAACTCGAGCCCAAGCGTGGTTGTCATTTGTATCATCACATGCATCATCAGTAGTTATATTATAAGGGACATTCTCAAGATAGGTATCCACTTCATCATCATCATCATCATCATCATGTGAAGCATTAATACCAACATCAAACACCTCCCTAGGTTTTATTTTGACCACCACCGCCCAATCTTTATGTCTCACATCTTCCACATAAAACACTAGTGAAGTTTTAGATGCTAATACATAAGGCTTGTCAATCAATTAACCCCCCGTGTGTATTAATCGTGAAAAATTGACAAGGGGAAGTCCAAACTCATCCTTTTTGCATCCTCTCCCACTAATAACGTCAACCCATTGACATTTGAATAGTACATATCGATACTTGTCAGAATAGTTCAACTTAATAATACTGATTAGTACACCATAATAAGTAGCACCACCGTCAGTAACAACATTGAATCCACTATTTTGAGTTTTCCTAGTTGCCTCAAAGTCTTTGGTGCGAAACTTCACACCATTTATAGCATAACGCTTGAACTATTTTGCTTCATTATCTAGATATCGAGCAATCCATATGACTTTATCAAAGAGTTTCTTTTTCTCAGATGCATCCATTGACATCACCTAATATAGACAATGACATCATCTAAAGTGTTACAACCAAGTTTTATATATAGACATTGACATAAACAATAAAGTTTTATATATACGCTTTACTTACATGGTTCCTAAACTAGCTGCAAAATTTCTCCATGTGCTGCTTTTGAATAACATCATCGGTTACATGAAAAGGGAAATTAGCCTTGATCTCTGCTATGTGTACACTATGTCAACAAATGTGTTAGTGTTAAGTTAGAATATTGTACTTGAGTGCCACGAAAGGATACACAATGACATATTACTTACTCGCGAAATGGGGTGATTTCTTCACAATTGAATAGCACATAATGATGTGCTTGGATCCATGAATTTGAATCTAGTGTAATGCTCACCACTGCACTCATGGATTCCTCGACATTCCTTACAGACCAATTGAATGCAGTTTCAACAGATTTAAAATAGCGTAAGCAGAATGCTAAGCATTCCTCTACTATATACCCTTCAGCAATGGAGTCTTTTGGATAAGTTTTATTATGCACGTAAGACTTAAGTGTTGACAAGTACCTATTGGAAAACCCAAGATCAACAACGGGAAATTGGTGTGAAAAACAATTAATTAGATAAACCAAGTTACTATATGTTCTACCTCTCTATGGGATCCAATGATAATGAACTGAGCCAGCAAGTTTCGCTAGCCAAATGCATGACTAGATGTACCATCACTGTAAAGAAAAAAGGGAGGGAATATCCTTTCCAACTCACACAATGTCACTGCAATTCTCTTCTCAAGAGCCCCACGTTCCTCCACATTTAGTACTTTGGAACATATCTCCTTAAAGAAACAAGATAACTCAATTAAAGGCCTACTCACTTCAGGGGGCAAAGATCCACGTATTGCTATCGAAAAAATTTACTGCATTAATATGTGATTATCATGGCTCTTCATCCTACTAATCTTGCATTCTTTGAGCTTAATGCAAGGTGAGATGTTTGAAGAATATCCATCTTGCACTCTTAAATCCTTCAAAACATGCAGGAAACTATCCTTTTCACTAGCATTCATATAGTAGCAGGCATGTGGCATGTGTTTTTGATCATTCCCAACCTTTTCCAAGTGAAATTCACTTCTTATACCCATATCCTTTAAGTCTTGACGTGCCTTCAAGTTATTCTCTGTCTTGCCATCTAAGTTCAACAATGTGCCGATTATATTATCAACTACATTCTCTTCAATATGCATCACGTCAAGATTGTGACGCAACACATGATCCTCCTAATAAGGCAAGGTGAAAAATATACTTCTCTTCTTCCACATAGTTAAGGCTTCCTCCCTTCTTTTTCTTTCATTGGGCAAATAAACTGTTTTCTTCCTAAACACATGATTGGCTACAGCATCCATTCGTAACATGATTTCCCCTCCGAATACCGTAATAGGAGCTAATCTCGTATCAACATACCCATCAAATGATTTTTTTTGTTTACGGAATTTATGATCACTATCTAAGAATCGCCTATGTCTAATGTAACTAAATTTCCTTCCATAACTTAACTAACGAGACTGACTATCATAATTACAAGGGGGACATGCAAGAGCACCTTTGGTACTCCAACCTGAGATATCACCATATGCAGGAAAATCATTTATGGTCCACAATAATGTAGCATGCACTTAGAATGATTTTTTGGAAGACACATCAAACATTTTTACTCCAACATCCCATAACTCCTTCAGCTTTTCTACTAGGAGTTGTAAGTACACATCTATATCGTTCCCGGGCGAGGTTGGATCGGGAATCAATAATGTTAGCATGAAAGAAGACCTTTTCATGCACATCCATGGAGGGAGATTGTATGGGATCAAAATGACAGCCTATGTACTATGAATACTACTCATATTTCCATACGAGTTGAATCCATCAGCTGCTAATCCAAGCCTCACATTACGAGGCCCGGATGAGAACTCTATGTACTTAGAGTCAAATGATTTCCAAGCTTCATAATCAGCAGGATGCCTCAGTAACTTGTCATTCACACGACCATTGACATGCCACTTCAAATGATTGGCTGTTTTTGGAGACATAAATAGTCGTTGCAATCTTGGCTTTAAGGGGAACCACCGTAGGATCTTTACAACTTTCTTCTTTCTTTTCTTGGAGGAAGCATTAGTACTTTGTTGACCTTTAGACTCATTACTTTCCCATCTTGAACGGTTACAGTTTGGACAAGCTTCAAGGTTGGCATTCTCCTTCCAATATAAAATATAATATTTAGGACAAGCACGAATCTTCTCATAGCTCAAGCCCAAATCCTTAATAATCTTCTTAGCCTCATAACAATCTTTTGGATACTTAGCATTTGAAGTAAGAAAATCAAGCAAAAATTGCAACAACGTAATAAATGATTTGTTGGTCCAACTATTAAGACACTTCATGTGGTTCAAATGCACAATGACTGACAATTCACTAAAATGCTTACAACCTTCATAACAAGGTTGATTAGCATCGTCAAGCAATTTCATAAACCGAAGTGCATCTTCATTAGGACCTTCTGCAGGTCCTTCTGTGGGTTGTTGCACAGTAGGGACTTCTTCCATTGGCTTAGATGCCATATCTTGTTTAGGGAACATGTCATGCAACATGTCACGAAGATTGGCATACTTTATCGGGTTTTCTCGGACATGAATATTAGGAATTTCAGAAGAAGTCTGTGCAGATGATGATTCCCCATTAAAAACCAAAGGGTAACCCCTACAAATCCCTTTTGACACTAAGTGAGCCTGTACGACATCTATAGGCCATGAATTTGTATGCATACATTTTCTACACTGATATGAAATTGTTCCATCTGGGTGTGCATGGTTAGATGAAAAATTCAGAAACTGTTGGACTCCATCTAAATATTCTCGCGACCTTCTATTCGTAATTTTCATCCAACTCCTATCTATTTCTATAAAATGGTTTACAAGAAATACTTATCATGTGAATTCATGAAAGCACAAAGCAAGAGTTAACACATATTTCGTTTACACAATTTCACTTTAATTTAAGAAACAAATCATCTTTAATAATTCACTTTCAGTTATGTTCTTAACAAAACAATGAAATTAAATGCATAGAGAAGTTATCAATACATTTGGTAACTATAATATCATTACTAGCAATAGCCTAAAATGAATTAATCAAATAAAAAAAACTCAACAAGAATCATCCAATATTACACAAAACAGTCAACACTCCCAATATCAGCTAAAATCACCTTATTACTCTATGCAAGCCACTTGCTTGCTCCAATTCAACAACCCACCACAACTAGAGAGAGAGAGAGAGAGAGAGAGAGAGAGAGAGAGTACCTTAATTATTTCACCAATTTCACTTTCTTTGCCAGCAATTAGTTGTATCTATGCGAGATCAAAGGTCTAAATGCTGCAAAGTGTCAACAACAGGACATATTAGAAATCTTCTACCTTAGCTTAATCGAGTATGAGATTGATATATCATGCATGAACTTAGAAGGTAGACTATCACAAATCTATAAGATAATCCACTTCATATATTAAGTTACTACTAATTACAGTATTAAAGTTTGGACTAGCAATATAGTGTTTTGGAAAGGAAGTGAGCATTGTGTAAAGAAGGGGATCCTTGTCATGGTTCACCAAGTTAATAATGAATTATAGTAATTCTAATCACAACACATAGTTAGTTGATTAAATTTTAAAACTTATAAACGCAATAAAAACTAAAATAATGAAGTCAGATTTTGATATAATGCTCTATTAGAAGTCCACAAATCAACAATCAACTATGTCTCAACGGTATATGTCAAAAACTCAATTCCTAGACCAAGCAAGAAGGCACCTTTTAATCTTTAATATAGAACCTAAAACTTTTTAAAAATAATGTGCATTGAGAAGAATAAGGTAGCCACTTATCATCTTCTTCTATTTTTAATAAAGAACGCATTTTGTAGAATAAAGGTCAAAGTGGAAATTTTGATTCCATCATATAGGTCCAGTTGCTCTTTTGTAAGACAGCTTTCTTTGATCTCACCCTAATGATGATTAACAAATCATACATTCAAGATCAATCAATTGGTATTGCAAAAATCTAGAACTCAGAACCATATGAAACCAATAGAAACTTACCCATTGTAGATTTTTGTTTGTTCCAGTAGGACTGAATATAGAAGCCTTTGGATATAGCTGAAAAAGAAAAGACTTCATGTCTCCATAGAAATCCCCATGCCTCTCAAAAGTCTGAGAAGCATATCCTCCATATACGTAACCTTCTTTATCCTTAATAATCAACACAGTCGGCCCATCATCTTTTCTGCAGTTCAATTGAACAATTACCCATTCCACTCTTATTTAAAAATTAGTTGCAGCAACCGAGAAACTGAAATAAAAATAAAAAGAATTATGCATTTGTATTTCTTTAGGGAAAGCGAATAGGAAACAAGGTCAAAGCATTAATGCAATATAGTACAACTTCAATGTTTTTATAAATAAAGAAGTCTTTACTTTATGGGTAGGCATTTATGCCATTGTCTAGAGGTTTCTTGCCACCATCAAAATCTTCTTATACTAGCTAAGGAAATCACCTCTACTACAGATTAGTGCCTCAATGGAAGCTGTTACTACCAATTTTTACAGCAAAATCCACTTTGTCTAAGCATGCATAATCAATTTAATTTTAATTAATTAATAAGCGAATGCCAGAAAAGGTCAGGATAGCAGCACTAACAAATAATTTAGAATAATTTGGAGTATCTAGAAATATATAAGCATTCATTCTTATTTTTAAACACTTCTAAACATAATAGGACTCTTGCACAGTCGGAATCTCACACTAGCTTGCTGAATTGAACCTCAAAATCCAATACCAATTCAAACACCCAAAAAAAAAAAAAACAATAAATTAACCAAATAGATCTCAGAAAATTAACCAAAAACACAATAATTTAAACACAATAAATTAAGACGAATTCAAACACCCAATGAATTAACTAAATTCATAAAATCATAGAACCAAAAAAAAAAAAAAAAAAAAAAAACCCAAATCTTGAGTGGGATGCAACTGAGACAAAGGGAGAGTACCTTTGGATTGGGAGATGGAGATGGAGATGAAACATTCCTTGCACAATGAGTACAGATCAATCAACAAAAATAAAATATAAAATATAAAATAAAATAAAACTTACAGATCAGAATGACGTTCTTGGCGCAAAGCTAGTGGATGAGCTGGTGGTGATGTTGGCGTAAAGGTGGAGGGTGGTATTGTCGAGCTTAGAGATGGAGCGTAGGGTGGAGATGTTGGTGGTAGAGCGGAGGGTGGTTTTGTCGAGCTTGGCAAGGATGGAGAGTTTGAGGATTTGGGAATGAGAGTTTGAGGATTTCGGATGGAGAGTTTGGAGAGAGTGAGAGTTTTGAATTGAGAGAGAGTGAGAGTGAGGATGATAAGTGGGAAAAGTGAAAAGTGAAAACCTAATAAATGGGACGCCGAAAAAAATAGAGGGAAATTTTGGGGCTGAAAACTTGAAGGTCTATTGCGGTGGTACAACCCGCTGCTATAACTAAGAAAAAGCGCTACAAAAATGAGTACCTATTGCGGCAGTCATTCCAAAGCCGCTATAACTTACATATTGCGGCGGTTTTCTATACTGTCGCTATAGTATCTGCGCAAAATGATTTATTTATTACGATGGGATTTTGAAGCGTCGCTATATCTAAGTTAACACCACTAATACATACATATTGCGGCGGTTTTATGTCCCGCCGCTGTAGGACGCCGCAAAAGACTAGACCTATAGCGGCAGTCCCAAAAAATGCTGCAATAAGCGACATATAGCGGCGGTTTTTGCACCCACCACAAAAAAACCGCTGCAATAGTATAGATTTCTTGTAGTGTCAATCTAGTACTAGGAAATTTCTAAATGACATAGATAACTACATATTCGGCTCATTAGAATTGTTTACTAGGTATTGATTTTTGGAGTACTAAATTAGTAGTAGTTTCATGATCAAGTCCATTATCCTCTCAGGGTTAAGAGTTCATGCAAATAGAAGTCGTAAGATTTATTATTCATTTGACAGTCGTTAGGAGAGTAATAAATCTCACACGATCCAGTTCAATATGTATTAACTCTTAAAACATAACAACAGATCAACTAGAAGTCTCCACTTCCATAATCAAAACAAATCATCTTAGTTGATATGTTATAGTCTTCACAAATGAAATGCCCAATTTCATCACGGACTATGAACTATAATTCTGAGTTTACAAAGAACTTATGATTTATATCTTCTGTGACTTTTCATATAAATCACATACTATACTTCTCATGGACTATATGATAATGTCCAAATATTCATGTTACCATTATTTTAGATAATAATAAAACAACTTTATTAATCATAACATTATATCATACATAATGTCATACATAGCATCATACAATAGGATTTAAGGGCACATATCCTAACAATATATACATACATCATGCACAATACAAGCACCCAGAGCAAGAAGTAATTGCCTATATCCCTAGAGCATGGCCCAAAATATAAGTGCAGGAAAATAAACAGGGGTCGCCATACTCTAGAGATGAGGACGAATGATACACGGCATGATATATCTAATACAACCCATCTAAGAGAGAAAGGGAAGAGGAAGGACGCTGTTTTAAAAGAGTACATAACCAAAGGGAAAGGCTAAACTCCTAAACCTTCTGAACATAGCCGCTTGGCTTATCTACATGCTTGCGTCTGTGCCTTTTTTGCTTGTGCCTAGGAGACCATGCCCTAGCTTCAAGCATCCTTGTTCCATGTGTGTACATGCAAATACAGAGACAAGAAACCAACAAACAAGTAATGGAAGGAAAAGATGTAAAGAGTATATGAAAAGGCATAAAACAGATGAGCATGATAGACATGGCAAGCATAGCAGGAAAGCAAGCAAACAAGCAAAAAGCAAACAAGCAGGAAAACGAACAAAATGTGGTGTCCACGAGGGATAAATGTAGGTTTGGATCAAATGTCCATAATTTCATTGTGTTGAAGCATAGACAACACACTGCCAAGCAAGTCTCATGCATGAACATGTAAGCAGGCATGTAAAGATGCATAGAAAGCCAACGGGTGGCACAAACAAGCATGGTAAGCATATCATCGCACAGAACGGAAAAGGGGAAAGGTATGCATGAAGCAACCAGCATCATGGCGATGCATCCCAAATGGTTACATCCAAACAAGGCCTCATGGGCGTTGAATGTAACCGCACAACCACAAACCTGCTAAGGGCGTCAGGCATGGCAAAGCCTTGAACTAGAGAGGCTAACACAAGCATAAAGCATAGAAACGAGCAAGCATAGACATGCAAATAGGGGTGATCCAAACCCTTTGATGTGGGCCAAGGTGTACATACGATGACAAAGACCATAGGGTCTAGATCGAGTCCCAACCGTTAGGCCAAAACATAATAAAGAAAGACAAAGGGACAAAAGGGCTACAATAGCACATGACATGACAAACATAGCCTAGACCTAGGCACACAAACATGGCATGGAGTGCACAACCACATGGAATATAACATAAAGCATGTAGAGAACATAGATCCAAGCACATAGACATGTGAAAACATAGATCTAGACATATAGGCACAAAAACATACATGTAAACATGTAGGAACTTAGCACATAAATATGGAAGAACATGAATCTGAGCATATAAGCATGTGAAGACAAGGATCTAACCATATAGCGTGGAAATAAACACAAAAGACACATAGATCCAAGCAAGACACAACTAACAACATCATACAAGCATGTGAGCATGTAACCCTAACGTCAACCTAGAGCTAAAAGAGGCATAAAACGTAGGAAAACATGGCATAAAACCCTAAGCATGTAGATCTAAACATACAAGCATGTAAAGATGTAGATCTAAGCACGAGACATGGCATAAGGCATAAAAGCAAATAAATTTAAGCTAGAAACACAAATGAAACAAGAAACATGCTAAAGAAAGCGATAAATCATGTTATTCAAGCAAAAAGAGCAAGATAAATGCTAGAAAAATATTTAGAAGGTTAGGGATGTGGATGGTAGCTAAAAAGCTTCATCCACACCCCTAAACCCCAAATCGCAAGTGTAGAACCAAGGAAAAGAAGATCGGGAATAAGAATAATACCTAGGGTTTTTTTTTTGGTGAAGAGAGAAGAATCAACAAGCTTTGATGTGTTTTTTTTTTTTTTTTTGGTGTTTTTTTGGTGTTTGGAAGAGAGAAAAACGTGTAGGGAAAATATGCAGAGAGCAAAAATTCAGAAAAATGTGTTTCTCTCTTAGTCTGAGGGGTGCCTAGGGCTATTTATAGCCCCGGTGTGTTTTTTAAGGCAACAGCCCTTCAAAGACCGCTGGCCTCAAAAGGCCTCAGATTAGATTGATCTTGACTCTCCTAGGAATATTTTGACTTCCTGTTTTCGAAAAGGTATGGATCTTGAAAATCCAACAGTCAGATCAAAAGTAATGGCTCTCGGAAGTTTGCTGTGCATCAATCGATGCGTTATCCAGGTTTTCATGATATCTTGGCCATTCTAACTCTGATTTTGACCCATGAATAGTCATTGGAACTATAATTTGATAATCATCACAATGATGTTTGTTTCAACCCATTTCGATGGCCGGATCAAAATTAGGAATTTTGGGCCCACCCGAAGTTAACTTTGGGTCAAATTTGGTCAAAGTGGCTAAAAATCTCCGAGAAGCCCAGGTTTGATAAAAAAATCTGAAAGGTGTAATTTTGTAAGATTTTCGACCTCGTTTGACCTTCGGTCCAACCTAGGGTTAATTAGGGGCATTTTGGTCATTTTATCTAAAAAAGGCACTTCGGCTGCTCTGGTGCCCGAACGGGTTGCCTTACATCGTTCTGGATGTTCTTGGGGCCCCATGAATAGAATATGATATTTTTGGATTTTTTGAGGTCCGACACATAAATCGAGGGCAGACAAAATACGGTATAAACAACAGCCTCTTCTTTATCTGGTATCTCGAGTGTAATGAGAGGTGTCGGATAAAGAACGTGATTTCAAATTTTGTTACCCCCAAATTTGCATGCGGAGGCTATTCATGGGTCAAGACCGGACCTGTCCTGACTGGATCGATTTGCTGCGCTGCTATTGAAATATTTTCCGGTCATGCCCATGCACTTTGGGAGAAGAGAAAGGAGAGGAATTTTTTTTTAGGGTTTGACTGGGTCAACGTTGACTTGGTCAACCCTGCCTTGCGACTATAAAAGGACCATTGGGCCTACACGGTGGCCCTAGAAGGTGCCCCTGGTAGCCCAGGGCCTATAAAAGGCCTTTAGGCTCATTGTGCTTTCTCATTTCGCACTCTCTCTCTCTACTCCTCACTTCTACAAAAATTTCTAGAGTGCTTTAGAGTTTAGCGAGTCCGTCCTTTCAGTTTCAATCTGCTATTCCAGTCTGCTACTTCAGTCTTCTCTATACTTGAGGTTAGTGTCTATTTTTCCTTCTTCTCTTATTTTTTCTGTAAAATGTTAGTGGCAATACTACTAGAGATGCATTCTAGTATTTTTTTTTTTTTGGAATTTTCAAAATCATATATTTTTGCCATGATATATGTCGTGCTATCTTAGGAACGTATGCATGTATTTTATTTTATTTTTTTGGATATATGAGTGTGTGAATATACGGGAATTTGAATGTTGAAAATAAAAAGCGGGATATGGGTAAGGGGACTTACTTGGTAGTTGGGAAATGTGAGTTTGGGGCGCAGCCCCCAATTTGCTCACTGTAAATTAGGAATTTGGAAAACTCTTTGAATGAATGTGAGCCTAGGGACGCATGTCGCTAGTTCACCCACTGTAGAATGCGAGTCCATAGACGCTGTCGCTAGTTCACCCATTGCAGATTGTGAGCTTAATGACGCTTGTCGTTGATTCACCTATTGTAGAATGTGAGTCCAAAGACACTTGTCACTAATTCACCCAGTGTAAATTGTGAGCTCAAGGACGCTTGTCGTCGATTCACCCACTATAAAATACGAGTCTAGAGATGCTTATTGTTGGTTCACATACTATAGAATGCGAGCCTAGAGACGTGTGTCGCTGGTTCACCCGCTGTAGATTGTGAGCTCGAGGACGCTTGTCGTCGATTCACCCACTGTAGAATGCAAGTCCAAAGACGCTTGTCGCTGGTTCACCCGCTGTAGAATGCAAGTCCAAAGACGCTTGTCGCTAGTTCACCCACTGTAGATTGTGAGTTTGAGGACACTTGTCGTCGGTTCACCCAATGTAGAATGTGAGTTCGGAGACGCTTGTCAATGGTTCACCCACTGTAGAATATGAGTTCAAGGATGCTTGTCGTCGGTTCACCCACTGTAGAATGTGAGTCCGAGGACGCTTGTCAATGGTTCACCTATTGTAGATTGTGAACCTAAGAATGCTTGTCGACGGTTCACCCACTATGGAATGTGAGTCCAAGGACGCTTGTCGTCGGTTCACCCACTATAGATTGCTTGTAAGGATTTGCTTTTTTTTTTTTTTTTTTTTTTTTTTTTTTTTTTTTGTGAGATCATATGCTTGAAATAGACCTACATAACATGTTTAGTAAAGAGTGTAGTTCATCTATGTTGCCATTTAACTTTTGGGCTAACCACTTGTGTCTGAATTTCTTGCTGTTTTGTAGATCATGTCTCGAAGAGTTGGTTTTAGGGGAGATCGGGGGGAGGCCCCTGTTTACACTAAGTCCCACGAGGATGATTCTTCTGATGATGAAACCATTTCTACTGATGAGCAGGCGGCTTGAATTCTATAGAGCCACTTTGACCTCGGGGGTGATGACATCAGGCACTTCTGGCAAAGCAGGTCTTTTCACCAGTCCTCTTGCAAGCGATGGTGATGATGATGATGCCGACCAGTTTTTTAGGGATGATTTCCCAGTAAGGTTAGCTTTTTGTTGTACCATGATGTAGCTCCTGTGTGGGCATGTATGTATTCTTCATGTATCTTGTAGACATTGCCCCATGGTGGGCCAATTATGTATGTATATTATGTATCACCTCTTGGTAGGCCTAGCCATGTGTGTATTATATCGCCCCACAGTGGGCCATGATGTGTGATATTATCTCTTTGTAGCTTCTTGGTGTATGTGCAAAACAATGCCTCCGATTAGGACTTACATGTATAACTTTAGAAAATCGCCTTTAGGAAGGCTGCTTATGTGACCTTCAAGAAAAAGGGCCTTTAAGAGAGCCACAAATGTGTATGAAAGACAATGCCTCGATTAGGACTTACATGTATAACTCTAGGAAATCGCCTTTAAGAGGGCTGCCATATCACCATAGAGAAATCGCCTTTGAGAGGGCCGTAGACATATGTGAGAAGCAATGCCTATGGGTAAGACTCACATGCATAACTCTAGAAAATCACCTTTGAGAGGGCTACTACTAGTGTAGGAGAAATAATGCCTCTGAGTAGGACTGACATGCATAACTTTAGAAAATTGTCTTTGAGAAGACTGTTGATATGTGACCTTTAAGAAAAAGGCCTTCAAAAGGGCTGCAAATGTGTATGAAAGACAATGCCTTCGATTAGGACTTACATGTATAACTCTAGGAAATCGCCTTGAAGAGGGCTGCCATATCATCATGGAGAAATTCCCTTTGAGAGGGCCGCTGTCATGTATGTGTAAAACAATGCCTTTGATTTGGACTTACATGTACCGTACTGGATGTTGCCTTTAAAAGGGCTACTGATGTGTGTAAGAAACAATGCCTCTAGGTAGGACTTACATGCACTATTCTAGATGTCGCCTTTAAAAGGGTCGCTGATGTATGCAAGAAACAATGCCTCTAGGTAGGACTTACATGTGCAATTCTGGGTAAATTGCCTTTGAGAGGGCTGTCGATGCATGACTTTAGGAAAACAGTCTTTAAGAGGGCCGCTGTGTCACCATAGAAAAATCGCCTTTAAGAAGGCTACTGTCGTGTATGTGTAAAACAATGCCTCTGATTAGGACTTACATGTACTGTTCTAGATGTCGCCTTTAAAAGGGTTGTTGATGTGTACAAGAAACAATGCCTCTATGTAGGACTTACATGTATAATTCTGGGTGTCGCCTTTCAATGGGCTACTGCTGTAAGTATGCACTATCGCATTTTCATCATAGATGGTTGTTTTGAACTAGCTTGTATCACACTCATTTGTTTTGCATCGCAGTTTCACGGGTTTGTTAGTAGCTTTTAAACAATGATCGTCCCACTAGAGGGAGAGAAAGTGGAGAGATCACGTGAAATAAACTGCCCCAGTTTAGGGTTTCATGCGATTCTCGACATAAGGGACACATCCTTAGTGGGACGGACCCATTCTTGTACATTGGACAAAGGGGAAGAAAATTGCGCAAAATAAACCGCCCCAGTTTAAAGTTTTGTGAGGTTCCGAGCCTGCAAACTGGCTGAAAGTGGCCTCAACTTTGTAGACCAAACCAAAATGCTAATAATGAATGCGGACACTCTAAACAAGATCTCCTTAAACACGCCATGAAGTGGTATGCATTGGTCGCTCCTATTATTACCCGAGCAAGCTAGAAATCCAAGGACAGGCATCTTGAGGCAACATTGTGAGAAACAACTCCCTCTATCCTCCAAATAGGCTGCGAAGGCTACCACACGGCCGAGATTGGGCTCTAGCATTTTTTAGTCATAAATTCTAACTATCGAGGCTGAACCGACACCTAAACTAGGTGAACCGGGCTTTGAAAATGACGTTCAAGACATTTGGAGGTGTTGAATGAGATGCACAAAGATAAACTACCCCAGTGTAGGATTTGTGCGGTCTCGGATGCACAAGAGAGAGCGTTTGGCAATCTGGTTCGTTGTTAGGCTAACCGCGCATTACAACGAGTGCTAAAACAAAAGAATCTTTGCTCCAAGGTGAACAAAAACATGCCAAATAGGGGGAGAGTGTCCAGAATGCATGGGGGTTTGTGCTTAGGGGCCTATCAAGGATAGAAACTGTTGCAGGAAGATAGCTGATACACTCATGAAGGATATTGAGGAGATGAGCAGTGTGCAGGAGAGTGAGCTCGCTGCTCTTAGGGCGGAGCTCGATCGGAGGGGGCCAGCCCCTTCTAGCACAGAGGCAAAGTGTGTTCAGTTGAGATCCCAGGTTGCGGGTTTGAAGGACGAGCTTGCGGCTCTTACTCGGAGGTTTGCCACTCTGGATCATACCCGGGATGAGGAGAGGGCCGCACTGGAGGTTGGTAGGGCTGAGGCTAGCAGCAAGGCCAATGGCTTAGCACTGGAGCTAGTATACGTGAGGGCCTATATTCATTCTACTTTGAGCATGGAGTATGGGCGAGAGGGCGATGAGCCTAGTGAGCCACAGCTGGCTTTTCGTCGCCTTTAGACTGAGCTAACTGAGAGAGAGGAGGCTTGAGAGTTGCTACTGCAGAGGTGGGCACCTTGTAGGCTTTGCTAGAGATTGAGAGGTAAGGCTCTACTTTTGGTTCCACAATGGAAAGAGAGCTGGTTTGTCTTCGGCACTCACATGACAGACTTAGAGAGATTTCCAGAGACCTGGGCTTTGATGCAGCTGGGTTACTTCGCATTCATGCTCAAGATGACCCGATTTTCTGCACTGGTTTTGGGAGATTGCACCAGGCCGTGTCTGATCATTTGGGCTATATTTGACTAGTTGGCATTCTTTTCTATTTACTTTTTTTCTAGACATAAGCTATGTAGTTAGTATCCCACCATGTATGGAAAGGTACTTTGTAAATTGCTAGGCAATTGCAGAAGGCCTTTTGCTTTTTGTTTGAGCTCTTAAAGTGTAGTCTAGTTTGTTAAGCATGCTTAAAACTTGAGAGATGGTGGGGAGAGATGTTTATGATGATATTCAGGATATATTTATGAGATGAGATTTCATGTTTTGATACTAGAATGTATGAAAGAAACAGAATGGCACAACACAGGCATGTTAATGAATATGCGGGCAAATGTTTTAAAAATGCAAGATTATACAAATAAGTAATAAATGTAAAATTTATGATCTTCTTTTTCCAATAATACAACCTATTCTAGAGGGATCTATTCCTTTTCCCATTGAGGTACATTTCCCATTGGCATAAGCCAGAACATCTTAAGCGGACCACCGAGTTGTGGCCGTGTTGTAGACAGAGAGCAATCTTAGAGGTGTCTTTGTATCCTGACTTGGACGCTGGATCCCTTTAATTTTCTGATCTTGAGCAGACATTCAAACAGGCCAAGCTGACTGATTTTTCTTTTAGGATGTGACTGAACCAAGATGGCTACCTACGTACCTCCTCGAGAAAGGATCAGGTCATCATGTAGTTCAACTGACTTTTTGGTTGCCTTAATTTTTTCCTAGACTGCCCTTTTGGGTTTTCAATCTAGCAGGCTCACTCACACTTGTTATTTTACTCTCCTTTTGCGTAGATCACCCTTTCGGGTTTTCAATCTACTTTTTGTATTTTCTAACGCTCTCTTTCTTTTGGCTCTCCTTTTGCGTAGACTACCCCAATCTACCTTTTTTATTTTCTCACACTCTCTTTCTTTTGGCTCTCCTTTTGCGTAGACCGCCCTTTCAGGTTTTCAATCTACCTTTTTACATTTTTTTTGGTTTTTTTTTTTGTTTGTTTTTTTTTCTTTTGACACAAAATGTAGAAATGAGGCGCACTAATAGGCTCCATATGATGGCATCAAAATTGGTGGGCATGTTGAAGTCATGCCCGTCCATGTCAGCTAGAATCAAGGCTCCTCCGGAAAAGGCCTTCTTTTCCACATATAGGCCCCCGTAAGTTGGGGCAAACTTTCCTCTGTGATCAGGCATGGCCTGGTTGCATTTCTTTAAGACTAGATCATCTTCTTCAAAGACTCTGGGTCTAACTTTCTTGTTGAATGCTCACTTGATGCGGCGTTGGTACAACTGTCCATGACACATTGTGGTCATGCGCTTTTCATCTATCATGTTCAGTTGTTCATATCTGGAATGGACCTATTCAGCCTCTAATAACTATGTCTGAGATAAAATCCTGAGAGACAGGATTTCCACCTCTACAGGGAGGACAGCCTTTATGCCATATACCAACGAACACACCCATGGAAGTACGAACAGAAGTGCGATATGGGCACAAGGCAAATGGCAAGTACTCATGCCAATCCTTGTATGTGTCTGTCATCTTCACCAAAATTTTCTTTATGTTCTTGTCAGCGGCTTCCATTACACCATTCATCTGAGGGCAAAAAGGAACAAAATTTTTGTTCTCAATCTAGAACTATTGGCAGAGTTGTTGGATCATTTTCCCGTTTAGGTTTGTCCCATTATTTGCAATGAGCTCTCCTGGTACGCCGTAGCGGCAAATAATGTTGTGTTTCAGGAACTGGGCTACCACTGCTTGAGTGACGCTCTTGTACATAGCGGCCTCCACCCACTTTGTGAAATAATCGATGGCCATTAAGATGTACTCATGACCGTTTGAAGATTTCGGAATCACGGGTCAAATGACATCCATACCCCAGGCTAAGAAGGGCCATGGTGCTGCCAAAGAATGCATAGGTTGAAGAGGAACGTTCTTCTTGTCTTGATAGGCTTGGCAATGGTGGCATGTCTTCACATGTTTAATGCAATCATTTTTCATGGTAAGCCAATAATAACCGGCTCTCATAATCTTGTGGGCCAAATGGGATCCACTAGCATGAGCCCTAAGTAAGACTTCATGCATCTCTTCCATCTGGTGATTAGCCTCAGAGGCATCTACGTATTGGAGCAAGGCAGAATCGTGGTTCCTTTTGTACAGTAATTCTCCACTCAAGAAAAATTAGCAGGCCATGCGCCGAATAAACTTCTTTTCACTGTCCATTGCACCGAGTGGGTATTCAATATTCCTGATATAAGCCTTGATATCATGGTACCATGGCTTTCTGTTGGCTTTGACTTCGACACTCATGCATTCTTCGATGTTCATGCAATAGGCTGGAACTTCACGGACTTCTATGCACAATTGCCGCATATTGTCTCCTTCTGATAACTTAACCATGCAAGCCAGGGAAGTTAAGGCGTCCGCAAACTGGTTATGTGCTCGGGGCAAATAGGCAAATGTGGTGCTTTGGAATTTCGAAATCAAGCGGTTGACGCATTTCTGATACGGAATCAACTTGGTGTCTCAAGCTTGCCATTTTCCTTTGATTTGGAAGATGATCTACAGAGAATCTCCAAAGATGCTCAAGTCATAGGCGCTGAATTCTAGGGCCACATGTAGGTTGATTATGAACACTTCATATTCTATGACGTTGTTGGTGCAATTAAAATTCAACTTGACTGAAACAGGGATTTGTTGGCCCCTGGGGGAACTAAGATTGCTCCCATTCCATTTTCGGTAAAATTGGCAGCTCCATTGAAATAGAGCTTCTAACACCACGGTTCCACACTGTCTGGCTCTAGCTCTAGTGCCATGACATCCTCATCAGGAAAGAGGGATTCTAAAAGTTCTGGATCGTTTAGCGGTTGGTCCGCTAGGTAAGCGGCTATGGCCTGGCCCTTGATGGCCTTTCTTGTCATAAACACAATGTCGAACTTGGAGAGCAACATTTGCCAACGGGAGATCTTCCCTATGAGAGCTTGCTTTTCAAAGATGTACTTAATGGGATCCATGTAGGAAATGAGCCGTGTGCTGTAATAAAGCATGTATTGCTGCAACTTGCGTGATGCCCATGCTAGGGCGCAACACGTCTTTTCAATGGCAATGTAGTTGATCTCATAGTTGGTGAACTTCTTGCTTAAGTAATAAATCGCCCTTTCTTTCTAGTCAGGTTCAGCCGCTTGGCCTAACATGCAGCCCATGGAGGTTTCTTGTACTGCTAGGTAGAGGATCAATGGATATTTCGGTGTCGGGGAACCAAAATAGGAGGGTTCAACAAATACTGCTTGATCGTGTCAAAGGTCGCTTGGCATTCATCTATCCATTCTATCTTGATGTCTTTCTTCAAGAGCTTGAACAATGGATCACATGTGGCGGTCAACTGCGCTATGAAGCGAGCTATGTAATTGACCTTGCCTAAGAAGCTGCGAATTTGTTTCTTGGTTTGTGGTGTCGACATATCTCTGATGGCTTGGACTTTGGCTGGGTCCACTTCAATTTTTTTTGGGCGCCAAAAAAATAAATGTTAAAATTTAAATTTTAAATCTAATTATCATTGAAAAAAAATGTTGCATACAATCATTAATATTTTTTTATAATTATCAAATTATATATACTTATTAAAAGATAATAAAGACCACCTCCTAAAATAGTGGGCCAGCTAAAAACATTTTTTTAAATATATATATATATATATATATAAATTTGTCTTTAAAAAAAGTATATATAGTAATTAAAAAAAAATTTTCTAAAATGCTGACCAGCCAAAAATATAAATGTTTAAGTTTAAAATTTATATCTAATTATCTTTAAAAAAATTGTCGCACACAATCTTAAAAAAAAAAACCATTTTACAATTAGTTAATTATGGACAAAACTTAGGTATAATACCATAGGTGCTATTCCTTAGGCTCCCTGCTTAAAATTTCCCTTTAATTATATATACTAATTAAAAGATTTTTTTTTTAAAAGACCACTTTTGAAAGTGGTGAGCTAGCCATAAAAAAAGTGTGAAGTTTAAATATAATATCTTTTTTTAGGGGTAAATAGGAAATTATACACCTAAAATTTGGGGATGTTTGGATTTTACACCCTCAAATTCTAAAACTTTTGGGTGTAAAATATAAACATCCTCAAATTTTATGGAATAAAATCCAAACACCCTTAAAATTTAGGAGGTAAAATCCAAATTCTGTAATGTTGGAGTGTAAAATCCAACACTCCCAAACTTTAGGAGATAAGATCCAAATTCTGAAATTTCAGGGTGTAAAATCCAAGAAATTATTATTTACACTGGGAGGACTGCTGATGTGGTCCTCCCTGACCAATGAGATGATGTCATCTATGCAAATGTACGTGGGAACTTCAATCAGCATAAGGAATAAAAAATAAAAATTACCAGATGATGTCATATTTGCATAAATAACAGTATTTTATTAGTTGGGAGGTCAGGGAGGACCATGTCAGCAGTACTCCTGGTGGACCTAATAATTTCTTGTAAAATCCAAACACTCTCAAACTTTAGGAGAGTAATTTGCAATTTATCCTTTTTGAGAAACCATTTAAATATAATATCTAAATATCTAATTATGTACAATATCATTTTATATATAATAAATAGGTCTCCTTACATTACTCCAATACAATTATTCTTAAAAAAACCTCTCTTATAAAGAAAATGTCTTCCCATGAACCTTTTTGTCTTCTATTCTGATTCACATTCTCATTTGAACTATTGAGCTACTTATTAATGAAGACAATAACAATTGTTTCCTTTTAGAACCTATTACTTATCTATAAAAAAAGAAAAAAAAAAAGAACCTATTATTAGGGGTGTCAATGTTCGACCCAACCCGCGAACACGACACGAACCCGACACGGGTTTTTTCGGGTTAGGGTTGGGCCTTAATGGGTTTGGGTCATAAACGGGTCGACCCGAAAGCGACACGATAAGAAATAGGTCATAAGCGGGTCAACCCGCGTAACCCGCAATAGACACGTTTGACACGCCAATTTATTTGTGTCAAACCCAAAATGACCCACTTAACACAACCTGTTTAACTCGCATAACATAACATCCATAGATTCTTATTTGTTTCATTAGTTATTATTACTCTTACATTATTATTATTATTATTATTATTATTATTATTATTATTATTATTTAGTTCTTATAAAACTGTTGAGGCATGATCATATTTTGTAACACTACTAATACTTATTTATTTTTATTTTTCTGGCATAAAACTTGCACAAATGAAATTGGATGAGCTTGTGGAAGATGTTATGAATTTGGACATCAACAAAGAATCTATGAATGATAATCGTGGTCATAGTCAGGATTAGAATACTGTTTGCTCAAATTCTTTTAATATTGATATTTAGCATTTGACGAGTTCCAAGAATATTATATTTTTGTTGAACTATGTTATTTTATTTTTGTTAAACTATGTTATTTTGAATTTGGGTTAAAGTGTTACACTTTTTTTGGAGCGTAAAGAACTTATTTCTAGATGAATGTTATATTTTTGTTGAATTATATTATTTTAAATGTGGGTTGAAGACATGAAGTGTATGTACTGTTTTTTGGAATGTAAAAAAAAATTATTTCTAGATGGATATTATATTTAATATTATGTAGGTTGAAATAGGTTGTGTTACATTCGTGTCAACCCAACACGACTCGTTTATTAACCGTGTCAAATGGGTTGGGTCAGGTCAACCCGCCTTATTAACAGGTCGGGTTAGGGTTGAAGGATCCTGACACGATTATTAAATGGGTCGGGTTAGGGTTGAGCCATTTAGTCGAATACCCCTACCTCGACACGACACGAACCCGACACGCTAACCCGAATTGACACCCCTACCTATTATGAGGACAATAAATTTCTTCCATCTCCTAAATAATAAGTGTTTGAATGTATAATTAAATGCATCACAATTGAGAAATAATCCCAAAAGCCAATTTTGTTTTTCACCTCTCCTATAACCAATATAATTATATCTAATTATAATATTTTTGCTTTAAATCATATTTTTACACATACCTGAAATATGATACATATATATATATATATACATATATTTATATATATATATACATATATATACATATATTTATATATATATATATATAAACAAAAGATTAGACATTTTTTTTTATTGCCACATCGTATTTCAAAATAAGAGAACACAAAACAAAACAATTAATTTTCCCGACGATTAAGTCTATCACAATAAACAAAGAAAGTCATAAATTAGTTTTTTTTTTTTTCCCATTTTTTGTTATCACTTGCTTTTAATATATATAGCCACAAATATATATGGCATGTTTCTTTTTGAATTTTCAAAAATAATAAGTTTGGACCACAATTAAATGTATCACACTTTTTGGAAATTCTTTTTTTTTTTTTTTTTTTTTTACTTTTTTTGTCACAACTCACGAGGGGGTTAATATGATCTGTTATTATTATTATTATTATTATTATTATTATTATTATTATATCACATCGTTATTTTTTTTTTCGTTTCAATTATATTTATTTTATTTTCCTAGATGTGTCATACTTTTTTCCCTCCAGCCTTTTGTTAGGATGTGCCCTTAAATCCTATTGTATGATACTATGTATGGCATTATGTATAACTTAATGTTATAATTAGTAAAGTTGTTTTATTATTATCTAAAATAATGGCAACATGAATATTTAGACATTATCATATAGTCCATGAGATGCATAGTATGTGATTTATGTAATTTAGTCACAGAAGATATAAATCACAAGTTATTTGTAAACTCAAAATTATAGTTCATAGTCGGTGATGAAATTAGGCATTTCATCTGCGAAGACTATAACATATCAACTAAGATGATTTGTCTTGATCATGGAAGTGGACACTTCTAGTTGATATGTTGATATGTTTTAAGAGTTAAAACATATTGAACTAAACCGCTGTGAGATTTATTATTCTTCTAATGACTGTCAAATGAATAATAAATCTCACAACTTCTATTTGCATGAACTCTTAATCCTGAGAGAATAATGGACCTAATTATAAGGTGTAGGTTGCTTTGATATATCAGGAGTGAGATCTAAAGTCACAATCAAAACCTCAGTATGTTGGGCAGCCACATTTAGTGTTGATGGAACATATATTCCCAAGATGGAATTCATAATCTCTTAACAAAAATATAAAATATTCTCTTGAGGTAAGTTTAATGGATTTGGTTATTCAGAATGTTAGGCCTAACCACTTTAGTAAGGAGTTACTAAAGTATATATTTATAAAATTGTATTTCATAAATATATGATGAATAACTTAAAAGAATAAACCGGATACTCAAGGATTAAGATGTAGTAATTTTTAAAGTGGCAGTCTATATTCATGACTTTGTATTACTACAAATATTTTATGAAGGGGTTACATGTATAATAAAGTCTTGGGATATAATTTATTAAAAAGGCCTAGAGTGCAATTATATTTATATAGTGGTATTAAATAAAATTAATGGTAACTTTGGGCTTGTCAAGAGTTGACAAAAAAGCCTAAGGCCCATTGGAGCTAGTGTCTTATTAGTCCCTTTTGGTCCCACTCCAAGCCACATACTAAAGCCCAATTGGAAAGGCCCAATAGGCTAGCCCAATTAGATAATTAGTTAATTATAAAGGGAGAAACATACAGAATTTTTTAAAATAAGAAAAAAAAAACATCATTGTGAATTGGTGTGTATGTGTGAGTGAAGCCACTCAATTATTCTCCCTTAGAAACTGATTGAGAGACCACACTTCTTGGGCGTAAAGTGGAATTGGAGTGAAGATGAAAAGTGTTCCCAAGTACTTCTAATGTTTTGTTTTGAATTTCACTGCACCAAGGTACGCTATCTTGTTCTTAAATTCTGAAATTTACATAGTACATGTTATCAATCATAAATGAAATAGATCTATCTTTGTTGCTTCCGCTGGGTGTTTTGTATGAGATACAAAACCAGATTTACTAACACCTTTTTCCTTCCTCACCCTCTCTTTATAGGTGAGTACATATTTTTCCTCTCCCTCTTCATATTTTCAGATTTAAATATGCTCTCTCTTTCTAATCTCCATTTCTGATTTTTTTTTTTTTTTTTGTCTTTTTCACATATTGCTATCTTCATATATAGATTTTACGATTTTGCGGTCAAAATTAATTGATTTATTTTATTGGTTAAGAATGGTTGATATTATTTTGAGATTAATGTCAATATTTTTTTAATTTTGGTGTTTAGATTGGTGTACTCTAGACAAATCTATAATTTTGAATGCATTAAATTTTGATTAGTGGGTGATTTTAATTTTTTTATTCCATTTTTGCAGGTGCAAGTGTATTTTCCCAAATAATGGTTACATATTATTTTATATGTTTCAAGTTTAGAGCTATTTAGTTTGACCTCTCTAATTCTAATTCTTTTTATGTCAAGGTTTCAAAATTTATAGAATATTAACCTCATCGCACACGCTCTGCTCGTGCTCTGAGGCTTTTTTTTTTTTTTAGCCTTATGACATTCTTGGTTGTATCAGTATTTCGTAAATGCATAACATTATTGACACATGTGTCACCATTTTGTTTATCCATCAGTATGAGAGATTGAAATTTTATATTATATTATAGATAGGATAACAGAACAACTCAAACTACAATTCTAAAAAACAGAACAATCCATCAACTTGAAGTAGAGATGCAAGAAAAAAAAACCACAAAAAAAAAAAAATTAAGATATATGTCAATGTTGGGCTGCAAATGGCTGGAAAACCGCCGGGCCTTCATTCGACCACCCGCCGTGGTGATGCTCCCATGTGTGCGGGGCCTGTTAGAGGCCCCTCTCGATAATTGTGTGGTTCGCGTGGAGCTTCAAGTGCTCTCTCTCTCTTAAGGGAGGAAGGTAGGTCTACCTTTGGAGGTGTGGCAGGAATCTTGGCCAAATTTTAGGTGATGACCAAAGGTAAGTGAAAACACCACTAATCATTGGGTTTTTCTAAGATGTGACTGGTCACTTGTTTCTAGTTGGTTTTATTACCAATCTTAGGCTAAGAAAAAAGGCATTTTTCCTAATCTAATATGGATGGCAAAAAATCTTGATTCTTGAGTCTAGAAGTTTGGTTACATGTGGGGAAGGTGTTAGGCACCCCACAATGCTTGTCCAAGGACAATCTTTTGTTTTGATAAAACCTTAATTTTCGGAGATTGGTAGTAAAAAACATGATTTTGGCATTGGCTTTCGGGGCTTTGCAAGCATGGGGGACTTTAAGGTTTGGCATTTGAATGGGTGTGGTCACAATCTATGCTTTCCTAAGGCATTCAGGAAAAGTACCAGATTTCCACGGCTGAAATCCAGCAACATGTCACCTTACTTTCACGGTGGAAATTAGGCATCGCTTTGCCTTAAGTAACATGGACTATGACAATCACACCGGAAGGGGCGAGCAGGTATATATATGCATACATCATGCACAATGTAAGCACACAGAGCAGGAAAGTAAATGCCTACATCCCTAGAGCATGGCCAAAATTATAGGTGCAGGAAAGTAAATAGGGGTCACCATACTCTAGAGATAAGGATGAATGGTACATGGCATGATATACCTAATACAACCCATCTAAAAGAGAAATGAGGAAAGGAGGAAGGAATGGGGTTTAAAAGTGTACATAACCAAATGGGAGAGGCTAGACCCCTAAATCTACTGATCATAGCCGCTTGGCTCCTATCTACATGCTTGCATCTGCGCCCTTTTTGCTTTCACCTGGGAGACCATGCCTTAGCTCCATGCGTCCTCGCTGCATGTGTGTACAATGAAAGGCAAAGACAAAAAACCAGTAGACAAGCAATGGAAAGAAAGAGACATGACAGGAGACATGACAAGCATAGCATGTGGTAGGAGACATGACAAGCAACAAGATAAGCAAGCGAACTAGAAGGCAAACAAATAAGGAAGCAAGCAAACAAGAAAGAAGGCAAACAAAAGACGGTGTCCGCGGGGGGACATATGTAGGTTTGGATTGGATGTTTATGACTTCATCGTGTTGAAGTATAGACGACACACTAGCAAGCAAGACTCATGCATAAACATGTAAGCAAGCATGTAAAGATGCATAGAAAGCCAACGGGTGGCACAAACAAGCATGGTAAGCACAGCATCGCGTGGAGTGGAAAAGGGAAGGGTACGCATAAAGCAACCCGATATCCAAAGATGCCTCCCAAATGGATACATCCGAACAAGGCCTTATGGGAGTCGAATGTAACCACACAAGGTCAAGCCCGTGGAGGGCGCCAAACATGGCAAAGCCTAGAACTAGAGAGGCTAACACAAGCATAAAGCATAGAAGCAAGAAAGCATAGACATGCAAATAGGAATGATCCAAACCCTTTTGACATGGCCCATGGTACATGGACGATAACAAAGACCATAAGGTCTAGATCAAGTACAAACTATTAAGCCAAAACACAAGAAAATGTAATAAAAGGAACAAAAGGTCTACAATAGAACATGATATGACAAACAAAGTCTAGGCCTAAGCACATAAACATGGCATGAAGTACGCAAGCACATAGAAGATGGCATAAAGTATGTAGATAACATCGATCTAAGCATATAAACACACCAATCTACACATATAAGCATGGAAATGTGCATGTAAGCATGTGGATATACATCTAAGCAAGTACATATAAACATAAAGTCATGGGAGAATGCATACCCAAGCATACAAGCATGTGACCAACATGGACATAGGCATAGGAGCATAGAACATGCATACAAACATGTAGATCTAAGCAAGGCATAGCCAAAGACATAATATCAACCATGTAAGCATGTAGACCCAAACATCAGTACATTGGAAAGAAAAGATCTAAGCATCTAAAGCATAGCATAAAGCATAAAACATGTAGAAGAGGCAACTAACACATGAACAAACATGGAAGCATATGGAAATAAGTGAAAAAGCATGCTAAAAGCAAGACAAAGCAAGAATCATGCTAGATAAAGCAATAAATCATGTTATTAAGGCAAAAAGAGCTAGATAAATGCTAGAAAAAGATTTAGAAAGTTACGGGTGTGGATAGTAGCAAAAAAGCTACATCCACACCCCTAAACCCCAAATCCAAGGTGTAGAACCAAGAAAAAGAAGATTGGGTATAAGGACAATACTTTATATTTTTGGTGAAGAGAAGAATCAAGAGGCTTTGATTTGTTTTATGAGAGTTTTTGTGTGTAAAAATGTGTTTAGAAGAGAGGGGAAATGTGTAGAAAATGTCCAAGCAGAGATCCAAACCTAGGAAAGTATTCTTTTTTGGTCTGGAGGTGTTTAGGGCCTTTTATAGCCCCAGCACACTTTATGAGGTGGCGCACCTTGTAGGGTCGCCACCTATGAAGCTATTCAAATGGGGCTGATCATGACTTCCAGTTTCTAAAAAAGTATGGAACTCAAAAATCCAACAGTCAGATCAAAAGTTATGGCTCTGGGAAGTTAGCGGTGCACGATTGGTGCATTAATTGGTTTTCATGATATCTCGACCATTTTAACTCCGATTTCGACCCATAAGTAGTCGTTGGAATGATAATTTGATAATCTTTGCAATGGTGTTAGGTTCAACCTTTTCTGATGGTCATATCAAAATTAGGGTTTTTAGGGCCCACCAAGAGTCAACTCTGAGTCAAATTGGTCAAAGTTGCCAAAAATCTCCGAAAAGCTCGTGTTTGATGTAAAACTATGAAAGGTGCTTCTTTGAGGGGATTTTGACTTTGTTTGACATTTGGTCAACCCAGAGTTGACTAGGGGCATTTTGGTCATTTTAGCTAAAAAAAGACACTTTAGGTGCTTCGGTGTCCCAACGGGTTACGCTACGTCATTCTGGATGTTGTTGTGGACCCATGGAGAGAATATAATATTTTTGGATTTTTCGGGGTCAAGCACGTAAATCGAGGACGGAAAAAATACGATATCAACAATGCCCCTTCTTTATTTGACTTCTTGAGTGCAATGAGAGGGGTTGGATAAAGAACGTGATTTCAAATTTTGTCGCCCCTAAATTATGTGCGGAGGCTACTCATAGATTAAAACCGGGTTTTACCTGGCTGAACCAGCTAACTGCAACTGCTTCAAAAATATTTTCTAGACTTGTCTCTGAGCTCTAGGGGAGGAAAATGCCCTTTTTTTTTTCTTTTTTTATTTTGACATAGTCAACGATCAAATGTTGACTTGGTCAACGTTAACCGGCGGCCCTTTAGGGTGTGCCAGGTTGACCCGGTGACCTAAAAAGGTGGGCCGAGCAGCCCAAGTTCTATAAAAGCCCCTTTTTGGCTCATTTTGACCTCATTTCACTCTTTCCTTTGACTGCTCACTTCTAAAAAATTCTCTGGAGTGGCTACGAACTTAGTGGGTTCAGCTTTTCAGCTTCAGTCTACTACTTCAATCTCTTCTGCACTTGAGGTCAGTGTCTTTCTTCTTCCTTCTTTTTTCTGCAATATGTTAGTAGCAATACTATTAAGGATGCATGCTAGTGCTTATTTTATTTTTGGAATTTTCATAAGCATATTATTTTTTTTCCATGATTTATGCCATGCTATCTTAGGAAAATGCATATATATATATATATATATTTCTTTTTTTCTGTGCTATATAGGTGTGCAAATATGTAGAAACTCAAACGCTGAAAATAAAATACGGGACATAGGTAAAGGGACTTACCTAGTAGTCAGGAATAGTGGAAATGGTGAGACAAAGAGAATTGTGTGATGGTGAGCGTATGGCGTGGCCGCTAATTAACCCACCGTAGATTACGAACCTGGAAACTTCTTAGTGAGTTTATAGCTATGATGGTGAGGCGAATGGCACGGCCACTAGTTAACCTCAAGACTAGATATAAGCATACGGCACGGCCACTAGTTAACCCACTATAGATTAGGAACTTGGAAACTCTTGGGAACTTAATAACTATGGTGGCGAAGCGTACGGCACGACTGCCAGTTAATCTCAAGATAAGATGTGAGCATACAACACGGCTGCTAGTTAACCCACTATTGATCAAGAACTCAGAACTTCTTTAGGAACTTGATAACTGTGTGATGGCGAGGCATACGACACGGCCGCTAGTTAACCTCAAAATAGGATGTGAGCATACGGCACGGCCGCTAGTTATCCCACTGTAGAGACGTACCGCACGGTCGCTAGATAGCCTCTAAATAAGATGCGAGCATACGACATGGCCGCTAGTTAACCAACTATAAAGACGTACGGCACGGCTGCTAGTTAACCCACTGTGGATTCCCATAGGAATTTGTTTTCTTCTAAGACATATGCTTGACATAAGTCTACACAACATGTTTAGGAAATGGTGTTAGTTCATCTGTATTGCCATTTGTTTCATGGGCTTACCACTTGTGTCTGAATTTCTTGTTATTTTGTAGATTATGCCTTGGAGGGTGAGTTCTAGAGGAGACTGGGGGAAGGCCCTTGTTTATGCTACATCCCATGGGGACTCTTCTTCTGATGGAGATTATTTCTGCTAGTGAGCAGGCGGCTCGAGTTCTGCAGAGCCATTTGACCACGGGGGTGATGACATCAGGCCCATCGGCAGGATTCCCATGGAGACTTGATCCAAGAGACGCCGTTCAACCGAGACAGTTAATGCTTCCTCTAAGTCTCGCACTATTTCTATTAGGACTTCCACATAGCACACATCGGTTAAGGAGAGGGGGCTTCGAGTGGAGCGAAGATGGCTAAGGATCTCATATTTGACCTAGAGGCCGATTTGTCAATCGAGGAGGAGATCAATCCAAATCCGAGCTCCCGGAGGCATAATTTGAGGCTGAGATTCTTGCCACATCAGGCCTGGGCCAATGCTTACACTGGAGCAATGGATGAAAATATTAGGACAATTACCTTCAGTGGGGGCTGAAAGGGCATCCTTCCGCTCAGGCGCGAAAGGGACAAGTATGCTGTCTTCATTTTTCGTCATCTAGATTCCTGTTGAATGCATGTGCTAATGGGTAGCTTTTGGTTATGAATGTAAGGGCCCGACAAGATCCGTGGTTAGGGTGCTTGGTCTACTTTCCTTCAGCGGCTGTCCGACCCTGAGACTAGCAGGCGCTATGCGAATTTCTTAAAAGAATAGGGGTTCGAGGATTTTCTGAGGATCCCACAGGATTGGGGAGGCTTTGGTACGGCGGTTTCATGCTGAGACAAGCACCTTTCATTTAAGTTGCGGGGAGTATGCGATTCTCCCTCTTGACTAGATGGCCATCTTGGGCATTAGATTCGGTGGATACTCGATTTTAACTGATGCCATGAGCTTCGAGATGGCTTATGAGCTCTTGGGGATTCCTCTCCCACTGACAGAGGGCATGAGACAATATTTTGGGCCTACCGTGTGGCCACAGATCCGTATTGAGTGGCTGCAGGGTAGCATTCCCTAGAGTGTAGCGCCGACTGACATCCACCTTTACCAGTTCTTCATGTATTTCCTTGGTAATTGCTTTTTTAGCAACAACCGATCAGTATTGACCTGCCAGCTGCTATGGTGCTTTGAAAGTAGTTTCAGATATTGGGAGTTATGACTAAGGGTTCGTCACTTATGGCTTCTTTATAGCCTTCTTGAGGCGAGCTTCACAGCGGGATTTCAAGAGCCTGAAGGGGTGCTAGCAGATCTTGACATGGTGGGCCTATGAGCATATTCTAGCCTTGCGACCACGGTTCACAGGTTTGTCTGCAACCATTTATCCTCGAACTTATGCTTGGTCTCTCTGCACTATTGCCAAAGTTGTCCTGATGCAGCCAATTATTATAACTACGGCCTTGGATTGCGTCACCTGAGGTGAGATAGTGGTTCGTCCTTTTGATGGCTCACTGCTGGGGAGACTAGAGCTTACTGTTGCCATGGGCCAGTCAAGAGTACGACGCTGGTTTTGGGCCCTGTTGAGTTGGGAGTTCTTCTTGGTTGAAAGGACCTTCCATCAAGTCGTGCTAGTTTTTAGAGTACCCAGGGATCCACCTCCTGTCAGTTTGTTATTTGAGTCCATCGCTGTGGACGATCCAAATTACGCGACGAGCTCTTTCGATGCACATGTGGATACTAGCATAAATTATGCCACTTGGTTTGCAGCATCCTTTACGGGGCCTATTATGGGAGACATCCCTGTGAGTGGGGGTAGAGTGTAGGAGACATCGCTAGTGCCCAGGTAGCTTCCGGAGCTAAGTGGAGATCATGGGCCGAGACTTCACAAGCTAGGGTGATGGAGCTTGAGATTGCTACTGTTGCTAGGGAGGCGCATATGCAAGAGGAGATTGCTTAAGCGTTAGCTCGAGAGAGGGAGCTTTGGCAGAGGGATAGAAAGGCTTGTGCTACTGCTACAAACAGAGAGAGGACTCAGCTTCAAAGTGAGCTGGCCATACTTCACGGCTATACCATGGTTAATGTAGGAGAGTTGCAGGTGGCTCATGGCCATATTCCGCCTCTGTCTCACATTCCAGGCCATGGGCCCATTACTCCTCCGTACGAGCCTGTGTATATGCTAGTTCCTCCAAGCCCGTCAAGTGGTTGGGGTCCTTATGCTCAGGCTCAAGGACCTCGTCAGGATCCAAGGTATGCCCCAAGTACTTCGGGCAGAACAGGTCCTTCTACTAGCCTTTTTACTGGCGATGATGATGATGATGATGATGATGATGATAATGGTGATGATGGTGATGATGCCGACCAATTTATCAGTGACTACTTTAGGGATGATGGTTCCTAGTAGGGTTAGCTTTATGTTGTAGCATGATGTAGCCCCTGCATGGGCATGTATGTATTCTTCATGTATCTTGTAGACATTGCCCTATAGTGGGCCAATTATGTATGTATATTATGTATCACCTCTTAATAGGCCTGGACATGTGCGTATTATGTTGCCCCACAGTGGGCCTTGATGTATGACATTATCTCTTTGTAGCTTCATGGTGTATGCAAGAAACAATGCCTCTAGATAAGACTAAAATGTGCAAGAAACAATGCCTCTAGGTAGAACTTATATGTACAATTCTAGATGTCGCCCTTAAAAGAGCTGCTTATGTGTGCAAGAAACAATGCCTCTGGGTAGGACTTACATGCATAATTTTGGGTGTTGCCTTTCAAAGGGCTGCTGCTGTATGTATGCACTATCACATTTTCATCATAGATAGTGGTTTTGAACCAGCTTATGTCACACTCATTTGTATTGCAGTGCAATTTCACGGGTTTAATAGTGGATTTTGACAATGATCGTCCTGGTGGGGGGAGAAAGAATGGAGAGACCGCGTGAAACAAAATGCCCCAGTTTAGGGTTTCATGCGATTCTTGACATGAGGGACACATCATCAGCGAGACAGGCCCATTCTTGTATATTAGACAAGGTGGAAGGAACCGCACAAAATAAACTGCCCCAGTTTAGGGTTTTTCAGGGTTTCAAGCCTGTAGAGTGGCTGAAAATGGCCTTGACTTCATAGACCATACCAAATGCTGATAATGAATGCGGACATTCTAAACAAGATCTCCTTAAATACGCCATGAGGCAGTATGAACTAATCGCTCCTATTATTGCCTGGGAAGGCTAATAATTCAAAGACAAGCTTCTTGGGGCAACATCATGAGAAAGGACTCCCTTTGTCCTCCAAATAAGCTAACGGGTACTAGCATCCTTCTGTTGTGAGCTTTGATTACCGGGGCAGAACCAACCCCTGAGCTGGGCTTAGAAAAATGAGGTTCAAGATGTTTGGAAATGCTAAACGAGATGCACAAAGATAAATTGCCCCGGTGTAGGATTTATGCAGTCTCGGTTGCATAAGAGAGAATTTCTGACAATCCGGTTCATTGCCGGGCTGACCATGCACTACGACGGGTGCTAAAACGAGGGAATCTTTCCTCTAAGGCAGTCAAAAACATCCCAAACAGAGGGGTAGTGGTCAGAACACAATCGGGTTTATGCCTGAGGGGTTGAAAAACCCTGGCACATGTCCCAAAGGCCGATGACCCTTGTAGGTGTGCCGCTTCAGTTTTCATGCATAAAAGGCTGGGTTTAGTCCAGTTTCAGCTCATTCTGGTCTACAATTTTCTGGGGTCTTCTTCTACCCTTTTCTTCACCTAAAACATGTAGAAAACACTTTTTTCATCATTTTTTGCGTAGATTCCCATCAGGTCATCAGATTTAGCAGGATTCGTTCATGGATGCTCTTGGTGCTCACTCTTACAACACTTTAGTCAAGCTTGAGAGGGAGTCTTACTATAAGAAGAAGCTTAGGAGGTGGTTAAACTCCTTTTCTTGCGGTGCATTCATCCAACAACTTCTTGGAGATGCTATTACTCTTCTTCACACCTCATTGGACTGGCATTTGTTGGAGGTCATTACCTCTTGTTGGAACCCCGTCTTGAGATGTGTCACCATTGTAGATGTTGATCCAGTGCCTACTATGTAGGAGTATGATCATTTTCTTTCTCTTTCTACCCCTCTGAGCACTATTTTTGTTCCACTAGTGTGGACACACTACCACAAGAGATCACTTATTTGTTGGTCTTGCAGAGGCCCATTGTGGAGGCGCTGACTTGGTATGGCAGCGGGATTGGAGGGAGCACATCCTTCGATTTCTGTATGATCGATTCCACACATTGGAGTGTCCTGTTGGCTATCGAGATGACTTTGTGGACTTAAAGGAGCGATGGAAATCCTACTAGCGTCTGGCCTTCCTAATGGCCTTCTTTGGTGCGGTGCTATTTCCTTCATTATCAGGAGCCATCGGCTTTGCTATTCTCCCTCTGGTGAGTGCCCTACCTCTTGGTACCTCTTTCATTCCTGCTCTACTTTCTGAGATGATTAGGTCCTTGTCTTTGTGTCGAGGGACCAATAAGGGTAGGCTAGGTTGCTGTGTTCATCTGCTATGGCTGTGGTTTTGTAGCCACCTGAATGTTATTACCAGGGATCAGCCTACGGGTTTGCCATTAGGAGTAGAGTTCGGACCACTGTAGTTCTCGATCTTCCCTTTTTCTGGGGATACAGAGGGTTAGCTGAGGTACTTGTGTAACTTGAGTCCCGCTGACTAGACCTAGAGAGTCAAGTGAGGTATCACTAGATGGCAGGGGCAGACCCATTGCATCGGTTTACTTGGCATTCCCCTGGTGGGTATCTGGGGGTGTAAGGGGTACTTTTCGGGCATGGCCCTGTGGAAGTTCGAGGGTATCCAGCATATCCTTCGACTTAGTGATCTCTCCATTGTCACTTGCGAGTAGAAGCTCGTGGATATTGATATGGCAGTGACAGGGCACACCTCTGATTTCTGGGAGGCGTGCAAGTCGAGCATTGACTTCCCTCTCTACTAGCTTTGTGTTTAAGATCAGCCGAGTTGCCACTTCCGGCTAATGTTTTGAGAGACTACACTCTGGAGTTTGAGATCAAGGTTGAAAAGGCCCATATAGATCTGAGGGAGTGCCTGAGGGAGGCCGTCAGGGATGGAGACTGCGGCAGGGAGCTGGCTAATACCATTAAGGAGGATATTGAGGAGATGAGCAGTGCACATAAGAGTGAGCTCGCTACTTTTAGGGAGAAGCTTGATCGAGAAGGTTGGCCCTTTCCAACATAGAGCCAGAGTGTGTTCAACTGAGATCTCTGGTTGGGGGTTTGGAGGATGAGCTTGTGGATCTTACTCAGAGGTTTGCCGCTTTGGATCACACTTAGGTTGAGGAGAGGGCCACACTAAAGGCCGGTAGGGTGTAGAGTAGTAGCAGGGCCAATAGCTTATCATTGGAGCTAGTACAGGCGAAGGCCTACATTCATTCCACTTTGAGCATGGAGTATGGGCGAGACGGCGATAAGCTTAGTGAGTCGTAGTTGACCTTCCATTGCCTTCAGACTGAGCTGGCTGAGAGGGAGGAGGGTTTGAGAGTTGCTACTACAGACGTGGGCACCTTGCAGACTTTGTTAGGGACCGAGAGACAGGGGCCTACTTCTGATTCCATGATGGAAAGGGAGCTTGTCCGTCTTCAACATTCACATGACAAACTTAGAGGGGTTGCCAGAGACCTGGGCTTTGATGCAGCCGGATTACTTCACACTTATACTCATGATGCTCAATTCTTCGTATTGGTTTTGGGAGACTGTGCCAGGCTGTGTCTGATCACTTGGGCCATGTTTGACTTGTTGGTGTTCTTTTTTGCTTATTTTGTTTCTGTACATGAGCTATGTAGTTAGTATCCACCATGTATGGAAAGGTCCTTCATAAATTGTTAGGCAATTGCGTAAGGCCTTCCTCTTTTTGTTTGAGTTCTTAAAGCATAGTCTAGTCTGTTAAGCATGCTTAGAAATTGAGAGATAGTAGAAAGATGTTTATGCTAATATTTAGGATATATTTATGAGATGAGATTTCATGTTTTGATACCAGAATGTATGAAAGAAACAAAATGGCACAATACAGGCATGTTAATGAATATGCAGGCAAATGCTTTGAAAATACAAGGTTATACAAATAAGTGATAGATGAAAATCCATGCATATCAATATCTTATTTTTCCAAGGATACATCTTGTTCTAGATGGATCTTTTCCTTTTCTCAATGAGGTACATTTCCCATTGGTACGAGTTAGGACATCTTGAGCGGACCACCGGGTCATGGCAGTATTGTAGACAGAGAGCGATCTCAAAGGTGTCTTCATATCTTGTCTTGGATGTTGGATCCATCTAATTTTCTAATCTTGACCAGGAATTCAAGCAGGCACAACTAACTCATTTTTCTTTTAAGACGTGACCGAACCAAGATGGCTGCCTACGTACCTCCACTAGGAAGGATCAGGTCATCACGTAATTCAACTGACTTTTTGATTGCCTTAATTTTTGCCTAGACCGCCCTTTTGAGTGTTCAATCTAGCAAGCTTTCTCAAACCCTTTCTTTTGCTCTCCTTTTGCATAGACCGTCCTTTTAGGTTTTCAATCTACCTTTTTGTTTTTTCTCACGCTCTCTTTCTTTTGGCTCTCCTTTTGCGTAGACATCCCTTTCGAGTTTTCAATCTGCCCCCCTTTTTATTTTTTGTTTTCTTTTGTTTTTGTTTGTTGTTTTTTTTTTTTTTTTTTTTGACATAGAAATGTAGAAATGAGGTGCACTAAAAGGCTCCTTCATTCAAAGTATTGTATGAAGGCATCAAAATTGGTGGGCATATTGAAGTCATGCCTATCCATGTCTGCTAGAATCAAGGCTCCTCCGAAAAAAGGCCTTATTTACTATATATAGGCCATCATAAGTTGGGGCAAACTTTTCTTTGTGATCAGGCATGGCTTGATTACGCTTCTTCAATACTAGATTGCATTCTTCAAGACTAGATCGCCTTCTTCGAAGACCTAGGTCTAACTTTCTTGTTGAATGCTTGTTCGACGCGACATTGGTACAACTGTCCATGGCACATTGCAGTCATGCGCTTTTCATCTATCATGTTCAGTTGTTCATATCGGGAATGGACCCATTTAGCTTTTGACAGCTTTGCTTGAGATAAAATCCTGAGAGACAGGATCTCTACCTCTGCGGGGAGGACGGCCTCCATGCCATATACTAATGAATATAGGGTTGCACCCAAGGAAGTATGAATAGAAGTGCGATATGCGCACAAAGTAAACGGCAAGTCCTCGTGCCAATCCTTGTATGTGTCTATCATCTTCACCAAGATTTTCTTTATGTTCTTGGTAGCAGCTTCCACTGCTAAAGGAAAATTACATGTTTGTATCGCATACAAAACATACGCAGTGGAAAATAAACGGATCTACTTCATTCGCAATAGATAACATGCACTATGTAAGTTTCAGAATATAAGAACAAGAGAGTGTACCTTGGTGTGGTGAAATTAAAAACCAAAGAGAAGAAGTTCTTAAGAACACTTTCAATCTTCACTCCAATCCACTTGATGCCTAAGATGTGTGGTCTCTCAATCAGTTCTATGTGTTTGTTCTAGAGAGAATATGAAGGAGACTCTCTTTTTTATACATATGAACATACAAACCATTTCATTCTAATATAAAATTCTGTATGTTTCTCTCCACATAACTGATTATCTAATTGGGCTATCCTTTTGGGCCTTCCCAATTGGGCTTTAGTGTGTGGCTTGGAGTGGGACCAAAATGGAACAAATAAGACACTAGCTCCAATGGGCCTTGGGCTTTTCTGTCAACTCTTGACAAGTCCAAAGTTACCATTAATTATATTTAATACACTATATAAATATAATTGCACTCTAGGCCTTATTAATTAATTATATCCCAAGACTTTATTATACATGCAACCCCTTCATAAAATATTCGTAGTAATTCAAAGTCATGAATATAGACTGCCACTTTGTAAATTACTACATCTTAATCCTTGAGTACCCGATTTAATCCTTTTAAGTTATTCATCATATATTTATGAAATCTAATTTCATAAATATATACTTTAGTCTTACTAAAGTGGTTAGGACTAACTCTCTGAATAACTGAACCCATTAAACTTATCTCAAGGGAATATTTTATATCTCCGTTAAGAGACTATGAATTCCATCTTGAGAATATATGTTCCATCAACACTAAATGTGGCTGCCCAACATACTGAGGTTTTGACCGTTACTTTAGATCTCACTCCTGATATATCAAAGCAACCTACATTTCATGATCAGGTCCATTACTCTCTCAGGATTAAGAGTTCATATGAATACAAGTCGTGAGATTTATTATTCAATTGACAGTCGTTAGGAGAATAATAAATCTCACAGCAGTCCAGTTCAATATGTCTCAACTCTTAAAACATATCAACATATCAACTAGAAGTCACCACTTCCATGATCAAAACAAATCATTGTAGTTAATATGTTATAGTCTTCGCAAATGAAATGCCCAATTTCATCACCGAATACGAACCAAAATTCTGAGTTTACAAAGAACTTGTGATCTATATCTTCTGTGACTAAATCACATAAATCACATACTATACATCTCGTGGACTATTTGATAATGTCTGAATATTCATGTTACCATTATTTTAGATAAGAATAAAGCTACTTTATCAAACACAATAAGTCATACATCATTTCTCACATAATGTCATACATAATATCATATATGGCATATTATAATAGGATTTAAGGGCACTTATCCCAACATTCTCCCACTTGCCCTAAAGGCTATTGTGCACTAATCTAACTCCCATTCCCTCTAAATGTAACTCGAAGGTCCTTTGAGGCAAGGCTTTGGTAAAGGGATCTGCTAGATTATTTGCACTTTCAATCTTTGCTTCCACCACATCTCCAGAGGCAACAATGTCTCGAATGATGTGGTACTTTTTCTCAATGTGCTTTCCTTTCTTGTGATTCCTTGGATCTTTGGATTATGCAACCGCTGCACTATTGTCGCAAAACAATGTGATAAGAACTTGCTCTATTCTCACTACACCAAGATCATAAAGGAATTTTCTGAGCCAAACAGCTTCCTTTGCCGCCTCACAAGCAACAACATATTCAGCTTCCATGGTGGAGTCCGTAATACAAGATTGCTTAACACTCCTCCAACTTATGGCTCCACCTCCCAAGGTGAATACACATCCTGACGTGGACTTTCTGAAATCTAGATCTGATTGAAAGTCTGAATCTGTATAGCCAATGGGAATCAAATCATCACAATGGTAAACAAGCATATAATCTCTTGTTCTCCGTAGATACTTGAGAATATGCATTACAGCTTGTCAATGTTGTGGTCCTGGATTTGATTGATATCGGCTGACCATGCCAACTGAAAAACAGATATCTGGTCTAGTACAAAGCATTGCATACATGAGACTTCCCACTGCAGAAGCATAAGGAACTTGTCTCATCATATTTTCTTCCTCTTGAGTCTTAGGCCTTTGGTCATCAGACAGAGGAACTCCATGTCTTAAAGGAAGTAATCCTTTCTTGGAGTTTTGCATGCTAAACCGTTCTAGAACCTTATCTATATATCCAGCTTGTGATAAGCCTAACATCTTATTCTTGCGATCTTGCCAAAGCTTGATCCCTAGAATAAAGTTAGCCTCACCCAAGTCCTTCATATCAAATTGGCTTGACAACCAAACCTTTATTGATGACATTACACCTACATCATTTCCAATGAGTAGAATATCATCAACATAAAGCACTAGGAACATTACTACTTTGTCTTGATATCTTTTGTACACACATGGTTCATCAAGATTTTGTTCAAAACCAAATGATTTGATTGCTTGATCAAATCTGATGTTCCATGACCTAGATGCTTGCTTAAGTCCATAAATGGACCTATTCAACTTGCATACCATATGCTCTTGGTTCTTTGCTATGAAACCTTCTGGTTGCTTCATATAGATTTCCTCTTCAAGATTGCCATTAAGAAATGCAGTCTTGACATCCATTTGCCAAATCTCATAATCATAATGAGCAGCAATGGATAAGAGAATTCTGATAGATTTAAGCATTGCTACTGGTGAAAAGGTTTCTTCATAATCAATACCTTCTTTTTTAGTGTACCCTTTCGCCACTAGCCTTGCTTTAAAAGTTTCAACCTTTCCATCTATCCCTCTCTTCCTCTTGTAAACCCATTTGCCACCAACAAGTTTGATGCCATTAGGCGCCTTTACAAGATCCCAAACTTGATTGAAATACATGGAATCTAATTCTGATTTTATAGCTTGGACCCAATGATGTGCATCTATATCATTCATTGCTTCTTCATAAGTGTAAGGATCAGTTTCGGCCTCCTCTGAGATAGCCTCATAAGTCTCTCCAAGACCTATGAATCTTATAGGTGGCCTAACATTCCTCCCACTACGACGAGGCACCTATGTACTAGACATCTCATGAGTAGTATCTTGTGGTGTATCCAATACAGCCACATCATCCCTATTTTCAACCATTGGTTGTTCATTTACAGGTTCATTCATTTCAGCCAAGACAACTTTACTTCTAGGATTAAAATTATTCACATAATCATCTTCCAAAAATTTGGCATGGGTGCTAACAAAAACTTTATTATCCTTATGATTATTGAATAAATAACCCTTAGTTTCCTTTGAATACCCTAAAAACATGCATACTTCCATTTTAGCTTCCAACTTATCAACTTCCCTTTCAACACATGTGCTGGACATCCCCAAATGTGGAGATATTTCATACTAGGCTTGCACCCACTCCACAATTCTATAGGTGTATTGGGAACATATTTTGATGGAACTAAATTCAAAATATGCATTGCAGTTTTTAGTGCATATTCCCAAAAAGAAACTGGTAAAGTTAAGTGACTCATCATGGACCTAACCATTTCAAAAAGAGTCCTATTCCTTCTTTCTGCTACACCATTTTGTTGGGGAGTTCCAGGTGCAGTCAATTGGGATACAATCCCATTTTAAGTTACGTAATCCTTGAAATCCCCAAGAAGGTATTCGACACCACGATCAGATCGAATGGCCTTTATGCGTTTACCCAATTAATTCTCAACTTCAGCCCTAAAATCTTTGAACTTTTCAAAGGCTTCGGACTTCCGTCTCATTAGGTACACATAACCAAATCTAGAGTAATCATCGGTGAAAGTGATGAAGTACTCATAACCTCTTTTTGCTTGGGTTGACATAGGACCACAAACATCCGTATGAACTAATTCAAGCAACTCTTGGGCTCTTCTACCTTTTGCATTAAAAGGTCGCTTGGTCATTTTGCCTTCCAAACAAGATTCACAAATTGGAAATTCATCAAAGTCCAATGGCTCTAAGAGACCATCTTTGATCAGTCTTTGAATTCTGTTTGGATTAATATGACCCAAACGCAAGTGCCAAAGATATGCATCATTAGTAGAAGGAAACTTTCTCTTTAATGATTTTACATGAGAGTTATTATCTAATTCAAAATTATATAATTCATGCTTGTCAGGAGTTAAAATATAAAGACCATCCACAATATTGCCAGAACAGATAAATGCTTTACCCTTCTTTATTACAACATTGTCTTTACGGATAACACAATATCCATTTTTACCCAAATAAGTTGCAGAAATTAAATTCCTACGAACATTAGGTACATACAGACAGTCATTTAATATTAAAACTCTTGATTCAAAACATAAATTAAATACTCAAATAGCTACAACCGGAATCCTACTCCCATTAGCCAAGGTTAGAAAAAATTCTCCTTCTTTAAGCTTTCTGGTCTCCTGGAACCCCTGCAAAGAATTGCAGATATGATTAGTACAACCTGAATTCACACACCAAGAATCCGTGTGATTTTGTACCAAACATATTTCAAGAAGGAATGAAATTTTCATACCCTTATTGGCAGCCTTGAACTTTGGACAATTTCTCTTCCAATGTCCTTTCTCACCACAATAGAAACATTTTCCTTTAAGCTTCTTTCCTTTGTCAGCAACCCCTAAGACAATTTGTTTACCCTCTTACTTAGTGAAGTCCTTCTTCTTCTTCTTCTTACCCTTGCCTTTCGACTTAGGTTGAGAAGTAGAAGCTTCACCCACATTGGCTTCAAGACTAACATTAGAAGTACCAAGGATGCCTTCCGCCGCTACCAACTCATTCATTAATTCAGACAACGAATAAATCTTTTTGTTCATGTTATAATTAAGTCTAAATTCCTTGAATTCCGATAGTGACTGGAGTATCATATCCACTTGGGATTCTCCATCAATATCGGCACCTAAAACCTCTAACGTATTCAGATTAGAGATCATTGTAAGACAATGCTCTCTCACTGAACTACCTTCAGCCATTTTAGTATTATAAATTTGCCTCATGGTTTCTTGCCTTGCAGAACGGCCTTGCTCACCAAACATCTCCTTCAGACTTAGCATAATGTCCGATGCTAGTTCTACATCCTGCATTTGATGCTGTAGAACATTTGAGATGGACGCTAGGATATAGCACTTGGCCATTTCATTAGATTTCTGCCAACGATCATATCGTTGTTTTTCCTCAGGAGGAGCATCTAATGAAGGAAAGCTAGGACATGGTTGAGTAAGCACATATTTGTGCTATTCAGCTGTGAGAACTATGTCCAAGTTTCTTTTCCAGTCAACATAATTGGATCCGGTCAGCTTGTTTTGATTAAGAATGGTAACAAGTGGGCTAAATGATGCCATGTTCAAATCTGAAATAATAAACATGAATATAATAAGTAAACTGGACATTATCAATTTAGCATATAAGCATATAATATGGAACCTTAATAAAACCATAATATAATATATGCAACGACAACCCAATCCATGTCTACAATTCCTTGGTAACAAGTTTATTATAAACACATCAATCAATTGAGAACTATTCTCATTATTAGTGCCATCATGATAACTCTTATCAAACACTAAAAATATGCCGTATTATCTTTAGCTTCTAAGTAATAATGACATAGCTCCTTTGGGAGGTTAACATTACACTTAGTCTAGTGTACACCATTATCTAGAATCATGTGTAGCCACATTTCATCTCCCTTTGTGATGTTTAAACTTGTAGTACCATAGAACAAAGCACCCTCCTTTGGGATCACGAGGCATATACGCCAAGACGAGGTGTTTGTCTAAACTACTTTAAACGGGTAAGTTCAAACTTGTAGTACAATGAAGTAAACACCCTCCTTTGGGACCGCAAGGCATATACGCCAAGACGAGGTGCTTACCCCACACTACTATGAACCGATAATGGAGGCCATGAGATCCAACCCTTGAATTAAAGGTTTTTATTTTAAACATGCATAAACTAATTATACACAGCCTTGCACTTTATACATGTGAAAACATTTTGAAAAAACCTTCAAAAATCTCTTTATAAGCATTTTCGCAAGAATACCGCGACTAAGCACTTCAAAAATCTCTTTATAAGCATTTTCGCCGCGACTAACCTTCAAATAATACACTAGCTCCAATGGGCCTTGGGCTTTTCTGTCAACTCTTGACAAGTCCAAAGTTACCATTAATTATATTTAATACCACTACATATATATAATTGCACTCTAGGCCTTATTAATTAATTATATCCCAAGATTTTATTATACATGCAACCCCTTCATAAAATATTCATAGTAATACAAAGTCATGAATATAGACTGCCACTTTGTAAATTACTACATCTTAATCCTTGAGTACCCGGTTTAATCCTTTTAAGTTATTCATCATATATTTATGAAATCTAATTTCATAAATATATACTTTAGTCTTACTAAAGTGGTTAGACCTAACTCTCTGAATAACTGAATCCATTAAACTTATCTCAAAGGAATATTTTATATCTCCGTTAAGAGACTATGAATTCCACCTTGAGAATATATGTTCCATCAACACTAAATGTGGATGCCCAACATACTGAGGTTTTGACCGTTACTTAAGATCTCACTCCTGATATATCAAAGCAACCTACATTTCATGATCAGGTCCATTACTCTCTCAGGATTAAGAGTTCATGTGAATGCAAGTCGTGAGATTTATTATTCAATTGACAGTCGTTAGGAGAATAATAAATCTCACAGTGGTCCAGTTCAATATGTCATAACTCTTAAAACATATCAACATATGTTAGGTTCTAAAGATTAGGAACTAATGTATTTAGAACTTCAATTTGTATGTTGGCAAACCATGATCAAAACAATGTTGAGTCGTGTGTTAGACTTGCTCAAAGTATAGGTCTTATTGTAAAGTTGGAATCGAGTTTTTATGCAGAAGTACTGTTCACTTTCTGTATGACTCGATCGATCGAAAATTAGACTCGATCGATCGAAAATCGTGCAGAACGTTTTTCTGCAGAAAATTCCAACTCAGCCCAAGCCCGTTTTAATGTATAGGGTTTTATGTTTTGCCCTAAGTATATAAGGGAAAACCCTAGCCACGTTTTTAGAGTTCTGTTTTGCTGTGTTTGTGAATCTCTCTGTGAGATCTAGAGGTGTTTACCTTCACATACACTTAGGGTTTACAAAACTTGAGATTTATGTCAAGAGTTGTGTAGATCGTTACAGTTGCAGAATCAAGAGAACACAAAGATATACAAGCAGGTGCGCTTGTGGATTTGTTGAAGAATTCCGGAAAGAAGGAGTCTGTGGATCTCGGAGCTATCATGGGGTCATGGTAGTAAGTTTCCTACCCTCGGGTAGCAATATGATGTTAGTGGTCTAAGTCTATTGTGTAAACTTCGATTCTTTCATAGTGGATTCAGTTTACCTTGAGGATAGCTAGGTCAAATCCTCCCCAGGTTTTTACCAGTGTGGTTTCCTGGGTCATCAGATCTTTGTGTTATTTATTTTCCGCTGCTTTGTTATTTTTGCTTATCTGTGTTAACCTAGTTTTAATTAAATTACCTAAGTTAATAACTTGGCTAATTCTCTAGGTTAATCTATTGGGTTTAAGGGGTCTAAACGAACTGACAACATATCAACTAGAAGTCACCACTTCCATGATCAAGACAAATCATCGTAGTTAATATGTTATAGTCTTCGCAGATGAAATGCCCAATTTCATCACCGACTACGAACCAAAATTCTGAGTTTACAAAGAACTTGTGATCCGAATTTTTTGTGACTAAATCACATAAATCACACACTATGCATCTCATGGACTATTTGATAATGTCCGAATATTCATGTTACCATTATTTTAGATAAGAATAAAGCAACTTTATTAAACACAATAAGTCATACATCATTTCTCACATAATGTCATACATAATATCATACATGGCATATTACAATAGGATTTAAGGGCACTTATCCCAACAACTGCACCATTCATCTAAGGGCGATAGGGAACCAAATTTCTGTGCTCGATCTTGAACTGTTGGCAGAGTTCCTGGATCATTTTCCCATTTAGGTTCGCCCCATTATCTATAATGAGCTCTCTCAACACGCCGTAGCAGTAAATAATGTTATGTTTCAAGAACCAAGCTACCACTGCTTGAGTGACGCTTTTGTACGAAGCGGCTTCCACCCACTTTGTAAAATAATCAATGGCCACTAAGATGAACTCATGAAAATTTGAAGCTTTCAGAATCACGAGTCCGATGACATCCATACCCCAAGCTGAGAAGGGACATGGTGTTGCAAAAGAGTGTAAAGGCTGAGGAGGAGCGTTCTTCTTGTCTTGATAGGCCTGGCAACAGTGGCATGTCCTCACATGTTTAATGCAATCACTTTCCTTGGTGAGCCAGTAGTAATCGGCTCTCATAATCTTGTGGGCCTACAGGGGTCCACTGGCATACGCTCCGAGTAAGCCTTCATGCATCTCTTCCATCATATGATTAGCCTCAGAGGCATCTACACATCGTAGCAAGGTAGAATCGTGGTTCCTTTTGTACAAGACTTCTCTACTCAAGAAAAATTGGCAAGCCATGTGCTAGATAAACTTCTTTTCACTGTTCATTGCACCGAACATGTATTCAGTGTTCTTGATATAAGCCTTAATATCATGGTACCATGGCTTTCCGTTGGCTTCGACTTCGACACTCATGCATTCTTCGATGTTCATGCAATAGGCTGGAACGCCACAGACTTCTATGTGCAATTGCCGCATATCATCTCCTTTTGATAACTTGACCATGCTAGCCAGGGTAGCCAAGACGTCTACAAACTGGTTGAGTGCTCGGGGCAAATAGGCAAATGTGATGTCTCAGAATTTCGGAATCAAATGGTTTACACATTTTTGATATGGAATCAACTTGGTGTCTCAGGCTTACCATTTTCCTTCGATTTGGGAGATGATCAATAGGGAATCTCCAAAAACGTTCAAGTCATAGGCACTAAACTCTAGGGCCACTTGCAAGCCTACTATGCACGCCTCATATTCTGTGACGTTGTTGGTGCAATCAAAATTCATCTTGACTAAAACAGGGATTTGCTGGCCCTTAAGGGAAACTAAGACTGCTCCCACTCCATTTTCGATAGAATTGGCAGCTCCATCAAAATTAAGCTTCCAATGCCACGGTTCCACACTGTCTGGTTCTGGCTCTAGTGCTATGACATCCTCATTAGGGAAGAGGGATTTTGAAAGTTCTAGATCATTTAACGGCTGGTCCACTAGGTAATCGACTATGGCTTGGCCCTTGATGGCCTTTCTTGTCACAAACACGATGTCGAACTCAGAGAGCAACATTTGCCAATTGGAGATCTTCCCTATAAGAGCTAGCTTTTCAAAGATGTACTTAATGGGATCCATGCAGGAAATGAGCCACGTGGTGTAGTAGAGCATATGTTACTGCAACTTGCATGATGCCCACGCTAGGGCGCAACACGTCTTTTTAATGGCGATGTAGTTGATCTCGCAACTGGTGAACTTCTTACTTAAATAGTAAATTGCCTTTTCTTTCTGATTGGGCTCAATTAGCTAGCCTAACATGTAACCCATGGAGGTTTCTTGAACTACTAGGTAAAGGATCAACGGATATCCCAGTGTTGGGGGAACCAGAACAGGAGGGTTCAACAAATACTGCTTGATCTTGTCAAAGGCCGCTTGGAACTTATCTGTCCATTCTATCTTTGTGTCCTTCTTCAAGAGCTTGAACAGTGGATCACATGTGGTAGTCAACTGCGCTATGAAACGAGCTATGTAATTGACTTTGCCTAAGAAGCTGGGAATCTGTTTGTCGGTTTACGATGTCAGCATGTCCCAGATAGCTTGGAATTTTGCTGGGTCCACTTCAATTCCTCTTTGGCTAACTATAAAGCCGAGCAATTTCCCTGAACTAGCTCCAAAGACACACTTGTTAGGGTTTAGTCTCAATCTGTACTTGATAAGGCGCTTGAACAACTTTCTCAAATCTTTCAAGTGATCCCTAGAAGTGGGGGATTTGGTAATCATATTGTCTACGTAGACTTCAATCTCTTTATGCATCATATCATGGAACAAGGTTACCATGGCTCGCTGGTAAGTAGCACCGACGTTCTTTAAGCCGAACGGCATGACATCATATGCATAGGTTCCCCAATGAGTGGTGAATGTTGTCTTAGCTTTGTCTTCCTTGGCCATCTTAATTTGATTATAACCCAAGAAACCATCCATAAAGGAAAAGAACATGTTGGTAGCGGTATTATCGATTAGTGTATCGATATAAGCCAATAGAGGGCATCCTTCGAAGGGCTTACCGCACTAGAGGGCATTCTAGCTTAACTGGAATTCTATGCATGACAATCTCAGTATCCAACCCTGGCATATCTTGGTAGGACCAAGCAAATATCTCTTTGAACTCTCTGAGTAGCGCTATGAGCTCAGGCTTCATGTCTTTAGGAAAGTTCACCCTAATCTTGACGGGTTTTTCATTCTTGCCTTCGTCGGCAAGGTTAATCACTTTAGTTTCTTCTATGTTGGGCTTGGACACCTCATTTTCTCTATTTAGAGCTAGCAAAATATCACGAGGTAAATTCAAAATCTCCTCTAATCCTTCAACATCATGATCTAACTCTATTGTCTCATTCACATCATCAATATCCTCGTTATGGTAACAGGACAATGTACCCGCTTGGGAATTCTGGAAGTCATCGAGAGGGCCATTAGAGTAGCAGAGGGCCATGCTGACTCAAGTTCTGAAACTCTGGAAATCATGGAGACTAGCTCAAAACTATGAAAAGTTGCCTACTGAAAGGCATTAGCACCAATGTAGGGGATAGAAGTCTCCTTGAAGATGGTTAGGGGCTCTTCAGCCATAATTGTGATCAACTAATCCTTGAAGGGGAACTTGAGCCTCCAGTGAAGGGTAGAAGCAACTGCGCCTGTAGTGTGTAGCCAAGGCCTCCCTAAGAGCATATTATACGGGGAATCCAACTTGATGACTTAGAAGTTGACGGGAAAGACCTAGCGCCAATTCCAATTGCTAATTCAATCTCACCTTGCACTTCTCGAAGAGTGCCATCAAAGGCTCTGATGATCGTGGTGGTAGGGCAAATAAAAGAAGTATCCACATTCAGGCGCTCTATTGTAGACATCGGGCACACATTCAAGGCTCATCCATTGTCAATTAATACTCTGGAGACGATCATGTCTTCACACTTCACCATAATGTGCATGGGCAAAGTATGCTTTCTACTCTCTGGTGGTAGTTCACCATCTGTAAAGGAAATTTGGTTGGTGGCCAACACCATTGAGACCATACCCTCAAAGGAAGATTCTGTGACACCTATAGGAACACATGTTTTGTGAGAGACTGCCAAAATCGAGGTATCCCTAAAAAAGAGATTTGGATGCTTTTAAAAGCACCTCCCTTTTGGGTAAGTGATGTAAAGTTGCCACTTATTTTTTATACAAAAAAATAAGAAAAAATGAAGTACAAAAATACATGATCAAAATACTTCATTGTCATTAACAAAATAATGATAAATACAATCTTGGTAAATTAAACCTTACAATGCTTTGAGTCCTAGTTATAATCTACCCAAATATAAAAAGAAAGACAAAGCACATGTCTACCTATCCAAAAGAACTAAGTTCGGAGGCTAGGTTACGGAATGGAAAGTGTTAGGCACCCAGTCCGCCCAGACAGAGTCTGGTCTTCTAGACTCTAATGACCAATATACCATTTTTTGCATGATGTGAATGATATGTTGAACATACATGACAGACATTGACTGAAATTAATTCAAGTAAATTTATCTTATAAATGTATCCTCTCTTTTTTTTTTTAAATTCAAATTTGTTTTGTGAATTAGAAAAAATTGGTTTGTAAAGAAAAATCAGATCTGTTTTTATGTAGATAAAAAATTAGATTTGTAAAGAAAATTAGATATGTTTTTATATAAAGAAAGCATTTTTGCTAAAAAAAAATTAGATCTGTTTTGGAGCCAAGTTAAAAATAGTGATTTTTACTAAGAAAAATCAGATCTGTTTTGTGAATAAGAAAATATTGATTTGTAGAGAAAAAAAAATCAAATCTGTTTTTGTGAATAAAAAAAGAAAAAGACATTTTTAGAAGAGGAACTACACTTATGAGATAAATCTATGTTACATGCATCACATATTAAAAACTACAACCTAACTTTCAATCCTTTCTTTCAATTCTCAAAATCTGCAATTTTATAAATAAAAAAAAACTTTTTCAAAAAAAATTCAAATTATTTTTATGGCCGAAAAAATACATATCTGCATCTAAAAGGAAGATACAGATCAATTTCGTGTTTGAAAAAATTCAGATCTGCATCTAAGGAAGATACAAATCTATTTTGTGTTTGAAAAAAAAAGTCAGATCTGTATCTAAGGAAGATACAGATCTGTTTTGTGTTTATTTTGTGTTTGAAAAAAATTCAGATCTGTATCTAAGGAAGATACAAATCTGTTTTGTGTTTGAAAAAAAAGTCAGATCTATATCTAAGGAAGATACGAATCTGTTTTGTGTTTTAAAAAAATTTGAATCTATATCTAAGGAAGATATAGATCTGTTTTGTGTTTATAAAAAAGTCAAATCTGTATCTAAGTAAGATACAGATCTATTTTGTATGCGTTTGGATACCGCTTATTTTGCTGAAAACTGAAAACTACAATTGAAAAGAATAAAAAAATATTTTTTTACTGTTTAAATTACTGTGCTGCACTGTTCATTGACCTATTTTTACTGTTCATGGCCAATGAACAATGCCATACATGGAGCTGAGGGAGAAAAAAAAAAGCTAAAACGTGGTAAACGTGTCGCAATCCAAACAAGCACACGTTTGAAAAAAATTCAAATCTGCATCTGAGGAAGATATAGATCTGTTTTGCTTTGATAGTCATTACAGATTTTGAAGTCAAAGAGAAATAATTGAAATAAACAATCATTAAGAACAACTTATAATAAAACATACTAATCATATTCATGCATCAAAAGTAAAAAATGCTAATTAACGGAAAAAGAAAAGAAAGAAAAAAACAGAATACCTCTTGCAAGAGTGTGCTCGTCTAATGAATGAATATTTTAGGACTCAAAGAAATTTATTTAATTCTCTTTGAAACCTAAAATATTTCACTTACAAAAAAGAAATTCCAAAGGCGAGAGCCTCCAGAACGTCTTTAACATAAGAGGGAACATAAAAGAATAGAAGAGAAGAGCCAGAAAGAAAGGGGATCAGAAAGCGTGAAAAAGTCCCCCGAATGGCGCTTTTGGGTGCTGGTCTCTCATTTGAGTTTTGGTCCGTTTTAGACTCCTTTTTTGAGGTTTTTTGAGCCGGGACTTGTACTTTGACACGTTTTTAATCCATATTCTAAAAATTAAACTCTTTTCTGGATAATTCAAGTCTTTTCAACAACAATTATCTTGTAGATAAATACTCTAAAAGTCTTGATTATCCACAATTTTATTGTTATCCAATTATCCCTTTTATTCCCATGCAAGCAAGCTTATTTTTTACACTAACTAACAACCAATCACAAAATCATTTAATTAATTTTAATTAATTTTAATTGTTTAGCAAATTAGAATTACTTTAAATTAATCATACATGGTTGATTTTACCTAAACACAATGAATGCTGACCATGCAAACTTGATAATGAAATATCTTTCAATCCGACGATCCGATTTGGAAATCGGACATACGATCACAACCGTTAGAATCTCAAGATCATTTTTATGATATGCAATGAATGAATTAATGCATGTAATGCAATCATGTATTTTGGGTACATGAATGATCACTCTAGTCATCTTCATTGATTAAATCATGGGTGCAATCGAGTGTCTACATGTTTCTTTCAAAACTTTCAAGAGAGCCTCATGGTGGACATCGGAGGATAGCAACAGTGCTAAGATAGAAATCTGAGCTGGCGACCTGCTTAGCTGCTGAATCACACTGTATTCTGAGTTTTTGTTAATTTTCAAGAATTCCTCGACTTCTTTGGTTGTAACCCTATTCCTGATAGGCTCGACTGTTCTCTTGCCAATTTTTTTTCTTCTCTTTTCTAGCTCCTCAAGAGTATAGCAACGGCCATTCCTAGTAAGCCTAGATAGACCTGAAGATATATTGGAGCAAACCTCCTCTTTTCCGGTTTGAGTGGAGATCAAGGACACATCATATTTCCATGGGACATGATGGCTATCTTTACAAGGGAATGGCTTTAGCATGCGAATGATAACACCCTCCTGAGTTTGCAAATTGAGCGCTATAAAGAACATCTTCGGATTAATGACCACCGGACTTGGTAGAATGGCTTCAAGGGCCTTTAAGCCGGATACCCCAAAGATTCCTAAGGTAGGCCTCGGTAGAATAAAAGGATCAAAACCTTGTACAGCAGGGACATTGGCGGTTCCCTCCTGAACTGAAGATGAAGCTGGCCCTACAATTGCTAGCAATGTGAGAACTAGAAGGGTGAATCCCTCGATGACTGGTGGGGCTTGCCCTTTTCCTAAATTTGATGACTCTGAATCTACAGGTGATTCTATGATCTCCTCAATGACTACTGAAGAGGGAGGCAGTGAAGTAACCTTACCAAGGCGTTTTTGTAGATATTTGTCATAATCTTTCCTTGATCCAACAAATACAGCGTTGCAACTGGTTCCTGACTGGTTAGCTAGAGGACATAGGTTGGCTGCCACACAATCATCTCTTTGCACAATTTCCCTTTCAATCTAGATAATACCACAATCGGCTAGACTCTAAACCTGTGCTCGGAGCACTATACAATCAAGAAGGCATGCTTGTCTCCACTATCGCAAAATGAGCAAATTCCCCAATCAAATCCTGGGGTTCCTATACCCAAAAGATCAAAGTGGCTCTCTTGGACCAAAGCTCTGAGCATGGCCTTCCATGGGAATGACGGTGAGGAGAAATCTGGGACCCTTTCTTCCACTGTGATGATGGCATTTACATTCCCTTCCTGATGAGGAGTTAAAGGGTTGGTGATGATGTTCAGAGCAGCTGCATTATCGAACTGTATCAACTTGTTGTCGATGAGATCCTAGACATGGTCTCTCAACTGGTAGCATTCTTCCAGAGTATGCCCCTCAACCCCAAAATGGTGTTCACACCTCTTGGACGGATCAAAGCCAAGTGATGGAGGGCCTTCTCTGGGCCTGGCAAATATCGGGGTCACTAGCTTCCTTTCCAGCAAGTAAGCATAGAGATCTACCATAGGCATGGGTAACGAAGTGTACTTCCAGTTTTCCCTCCTAGGGTATAAGGTGGGTCTAGCCTCACTCTTTGATTAAAGGCTTGGTTAAGTGCTTAAGTAGACTAAGCCTGTTGCTGATAAGGTCTAGCAGCTGGGGTTGCATAAGCAGCAGTAATTCCCCTAGGCCTTTCTTATGCATTGTCAATCATGTGCACATCGGCTTCCTTAGTCTTACAGTCGGTCACTTTCTTTACTAGTTGTTTAACCATGGAACTCAAGGATTTGGGATCCACAATCTTCTTACTCCTATTACCCTCGCCAATACGCTCCCCAATAGGGATGAGGTTAGTAAAATAAGTGACTTGGGTGCTAATCATCTTCTCATAATAAGGACGCTTGAGGTTGTCAATGAGCCATTTGATCATCTCATTTCCATCATGGGGGGTTGCACTTGTGCGGCTATCTCTCGCCACCTCTGGGCATATTCTTAGAAAGATTCCCCACTCTTCTTCTCTGTTCTCATAAAGACCGTACAATCGGGACCAATCTCAGTGTTAAACCGGTAGTATTCCAGGAAAGAGTTAGCCATTTCCCTCCAACTAGAGCTCTTTTCCAATCTCACACACCATATGGTCGCAGGGCCAGTCAAACTATTAGGGAAAATCAGGAAAAGCAAAGGGCGATTATCCCTATAAGGAGCCATCTTCCTACAGAACATGCGCAAGTGCACGCAAGGATCTCCTGTACCATCATACTTAACAAACTCTGGTGCCTTGAACTTAGGAGGCATAAAGACTTGAGGGAAGTTGGTCAGACTGTCTAGATCAACGCTTCCATAGGCACTGGAGCCCTCTATGATTTGAAACTTTTGTACCAGAGTTTCCATTTGGCTCTTGACTTGGCCAATTTCAAATTTGGGGTTCTTGTCCTTAGAAGGATCTGTTTCTTGGTCATTACCCTGGGGCGGTATATTGTGGCCCTGATCCTATTCTGGTGGGGGCTGATTTTCATTCTCGGTTCGTGGACCTCCTTGACTATGGCCAAAGGAGTTCTATCCTTCTCCTCCAACCAGTTGTTGCATCATACGCATTATTTCTACCATTTTCTCCTTTAGAAGAGCAATTTCCTGATCATTTTCCTCATGGGGAAAAGTACCACTAGTAGACATCTCTCTTGCGTGAGACCTAGTGATGATAGGATCATAATGTGGTGGTAGCTTAGGCTGTTTCCTTTTAGCAATTTTTAGCAACCTTTTGATCCTGAGAATGAATGGAACGTGACAGAAATAGGGTGCATTTGACAATGTGGAAACACAACACCAAAATCAAGTTAGTTTACATCCTTGTTATTTAACATGCACCAACCATTTTCAGAAAAATTTGGCTTTTGCACCCTTGATCGGGTATTCATCATGATGAGTTTCTACTATGATGCGAGATTAATGTATGAGACTAGCAAGTAACTGAAACTTTCATGACATGCTGGACAATGCGAGACAAGCCCTGCTTATGATTACATGGAAACAGAATTCTTGTACAAGGTTTGCTTTTACAATGTTGAGTTCAATGGCTCCAACAATGGGCCTTTTACAACACAAGTAAATGCAATTACAAGGTAAAACTTGGCTCTTAACAATGTTGACTTCTCAGGGAAGCTCTTGGACACTTGGATCTCATGGTAACTTGGACAGCATGGATCTCTTGGACCTTTGGATCTCTTGGGGGAGCCCTTGGATTCTTGACATCTAGGACCTTTGGCAATTTTGACACCTTGGCAATTTGGATCTCTTGGCAATTTGGATCTTGGACCCTTTTCGCCACTTTGACATTTTGTGATCTCTTTGATGATTTAAGCTTCCGAGCAATATTTTTGGATCTTTTCCAGGAAAGCTCTTGAAATCTTGATGCTTTGGAATTCTTGACACCTTTTTGGCAGCGTTTCCTCCTAAACGGAGTTTCAGCTACTTGCCATAAATTTTATCTTTGTACAATTAGGTGACAGGACTATTTGGTGTATGCATGAATGCCCTTGTAGGGTTGTAAACTGGATAGAAAGAACCTGGAGTAAAGCACAATTTCTTTTGCACAAGCAAAAAGGGCACACCTGTTACAAAACACTTTCCCCTGACCACTAGTCCTAAAAGGGTATCCTTTCCTAGGCTTGGATATTCACTATTTGGGCTTTACCTAGTCCTCATGGGCTCTGGGCTTAATCTAGTCCTCACAGGTTTGACATAACTAGGCCAACTATATGCAAAGGCTTAACTGATAGGTTGTTCCTATCCTAGGGGTACTCAATCGTCATACCCCTCCCTTCATGGAAATTGTGGGGCAGGAAGGATCAAGGGGACCTTTTCAGCTACTCCTCTTCACCCATGGACACAGAAGTGCCTATAAAGTCAACCCCAAATCTAACTATGGGTAACACTACTGATGTTTGTGTCTAGGCATCTGCATATGGGGTGATGAAATCCCCAAAGAGATATGACTACGTCAGCAGTGCAGAGCTCGGGTTCGGCTCAAAAAGGGTGTAGATGTCATGCAATCCTTAATGAAGGGGAAAGACTTTTTCAAAGCATAGCAGATATATATATATATATATATATATGAGAAAGCGGATAAAGGTGTAGTGGAAATTAAATTTTTCCATCCTATGTTTGCATTTGAAGGAAAGCCATGAACCATGTGAGGAAAGCGATAAAGCATGTGAGGAAAGCGGTAAAGCCCCATGAAAAAACCTCATAGCCTCCCTTTCAAAAAAGGATTTTTTGGAAAAAGATTTTTTTGCTCTTTTGAAAATAGTCTGCTAGGATATAGTAAAAGCCTTTTTCAAAAGGAAAGCCTCGGAGGCCAATGCCAATTTCTGTGTTTTTGAAAGCTAATGCCCAAAGATTATGGTTTTGTCAAAAGCTCTAAATGTTGAACTCTCATTGATCCCCAATGGAGTTGCCAATCTGTCGATGCCGGGCCGGGAACAGTTGGAAAACCGCCAAGCCTTCATTCGACCACCCACCATGGCGACGCTCCAGCATGCGCGGAGCCCATTGGAAGCCCCTCTCGATAATTGTGTGGTTCGCACGGAGCTTCTAGTGCTATCTCTCTCAGGGGAGGAAGTTAGGTCTACCTTTGGAGGTGTGGCAGGAATCTTGGCCAAATTTTAGATGATTACCAAAGGTAAGTGAAGTCACTACCAAACATTGGGTTTTCTATGGTGTGATTGGTCACCTATTTCTAGTTGATTTTATTACCAATCCTAGCCTAACACAAAGGGCATTTTTCCTAATCTAATGTGGATAGAGAAAAATCTTGATTCTTGAGTTCGGAAGTTTGGTTACATGTGAGGAAGGTGTTAGGCACCCCACAACACCTATCCAAGGACAGTCCTTTGTTTTGATAAAACCTTAATTTTCGGAGATTGGCAGTAAAAACATGATTTTGGCATTGGTTTTCGGGTCTTTGCTTGCATGGGGGGCTTTGAGGTTTGGCTTTTGAATGGGTTTGGTCCCAATCTATGCTTTCCTAAGGCATTCGAGCAAAGTACCAGATTTCCACGGCAAAAATCCAGCAACATGTCACTTTACTTTCGCGATGGAAATTAGGCATCGCTTTGCCTTAGGTGACATGGACTGTGACAATCATACCAGAAGGGAAACAGGGTGGTATCCCCCCTATATACACACAACATGCACAATGCAAGCACACAAAGTAGGAAAGTGAATGTCTACATCCCTAGAGCATAGCCCGAAATATAAGTGCAAGAAAGCAAATAGGGGTCGCCATGCTCTAGAGATGAGGATGAATGGTACATGGTATGATATACTTAATACAAACCATCTAAGAGAGAAATGAGGGAGGAAGGAAGGGGGTTTAAAAGAGTACATAACCAAATGGGAAATGCTAGACCCCTAAATCTACTGAACATAGCCGTTTGGCTCATATCTACATTCTTGCATTCGCACCATTTTTGCTTGCACCTAGGAGACCATGCCCTAGCTCCATGCCTCCTCGCTCTATGTGTGTACATGCAAAGGCAAAGACAAGAAACCAACGGACAAGCAATGAAAAGAAAGAGATGCGTAGATAATGCGCAATGGGTATAAAGTAAACAAGCATACAAGCAAAGCAAGCATAGCATGTAGCAGGAGACATGACAAGCAACAAGATAAGCAAGCGAACTAGAAGGCAAACAAACAAGGAAGCAAGCAAACAAGCAAACAAGAAAGAAGGAAAACGAAAGATGGTGTCTGCAAGGGGACAAATGTAAGTTTGGATCGGATGTCCATGGCTTCAATGTGTTGAAGCATAGACGACACACTAGCGAGAAAGACTCATGCATGAACATGTAAGCAAGTGTTTAAAGATGCATAGAAGCCAACAGGTGGCATAAACAAGCATGGTAAGCATAGCATCGAGTGGAGTGGAAAAGGGAAGGGTACGCACGGACCAACTCGGCATCCAGAGATGCCTCCTAAATGGTTACATCCAAACAAGGCCTTATGGGCATCGGATGTAACCACACAAGGTCAAGCTTGCGGAAGGCACCAAATATGGCGAAGCCTAGAACTAGAAAGGCTAACACAAGCATAAAGCATAGAAGCAAGCAAGCATAGATATGCAAATAGGAATGATCCAAACCCTTTTGATATTGGCCATGGTACATTGACGATGACAAAGACCATAGGGTCTAGATCGGGTCAGAACCATTAGGCCAAAACATAAGAAAATGCGATAAAAGGAACAAAAGGGCTACAATAGCACATGGCATGACAAACAAAGTCTAGGCCTAAGCACATAAACATGGCGTGAAGCACGCAAGCACATAGATGATGGCATAAAATATGTAGAAAACATCGATCTAAGCATGTAAACACACCAATCTACACATATAAGCATGGAAATGCGCATGTAAGCATGTAGATATCAACATAAAGGCATGGGAGAACGCAAACCCAAGCATACAAGCGTGTGACCGACATGGACATAGGCATAAGAGCATAGAACATGCGTACAAGCTGTAGATCTAAGCAAGGCATAGCCAGAGACATATTATAAAGCATGTGAGCATGTAGACCCGAACATCAATACATGGGAAAGGAAATATCTAAGCATCTAAAGCATGGCATAAAGCATAAAACATGTAGAAGATGCAACTAACACATGAACAAACATGGAAGCATATGGAAATAAGATAAATGGCTTGCTAAAAGCAAGATAAAGTAAGAATCAAGCTAGATAAAAGCAATAAATCACCTTATTAAGGCAAAAAGAGCAAGATAAACACTAGATGTTCTCGTGGCCCCATGAACAGAAAATAATATTTTTGGATTTTTCGGGGTCTACTCAAATCGAGGGTAATTGTCTCATATTGCTTAAGAGAGGGTGTTGTGTGCCTTTGTGTTAGATACCCTTTCCCTCTCCCTTTTGTGTGTATGTGTGTGTGTGTGTGTGTGTGTGTGTGTGTGTGTGTGTTTCTCAAAAAAAAAACAATATATATATATATATAACTTCTTTGTGTGAGAAAACAATGCATAGAATGAGAGAGCAAATGACAAATTTATAGAAGAACCAAAATAAAGGGATAAAGGAAAAGTGAAATCAAGGTAGAAAGTAGTGGGATGATGAAAGGTAACTAGGAGGAAAAAAGGTTGAGAAAGTGTAACAATAAGTTGGGAAGTTAATAAGAAGTTGAAGAGTTAAAAATAAGAAAAAGAGGGTTGGAAATAGGTGGATGATATAGAACAATGAGAGAGTAGCTTAATTAATTTCTACGCTTCGACTTATATATATATATATATATATAAATGTCATATAATTTTAAAAATTAGTCTAGATTACCCAGGTATATAGCAATGTGGGACTCAAGACACACTCAAACAACATACACTCATAATATTAAATTAATCTGAAACACCACAAAAATAATAATAATATTTAGAATATAACATTCAACTAACATAGACATAAACATATACATAAGAATTAACATAATATGTTATTTTTTAATTCAAATATAAATATATATATATAAAATTGTTATGTCAATTACTGAATTTATTAGATTGTTTATACCTTTTATTCCTTTTTTTAATATGTAATTGATTTAAATATATATGTGAGAGAGATGGTCAATTTATATGTTTATAATATAAAAATATTAATATTAATAAAAGCATATAGCTATCACTATGAACAAATAGATCACACATAAGTGCATAGTAATTGCAATACACTAAAAGGGGGAGGATTGGGTTTTTAAATGCATCAAGACTTATCTAATTTAGGCATTAGAGTGTGAACACACAAGAAAACATTTGAATTTTGACCCCTATAACTACATTGAAATAAGAATCAATGAAATTAATAATAAAAAAGGAAAAATACAACAAAATCTATGTTAGACTATTTTTAAATATAATCATAATTATCATTGCACAACAGTGCATCTACTAAACCCAAAGCAACGTCGCAGAATTGATTTCATGTAATCCTACGATGATAAGGATAAGGAAAGAATTGTTAGTTTTGTGAAAGTTGAGATAGATAAATATATAGTCAAAATTTGATTTGTATGTTATAAACAAAGGGGGAAGAAGAATAATCAGCCTATTAAATCTAAATGTTGACATACGAATTTTCATGTTTTTTTTTATTCTTATATTTAAATAATGACAAATATATCTATGGGCTAAAAATAAAAATATATTGAAAATGACACTTCCAAAGAGGGTCAATTTTGGAATGTGCTCAAACACTGATGAAACGTGATTGGAAAGTTATCGTGTTTATAGTTATGTTTATCTTATGGATTTATTATTCATGTTATATTGAAAAATAAAAGTAATAATTATATATTCACAATTCTTCTAAATTGTAAACTATTGATGGTTTATGAAATTATTAGGTACACCAGAGTACAGGGACGATGTGCTCCCTCCTCTCATGTTCATGAATTATGGTAAATTATTACATGAATTTAATTAGTTAGATCCACCAGGAATGTAAGAGAAGAGAAAGTATCACATCACCGTAATCAAAGAACACCTAGTGATCATCTTTCCCTCTACTATCATGGTTTGAATCAAATGGAGAGAGAGAGAGAGAGAGAGAGAGAGAGAGAGAGAGAGAGAGAGAGCCATATCACCATGGGATAAAAACACAAATTGGTGTTGTGGCTCGACCCGAGGAGTATTTGGGCCCAACTATTCATCAGCTCAAACCTAGCACAATAAGGATAATCCAAATAGTGAAACTGAGGAAGGCGGGCCCAAGGAGCTTAAGGAGCATACGCCCCTTGGGAGACTTAAGACAAACCACCAAGGCCATAGGACTGAAGTTCATGGAAGGAAGTAGAGATGTACAAGCAATGAGAGGAGGAAGCTCCTAGATAAAGCACCCATCACCTCCAAATTGAATACTCTATACCAACTCAACATGCTACATTAATGGCAGAATAACCCCTGAACAGTGCCCCCACAGCCTGCATCATACTCTACCACCACCAGCAGAGCAGTGATGGGACAAGTATCCAAGGAAGGATCAACAACCATCCAAGTGGAAGGCTAGGATGCAGTCCCAATAGCTATACATAGAGAGGAAGATCCTCTTAGAATTGAGATCAGAAAAAGAAAGGGAGAAGAAAAGGGAAAGGAATTAAGAATTGTATAACTAAGTTGCATATAGTCCAAAGAACCATTGCCCCTCAGCTAGCCCAAGGAAGAACTTGAATAAGAAACTTTGTTTTTCTTTCTCTTATTTTTCACTTAAACTGTTGTCTTAGCCTTTTTTTCCTTTCTTTAAATCACCAAGTATAGCTGCTGAGGCTTGAAGGGTTAGCGTTGATAACCCACCTCTACAAATCAATTGCATCGAGCCTGCTTTTCAGCCCATTCCTCTTTTGATTAGGCTTGATCGCTAGTTACGCCCCCTACAATTGGCGCTATCTGTGGGAAGGTCACCTTAAATCCTTACTCATAGTCTTGAGTGATTAAAAAATGGCAAACTCAAGGAGAAGTGGAACTATGGCTCAAAGTGAAGGACAAGAGTCAGTAGGGTCTAGGCTAAGGTATAAGTTTGCGAACCCTGAATGAAGAAAGGATTAAACTCTAACTCAATCTCCCAGGCTAAGGGCTGCACCTGTTCATTCAAATCATATAAGTCATAGTCGTTCCATGTCCTTAAGGCACGTTCTAAGAAACCAAAAGATGCATGATGTCAGAGTGGAGGTTCATCACTTGCAGCAACGACTTCGTCAAAGAGTGCACATAAGGGAATCCAAGAGCCGTTCACCAAGCCCAAGCTCCAACTCCGTAGATGAGTGGAGCTATAGACAGAGAACTAGGAGCCCACGAAATGAGGTTCACGCAGCACCCTCTCATTCGGTGGGAGGAAAGAGGCATTCTCATAGAAGACATAGAGCACCACCCTCAGGAAACTTGGGGGGTGATGCCATGAGTAAGGCCTTACGTTTGAATTCTCGGTCCCCCTTCTCTCGCTATATTGAGGATGCTGAGTTGCCCCACCATTTTACATAGCCAACCTTGACCATTTATAATGGAAAAACAGACCCAGTGGAGCACATAAGTAATTTTAATTAGAGGATGGCCATTCACTCCAAAAATGAGACCCTCATGTGCGAGGTCTTCCCTTCTAGCATCGACCCCACAACTATGAGATGGTTTGATGGGTTGTAGGAAGGGTCCATAAGGTTATATGAAGAGTTGACGAGTTCTTTTGGTGCTAGATTCATTACAAGCAATAAGGTCCCTAGACCTTTAGACTCCCTGCTTTTTATGGCAATGAGGGGGGGGGGGAATCCTTGAAAACCTATTCGGACAAGTATTAGGAACTCTTCAATGAGGTCGATGGAGATTTTGATGATGTGGCAGTCCGAACCTTAAAGTGGGGCTCCCCATGAATTTTGACCTAAAAAAGTCCCCTACCATAAAGTTAGCCTGGGACATGCGCCTATTGACGGATTGAATTAAGGAGCATAAGAGGGTGGAAGATGACCAATCTCAAGGTAAAGGAAAGGCAAAGGTCTTCATGCTTGAGTGAAAAGACCCTTAGCCTAATCATTTTGACCCCAACAGGCTGATGAGGGAGTTCTTCAATCAAGCACCCAGAATCATGCACAAGCAGTGAATTTTATATTCAAGGAGCCTGTGTACTAGGTTTTTGGGAAGATAAAAAGTAAGCCGTATTTCAAGTTGCCAAACAAGATAGGGGGGATACCACCAAGCGAAACCAAAGCCTATATTGCCAGTATCATCAAGACTAAGGTCATTCGACTGAAGATTGTACGACATTGTGCAATTTTTTTTGGATTAGTTTATCAAAGCTAAAAGGTTGAAGCAGTACATACACCAACCATCTGGGCGAGGAGAGCAATCAGGTTCTGGTTTCTAAAGGGATTTGGCTCCAACCCACCCTTAGGGACCATCAATGTTATTTTTGCTGCTCTAAGAAAGGAGGTTAGTAGCTCATTTGGGGTAATGACCAATTTTCCACAGCTAATAGCTAAAAAAGAGTGCAGGGAGTCCAAGCGGAGTAAGAGCCAATCTTGGGCTTTTCTAAGGTAGATAAGGTGGGCATTTTTCAACCCCACAATGACACTCTCATGGTTACGCTCCGAATTGGAGCATTCAACGCAAAAAGAGTAATGGTAGATCAAGGAAGTGGAGTTGTTATTATGTATTTTGATTTATACAAAGGGCTAGGATAGAAGCCCGAGGATATCAGTAAGTACAGTATTCCTTTAGTTGGATTTGATGGAAAGACAGTTACCCCTAGAGGGATGATCAAGTTGCCAGTGCAGACAGTGCAGACGGAAAACAAGGTACTTGAAGTGGACTTATTGTAGTAGATATCTATTCCCCTTACATTGCTATTCTAGCAAGGCCTTGGCTCCATGCAATAGAGGTTGTATCCTCCACCCTGTATGTGAAAGGTAACCAACCGAGGGGCACGTTGGGGAGTTATTGGGATGTTAAATAGTCACAAGGCAATGTATGGTAGCTGTGGTGAGGCATCAAGCGTTGCAAATCAGTCATCTGGACCTAAGCCCTACTGCATAGCAATTAGAAACTGGTGAGAATGACACTCTAAATGAGACGGAAGGAGCCAACATACAGTGTGAAGAATTGGAGAAAGTGGTCATCGGGGTGGACGAGGAGAAATATTTCCAAGTAGGGACACAACTACCGTTAGCCGAAAAGGTTCAACTATTGGCCTTCTTAATGAATAACATTGATGTTTTTGCAGGGAGTACGTATGAAGTCCTAAGGTACGATCCAGATTTTATATGCCACTGCCTTAATGTGAACCTAACACAATACCGAGGAAGCAACAATCTCAGCATTCCTCTAAGAAGCACACATATGCAGTAAAAGAAGAAGTTAATAAGCTGAAAAGGGCAGGAGCGATCAAAGAAGTCTTTTATCCTAAATGGTTGGCCAATATTGTTGTGGTCAAGAAGAAAGCAGGCAAATGGAAAGTGTGTGTGGACTTTATTGACCTTAATAAGGCCTACCCCAAAGATCCCTTCTGGTTTTGAGGATCGATCAGCTCATCGACACGACCTTTAGTCATCCTCGGATGAGCTTCCTAGATGCTTTCTAGGGTTATCAACAAATTCCATTAGCATTGCCCGACTAGGAAAAAAACTACTTTCCTCACCCCAACCAGGAACTACTATTACCGAGTAACGCTATTTGGCTTGAAGAATGTTGGGTTCACCTACCAAAGGATGGTGACAAGAATGTTCGAAGCTTAGTTAGACAAAAATGTGGAGGCCTACATAGATGATATGGTGGTGAAGAGCAAAGAAGTATCTGAGCACTTAGGAGATTTGGATGAAGTCTTCTCAGTCCTAAGGAAATACAAGTTGCACTTGAATGCTTCTAAATGTTCCTTCGGAGTAGGATCTAGAAAATTTTTAGGATATATGATCACCCACCTAGAAATAGAGGTTAACCCTTATCAAATCAAAGCCATTCATAGTTTGCACCCACCTCGAAACCCGAAAGAGGTACAGCACCTGACCAAAATGATAACCGCTTTAAATAGATTTATATCTCAATCGGCTGACCAATGAAGGCCATTCTTCCAGCTACTTCACAAAAGGAAGGATTTTGTATGGACTAAGGAATGTGACAAGGATTTTAAGGAATTAAAGAAATACTTGGCCCATCCTCCAATCTTATCTAGACCTAAAAAAAGGAGATCTTGTATGCCTATGTAGCAGTTACGGCCCATGCAGTTAACCTAGTTCTGATTTGAATAAAAGGGGGTGCAAAAACCTGACTATTATGTGAGCAAGTTCTTTTAGGAAGTAAAAACTTGTTATCTCCCTTTAAAGAAGGCCATATTGGCTGTCATACATGCCATGAAGAAGCTTCCCCATTATTTCTAGGCCCATTCAATTGTCATCCTCACCCAACTTCTCTTACAGTCTTTGCTCTTAAAGTTAGATTTCACTGGGAGAGTGGCAAAGTGCGGGACCATACTGGGGGATTTTGACATTAAATATCTCTCGGCAACTATAAAGGGGCAAGTTTTGGCCGACCTGGTGGCCAAATTCACTAAAGGGGTAGTAAAAGGAGACAGCGAGGAGCATGGTAGGCTAACCAAAGGAATGATAGCTATTGCAGCATCCCTTCTGCCACAATGAGAGTTGTACGTGGATGGGGCCATTAATCAGAGAGGCTTGGGAATTAAGGTAGTCATGATCTCCTCAGAACACATCACTATCAAGAAATCCTTGAGATTAGACTTCTCAGCCATAAACAATGAAGCAAAGTACGAAGCCCTCATCACCGGCTTAGTCTCTATCAAAAAACTCCGGAGGGAATCCATTAAAGTCTTCTATGATTCGAGGTTGGTAGTGGGACAGGTCTAAGGGGAATTTAAAGCCAAAGATCAGAGAATGCAGTGCTATTTGGGCCGGGTAAAGCAACTGCAAGCTAGCTTTGGAACCTTCACCATAAGCCAAAAGCAAAAATACTCATGTCGATTCCCTTGCAACCTTGGCCACCTCCATAGGAGAAAATTTCCTGAAGTTCATAATAGTAGACAGCCTGTCATCCTCGAGTCATGACAACAAGATTCCCATACCAATAAGCGCAGTGCACATTGGATCGAGCTAGATGGACACAATCCCAACGGTGTCATTCATAAAAGAATGGAACACTTCTCGAAAACAGGGTAGAAGCTGAGAAGATTTGAAGGAAGGCCCCACGATACTGACTCTCTAAGGAATAAAAATTGTACAAGCGCTCCTATTCGGGCCCATACTTGTTGTGCATACACCTTGAGGTAGTAGAAGCTTTGCTAGAAAACTTCATGAAGGAGTCTATGGCAGTCACATAAGGGGAAGGTCTTTATCGCATAGAGCTCTTACCCAAGGGGATTGGTGGCCCAACATGCAGAAGTTCGCCCAAGAATTTGTTAAAAAGTGCGACAAGTACCGGCAATATGCCCCAAATGTTCATCAGCCAGGAGGGATTCTCAATCATCTTTCCAGTCTGTGGCCCTTTGCACAGTGGGGATTAGATATTGTTAGCCCATTTCCAAAAGCAACCAGAAAATGTAAATGGCCCCTCGTCGAGACTGATTATTTCACCAAATGGGTTAAAGTAGAACCCCTCTCCAATATCCAAAATCAAGACATGAAGAGGTTTATTTGGTGGAATATTATCACAAGATTTGGCATACCACACACTCTTATCTTGGACAATGGTCTCCAATTTGAAAGCAAAGCTTTCCGAAGATACTATTGTGAATTAGGGATAAGAAATAAATAGTCCACACCAACCTACCCACAAAACAATGGACAAGTTAAGGCCATTAACAAGGTTATATTGAATGGATTAAAGAAAAGGTTAGACGAGGCAAAGGGAAAGTTGGTGGATAAGCTACCCCACACTCTATGGGCGTATCGCACCACACCGAGGAGATTGACTGATAAAAACCCTTTTTCTATGACGTATAGTTTGGAGGTGGTTATCCCCCTAGAAACAGGACTCCCGACAATGGGAACCGACCAGTTCGATGATAATGGGAATGAGCAACTCCTTTTTGCTAGCGTGGACTTAATTGAAGAAATGAGGGAAATTGTCACCGTCAAGTTAGCTCATTATCAGCAAAAGCTCAGACAAGGGTACGATAAAAGCATCAAGGCAAGAGCATTTATACCTAGGGACCTAGTCCTAATGAAGGTTGTAGAAAATATGAAGAATCCAGCATAAGGGAAGCTAGGCCTCAATTGAGAAAGGTCCTATCATGTCACATCAATGGCAGGAACTGGAGCTTATCGCTTGGAAGACTTGGACAAAAACCCACTCCTTCGGCCATGGAATGTAAATAACCTAAATAGATATTATTATTATTATTATTATTATTATTATTATTATTATTATTATTATTATTATTATTATTATTATTATTATTATTATTATTATTATTATTAAAAGGACTTAATTTTATTCATGCTTTGTATCTAGTTTTAGTTTAGGTTGTCTTAGTGTGTTATTACTAATACTAAGCCTGTCAAGATCTAAAGCCAAATCTAGAACAGCAAGGGCCAGCCCCTATACTAAACTTAAAAAAAAACAATTTAAGGGTTAAACAAAACCTTGATTAGGTTAGACTCCTCGAGTCACCTGCCTTAAGTAAAGTAACTCTAAAAAATAATCCAAGGGTTAAACAATTTCTAGGCCAGGTTAGACTCCTTAGGTCACCTGCTTAGGGTAAATTAACTCTAAAAAATAATCCAAGGGTTAAACAGAATCTCAGTAAGGTTCGACTCCTAGGGTTACTTGCCTTGGGTAAATTAACTCTAAAAAAGTAATCCAAGGGTTAAACAGAACCTTGGCTAGGTTAGACTCCTCGGGTCACCTACCTTGGGTAAATTAACTCTAAAAAATAATCCAAGGGTTAAACAGAACCTTCGTTAAGTTAGACTCCTTAAGTCACATGCCTTGGTTAAATCAAGTCTAAAAATAATCTAAAGGGTAAATGGAACCTCAATTTTTTGATCCCTCGGGATGTCTACTTTACTTAAAGTTAGTTCTTCAAATGCTTAGGACCTTTAAGATGTTCATGATGGCTTTGATTGCCTATTCTTTGGCAACTCTTCTTTTAAAAAAAAGGAGGGGGAGGGGGGGGGGGGAGAAGAATAGAGAAAAAGAAATGCGATGTGTTATGTACACATCATTTAAAAAAAAAAGAGCAATTTTCATTAAATATAAGATGAAGAGATACCACTAGAAGGGTTACAAAAGAAAGATAGGGAATAGGGATACAAGTCCCATTACAAAGAAATTTTGTCTAAATTTATATTTCTAACCCCTGTTTCTCGGTCTCCTTGTTAGCCTCTTTCTCACCCCATCCTTTTTTTGCCCACCTCCAGCTGTATGCTAAAAAGCCAGAGCAGATGAGCTAGCAGCCTTGGTCCTAAGAGCAAGAGGAAAGATAATCCTCTCTAGATTCCTCAGCTCCGATGAAGGCCTTACCCTGGCCATATTCAAAACCTCGGCCCAAACCTGTTGAAAGAATTCTCAACAGACTTCTTTAAGCTGAGCTTGAAGTTCTACCTCGGTTTCTGTCTTCCCAAGCTCGTGGGCTGCCTACTCAGTCTTTTCAATTTCTTTAGGGCTTCAATATTTTCCTTAGCAATGGCCAGTTGCTCCTCTGCCTTGGGAGATGACAGCGCTACTCTTAGGTCTGATTCTCGAACCCAACCACAGCAGCCTCAACACTCTTCTTGGCCTTCTCTCTCTCAGCCAGACGAGTGAAGGTCTCCTTGGCTTTCTTCTCAACTTGAGCCTGGGCCATAGTGGTTGCAAATTTCTTTGACTCTTCTTCTTTAAGCTAAGCCATAGCGTGGTTCACCCTTTCCTCAGCGACATAGGATGCTTGAATAGCCTGGGAAAAAAATGAAAGGGTCAATCTAGTATTTATTGTGAAGATAAGAATATATGTAAAAAAAAAAAAAGGTGGGTCAGAGTTAGAATTTTTACCAATGCTAAGTCTCTCTTCAGGGACAGGAACACCTCATGCCTCTTAAGGTTCCTCAGCTCGGACATGTCCCTAGCCAAGAGAAGTGCCTGGTCCACCAAGTTAGCCACATATCTAGCCCTCCCTTTGGCAAAGTTCTTTACAGAGGCATCCAAGGGAAGGGAGGTGCCATTTACCAATTCTGGATTCCTGTCGAGAACCCTTGGTTGGCGTTCAGTGGTAACCTCACAGCTTGTGCCTTTGAGGGCATTCTTCTTTTGGTGGAGCCAAGCGATTTTGGCCCCTTTGGCATGCTTAAGGGAGGCTGATCTGGGATCTTCCCCTCCTCCACGAGATCCTTGCCTCGCTTCTTGTCCCTTTTTCTCTTTTTCTCGATGGGTTCAGGGGGGAAAACTGAAGAGAGATGAGAGTTAGAGGCCTTGGCAAAATGAGAGGCTCGGAGGGGGCCACCCCCACATGAGACTCTAAAAGTGCAAGAAGTTTGGAAGATCTTTTCTAGACCACCATCCCTTTTAGCACATCCACAGTCTCCTAGTTGATGCTAACTTGTATAGTTGGTCAAGCCTTCGAGCTGGTTCCTGGGCTTACGATCAGGTTCGGCCAGTCAAAGACTCCAAAATCATCCTTAAGGTCTACAACAAAAGTTTCCTTTACAACCTCTTTTGGCTCCTCCTCGAAAGGTATAGGCTTCTCATCAGCCTTGATGTGTTGGGCAACTTGTTGAGTGGTAAGGTCAACAAGAAGAGTTCCTACAAGCAAAGGACGTTTGATGACCTCAAATGCAACGTCTATCCTGGTAAGACGAGGATCCTTGGCATTGATCACGTTCTTCGGGGACTGCAAGCAAGTGGATATGGGGGTATATCCAAGGATGACGTGGGGAGCACAAAGTTTTCGGTCGGTGTGCAGGAATATCTCGAACCTAAGGATCTTGTTGAGGTTAGGGGCGTTCATTAAGTTGAAGTTTTCATAGTGAACACCTTGTTTGTTTGTTTTTTTTTTTTAAGGGAAAAGTACATCAGAAAAACAGGGCATACGAGAAGAAGCAACTGAGCAATAAACCATATAAAAAAATAAAATAAAATAAAATAAAAAGATGATGAAATCCTAGGCCCCTAATTACCCCACTTGGTGTTCCATCTCTGACAGGGCAATGGTATACATCATGCCAGTCCCCTAAGATAATCAAGAAGTCCTCGTCCAAGCCCTTGTTTGTCTCAAGAAGACAAAAGATCAACCTAACCGCAGGAACCCTAGTCCTATGATAAAACCCCGTATCCTTGCTATCCTGACAGCTATACACCCTGTTGATATCATGATAGGTTAAGGCCACCCTCATCTTCTAGTTCAGCCAAGCTACACTGCTTACTACTCGAAAAAGGTTTGGGGAATACTAGGTGGGGCAAATCCTACAATAATTAAGGAAGTTCCTCATAACCCCATCCATAGAGATCCTCATCCCCCCTTCTATAAAGGCTATCATGGGGATAACTACATCCTCATTCTGCCTTTTTGTGTACCACTCCCCTAGTTCACAATTTTCTATAGTTACTCCTGCGGGGATGTTATACCTAGCCTTGAAAACCTCTCTCCCCTCAAGCGTGTCTACTAAGCTAGCAAATCTACCGATCTTGAAGAATTAAAAAGAAAAAAAAATGAGCTCTACGTTAAGTAAAGACTCAAAGCACTTACAAGTTTAGGAAGTTGGGCTCCTCGGGTAGCCTCTTTGAAAGTAAGGTAAAGTTTTTGGAAAGTGGAGAAAATGATCTCCACCTTCCTTTATGTAGGGGTGAAAAAGGTGCAGTAATTTTCCTACCTATTAACTCTGGAAAACACCAGCTATTGGATCTGTATCACACCGTAAAACGTGAGGGGCACGTAGCCGCCTGCAGCATTAATTGCAACGTTAAGGATACGCAAAGCGTTAGGAACGTGTCTAGGACAGTTGAAAAGACACTCCTACGTGGGAATGCACCTACAGCGTGCCAACCTTCCTGCCTCCTACCAAAACCCCATCCCCCCCAATGGCAAAGGGAGTGGTGTTTCAAGGGGCTATTGTGTGAGTGGGAAGCCTGAAAAAGGAAGATTATCAAATAGGCTTGACTCAAGGAGCAATTAGGCCCAACTATTCATCAGCTCAGGCCCAACACAATAAGGATAATCCAGATAGTGAAACCAAGGAAGGTGGCCCACCCAAGGAGCATACGCCCCTTGAGAGACTTTAGACTAATCACCAAGGCCATAGGACTAAAGTCAGAGGAAGGAAGTAGAGAAGTGCAAGCAATGGGAGGAGGAAGCTTCCAGATAAAGCACCCATCACCTTCACATTCAATGCACTGTACCAACTCAGCCTTCCACATTAATGGCAGAATGACCCTTGAACAGTGCCCTCACAGCCTGCATCCTACTCTATCACTACCAGCAGAGCAGCGATGGGACAAGTATCTAAGGAATGATCAACGACAATACAAGTGAAAGGCTAGGATGCAATCCTAGTAACTATATATAGTAAGGAAGATCCTCCTAGAATTGGGATCAAAAAAATAATGAGAGAAGAAAAGGGAAAGGAATTAAGAATTGTATAACCAAGTTGCATATAGTCCAAAGAACCATTGCTCTTCGGCCAGCCTAAGGAAGAACTTGAATAAGAAACTTTTTTTTTTCTCTCTCTCTTATTTTTCACTTAAATTTCTGTCTTAGCCTTTTTTTTTTTCTTTCTTTAAATCACTAAGTAAAGCTATTGAAACTTGAAGGGTTGGCCTTGATAACCCACCTCTACAAATTAATTGCATCAGGCCTGCTTTTCAACCCATTCCTCTTTTAATTAGACTTGATTGCTGGTTACGCCCCCTACAGGTGTAATTCTATGCTTGATATGTAAAGTAAATTGGTGCAATGAGTTATTTTAATGGTGATAGGGATAAAACTCCCACTAGACGCCGGCACCCTACGCGGGGTGACGGTGCAAGGGATGATGACGGACTCTAGACCCTGCCGACACAACCCTTGAATGGGGTGACGGGAGAGACCGTCGACGGGGAAGGCTTGGGGCACCCAGAGCCTATCTTGCCACGCACGCTTCCCTAAGGAAATGAGTCTTGTCGCATACGCTACTATTTGAACAGGTGTCATGCGCAGCACGATCGCTCCCAGAAGGATGACTTGCCCAACACGTTTGCTTGCCCAAGAAGTATCTTACGCTCCACGCTACCTTAGGGCAATTCTGGTAAGTGTGATATCTTCTCTAGCACACCTTGGCCAAAGGCCCCTGCTACTACTATAAATACTTCCACGCCCTCCAAAATTGAGGTACGCATACTTTTACCCCAACTCTGGCACTCTAGAGTTGTGAGCAACACTAACTTAACCGTTGGAGGGTCGTTGGCCGGTACCACGCCGGTACCTCCCTTCGAGGTTCTTTCTATCTGTGCAGGTTCGTCCAAAGTACGTGAAGGCCTTGCGGCTTACTAAGTTGATTCTTGGCATCATCAGTTGGCGCCGTCTGTGGGAAAGTACGCAGTGTGTTTCGTGCTTTCCGGATAAAGAGTTGCATGGTACTCACACGTTCAAGGGCAACCACCATGAACGATCAAGGTAATGAACAGCACACCATGGCACTCGAGAGGCAGGTCCAAACTCTGGCAGCCACGGTGGAACGCCTCACAAAACGTAACAACGACTTGGAAGAACAGCTACAACGGAGGAACGCGACGTTCGACAACCAAGGAGAGAACCAGGAAGAGAGCAGTGCCGAGGAGAGGAACCATGGAGGCCCTGAGGGAAGCAATGCCCTGAGCCGACCCGAAGGACAGGAGACGAACCGTCCATCGGCCGATGGCAATATCCCGTCCCATATTGCCGCGGAGATGCAGGTGATGAAGGAGCGCATGGATTTCATGATGAACGCCCTCAAGGGACGAGTATCCAGCGACCTCGACGACCTCGTCCATCGTACAGACTCCCCCTTTACAACACCTGTCATCTTATTCCCTACACCGCCAAAATTTCGTATGCCCCAGGTGGAAAGCTACGATGGGTCCAAGGATCCGCTGGATCATTTGGAGTCCTTCAAGACATTGATGCACCTACACGGCACACTAGACGAAATCATGTGCCGGGCCTTCCCAGCGATGCTAAAAGGCTCCGCGAGGACCTGGTTCGGCAGATTGGCGCCTGGCTCTATCGGTACCTTCAGAGAGCTGAGCGCTCAATTTGCCTCGCAGTTCATCGGGGGACACAGGCACAAAAGGTCCACCGCGTACCTGATAAACATTAAGCAGTAGGAGGATGAGACGTTGAGATCCTATATAACCTGTTTCAACAAAGAGGCGCTTTCGATTGATGAAGCGGATGATAAGATACAAGTCGCCACATTCACAAATGGGCTGCGGAAGGGTAAATTCTTGTTCTCTTTGTACAAAAATGACCCGAAGACTATGTCGGATGTATTTTACAGGGCAACAAAGTACATGAATGCGGAAGATGCATTACTGGCCCGGGAAGAGAAGCCTCCCAGGAAAAGGGAGAGACAAGAAGACACACGACAAGATAAGGGGCGAAAGGCGCCTCGGACAGGAGAAGGCCGAGACAATAGACACCCGAAGCCCCCTACCGAGAAATTCACAAGCTACACCCCATTGACGGCTCCGGTCGATCAGGTCCTGATGCAGATCAAGGACGACGGGTCCTTGACGTTTCCAGGAAAGTTGAAGGGGAACCCGGACAGATGACCCAAAGACAAATATTGCCGCTTCCATCGAGACCACGGCCACGACACCACCGACTGCTACGATTTGAAGCAGCAGATTGAAGCCCTAATTAGGCAAAGGAAGCTGCAGAGGTTCGTCAACAGAGAAAGGGCAGAAGCGCCTCGACAGGAATAGGTCTCCCACCAGGACAATGAGCGTCCTAGACCACCTATAGGGGACATAAGGATGATCGTGGGGAGTACATCAGCAGCCGGTTCAACAAAGAAGGCTCTGAAGTCCCACCTCAGAGCAGTTCAGAATGTTCAGGCTGCGAGCTTTGTCCAGAAGAAGCCACGAATCAACAACCCCACTATGGAGTTCACAGAAGAAGACGCCCAACACCTCCATCATCCGCACGACGACGCCCTTGTCGTCAACATCCGGATAGGAGACTATAACACGTACCGGGTCTTAATCGACAACGGAAGCTCCGTGGACATCCTCTACTACCCCACGTTCCAACAAATGCGAATCGACAAAGAACGCTTAGTCCCTACCAAGGCCCCGCTCACCGGATTCGGGGGGACGAGAGTATACCCCCTCGGCTCTATCACATTGCCTGTCACTATCGGGGAGCACCCTCGGCAGGTCACTAGGGATGTTACCTTCCTAGTCGTTGATTGCTCCTCAGCCTACAACGCAATCATAGGACGACCCACCCTCAACGCCTGGAAGGCTGTAACCTCGACCTATGCCTTAAAAGTCAAGTTCCCTACCGATCACGGGGTAAAGGAGTTATGGGGAGACCAGGTGGCCGCGTGAGAATGCTACGTCGCGATGGTAGAAATGAATAGCCAACTACAGACAATGAACATAGAACAGAGAACGGGGGGCAGAACCTATGGAGGAGCTCGAAGAAATAATACTTGACGAATCTAGACCTGACAGAACCATCAGGATCGGTGCTCTCAACAGCCCTACGGCCCGCCAGGCACTCGTGGCTTTCCTCAAGGAAAACCAAGATGTATTCGCCTAGAGTCATGAGGACATGACGGGCATTGACCCGTCAGTAATGGTGCACAGGCTGAATGTGTCACCCTCCTACCGGCTCGTACGACAGAAGAGGAGGGTGTTCGCCCCAGAACGAGACTAGGCGATAGTAGTGGAAGTCGGCAAGTTGCGAGAAGCAGGCTTCATCCGGGAAGTATACTACCCCAACTAGTTGGCCAATATGGTGATGGTCAAGAAAGCTAGCGGGAAGTGGCGGATGTGTGTAGACTTCACGGACCTAAATAAGGCATGAACAAAAGACAGCTACCCCCTCCCTCGAGTCGACACCCTGGTAGACTCTACGGCCCGCCACCAGCTTCTAAGCTTCATGGACGCCTTCTCAGGGTAGAACCAGATCCGGATGGACGAGGCAGATCAAGAGAAGACCTCATTCGTCACCAGCCAGGGACTTTTCTGCTACAAAGTGATGCTGTTCGGACTGAAAAATGCAGGCGCCACATACCAAAGACTCATGAACAAGATGTTCGCCGACTAGATAGGAAGAAATGTTCAAGTGTATGTCGACGACATGCTGGTGAAAAGCCGAAAGAAAGAGGATCATTTAGGGGATCTCGAAGAAACATTTGGCACCCTCCGTTCCTACGACATGAAACTCAATCCGTCAAAATGTGCGTTCGAAGTGACTGCAGGAAAATTCATCGGCTTCATGGTATCTCAGAGAGGCATCGAGGCAAACCCTGATAAGATCCGAGCCATAATGGAGATGGCTCCCCTGAAGAGTGCAAAAGAAGTACAAAGCTTGAACGGAAAAGTGGCCGCCCTAAACAGGTTCGTGTCAAGAGCAACGGACAAGTGCCTTCCGTTCTTCAACACGCTGAAGAAAGCCTTCGAATGGACAGACGAATGCCAAAAGGCGTTCCAAGAACTGAAGTCCTACCTCTCCTCGCCTCCATTGCTGAGTCCTTCACAGCCAGGGGAGGAACTCTTCCTCTACTTAGCTGTCTCACCAGCGGCCGTCAGCGCGGCCTTGGTCAGAGAAGAGGACGGGGTCCAGAAGCCCATGTACTACGCCAGCCGAGCGTTTCAGGGAGCGGAAGGAAGGTCCGCCCATGGAGAATCTCGCCTTCGCCTTGGTCACTGCGGCACGAAAGCTTAAGCCATACTTTCAAGCACATACGATAGTCGTTTTGACCGACAAGCCATTGCGGCGGGCGATGCACAACCCCGAAGCTGCTGGTCGCCTTGCCTTATGGGCGATAGAATTGACCGAGTTCGACATTAGATACAGCCCGCGCACCGCCATCAAGGGGCAGGCAGTGGCGGACTTCATAGCCGAATTCACCAGTGGAGCCGACCAGGGGGCAAGCGACTACCCTCCATGGAGTATACACACAGATGGGTCGTCAACTAGACAAGCCGGTGGAGTAGGTGTCGTACTTCACTCCCCCGAGAGAGATCAAATCGAATGTATGATCCGCCTGGACTTCCCCACCACCAACAATGAGGCAGAATACGAAGTATTGATAACGGGGTTGGACCTCGCCAAAGCAGCAGGAGCAGCCCGGGTGGTAGTCTCCTGCGACTCTCAGGTCATCGTCAACCAAGTAAATGGGGACTACGAGTGCAGAGGCGACAAAATGAAAAAATATCTCCATCAAGCAAAGAGAAGGGTGGACGAGCTGAAGGCAGAGATAGTCCAAATCCCCAGAGAAGAAAATGAGCAAGCCGACCGCCTTGCCAAAGCCACCTCGTCCGAACATGGGGCTGCCATTAATGGTGTACTCTCTTTTGTGCAGGTCTCTCCGCTAATTAACTCTGTCGATGTGCAGGAAATAGGCTCCGAAAGTGATTGGACCACGCCCATAATTTCCTACCTGAAAGATGGCGTTTTGTCAGACGAAAGAGAATCCGCTAGGAGACTAAAGACCCGAGCGGCAAGATTCGTATTAATGAAGGACGTCCTGTACAAAAGGGGTTTCTGTCGCCCGTACCTAAGGTGCTTGGGACCCAAAGAAGCAAACTATGTCATGAGGGAAGTATACGAAGGAATATCCAGAAACCATTCGGGGTCGCGGTCATTGGCGCATAAGCTGATCCGAGCAGGATACTACTGGCCGACTATGCAAAAAGACACGCAGGCTTATGTCAAAGCTTGCGACAAGTGCCAGAGGTTCAGCAACATCATCAAACAGCCTCCCGAAGAGCTGACCCCCATGACGGCCCCATGGCCGTTCGCTCAATGGGGACTAGATATCATGGGCCCATTCCCAACGGCTATGCGACAGCTAAAGTTCCTGGTGATAGGCATAGACTACTTCACGAAATGGGTGGAAGCTGAAGCATTGGCCACCATTACAGAGAAGAACATACGAAACTTCGTCTGGAAGTCCATCATATGCAGGTTTGGAATACCCAGAGTACTAGTCTCTGACAACGGGAAACAATTTGACAACAGTCCCTTCCGAGAGTTCTGCACGCAATTGGGAATAAAAAATCATTACTCTTCCCCCGCCCACCCCCAAGCCAACGGTCAAGTAGAAGTGACGAACCGATCCTTGCTTAAGATTATCAAGACTCGGCTCGAGGGGGCAAAGGGGATATGGCCCGAAGAACTGCGAAGCGTATTATGGGCATACAGGACGACAGCAAAGACCCCTACAGGAGAAACACCGTTCAGGCTAACCTACGGCAGCAAGGCAGTCATCCCTGCCGAAGTAGGACTCACAAGCTATAGGGTGAACTCCCACGATGAAGGCAGGAACAACGAGGCCTTGCGCCTACAGCTCGACCTGATCGACAAAGACAAAGCAGTAACAGAGCAAAGGCTAGCCCGGTATCAAGATCGCATGGCTAAACACTACAACTCCCGAGTCAGACACAGGGAATTCCAGATCGAAGACCTCGTTTTAAGAAAGATCATGGGCGCCACCAGAGACCCCACCCAAGGAAAGCTCGGCCCCAACTGGGAAGGACCCTACTGGATCACAGCATGGCAAAGGAAGGGCACCTACCATTTGGAAACACTGGAAGGCCAGGAGCTACACCATCCGTGGAATGCCGAGCACCTATGAAAGAACTACCAGTAAAAAAAAAAATGGCAACCCCCCACCTGTAATCTGCTTTGATGTATTTTTGGAACTCAAGGGGCATATTTTCCCCTTCTTAAAAAATTATGCAAGATACAGAGGTTTATTCAAAGTCTCTTCTATATATTGTTAAGTGTTGAACATCAGAACTTGCGAGGTACCAAGGTCGACGGTACAAAAACCAACAACCCCAAGCCAGCGATACAAAAAGCATAAGCATAAAATCCGTTCGAGCACAAAAGCTAACGGTGTCAATGCTGACGGCTCCATCCTACAAGGCTCAAAGCGTCAAGCTCAAAAGCTGACGGCTTAGAAGCCAACGATCTAAAAAGAATCTACAAGGCATAAAAGCGTCAAGCTCAAAAGCTGACGGCTTAGAAGCCAACGATCTAACGATCTAAAAAGAATCTACAAGGCATAAAAGCGTCAAGCTCAAAAGCTGACGGCTTAGAAGCCAACGATCTAAAAAGAGTCTACAAGGCATAAAAGCCTAAGCCTAAAAGACGACGGTATTCTAAAGACGACGGGCCAAAGAGCCATTACATTGTCCTAAAAAGGCAATTATCCAAAAGCCTAATTCTGAAAGACGACGGTATTCTAAAGACGATGGGCCAAAGAGCCACTACATTGTCTTAAAAAGGCAATTACCCAAAAGCCAAAGTATGAAAGACGACGGTATTCTAAAGACGACGGGCCCAAGAGCCAACACTGTCCTAAAAAGGCCATTGCCCAAAAACAGTCTAAAGGGCGACGGTATTCTAAGGACGACGGGCCCAAAATCCACCACATTGTCCGAAGGACATGTCAGGAAGGTTAAGCCAAAATGATGACGGCCCTAAAAGCTAATATACTTGAAAACCAACGGCTTATAAAGCTGACGGTCTCACAAAAGCTCAAAAGGCATACAAAGGAATTTGTCATAAAGCTTAAAGTAAAAGCAGGCTATACACACAAGAGCAAGTATGAAATAAAAAGTGCACTAATAAAAATGCCTTTGATGGCAATATTGTTCATAACGATAAAAAAAATTGATACATACGCCTTAAAAGGCAACTGTTTATGACGGATGGAGAATTGATATTTCTACAAAAAACTACAAGGTCACTGGACGGGAGAATCAACAATTTTCACGTCGGCTTCGTCGTCCTGAACTTGAGCTTGGGTGCCAGTTTCTGCCTCGTCATCATCTTTGCCGTCGCCCTTGAGATTTGGGTCTTCGTCAAGAAGACGCTCCGTATTGTCAGAGGCTGCGGGGAGGACGGAGGTCTGAGCCTGGGCCTCGTCGATACTCACTTGGGAGAGATCAAGCTCCGGGTGCAAGGCATTCACTTGACGGAGGGCATCGTCGAAGCCATCCGCGAAGGTGCTGCCCAACTCCGTCAGATAGGCTTCGGAGTCACGGTACTCTCTGATAGAGTCCTCACTAGCCTGACGGAGTTGATCCCTGACGGATGAAATCTCCGCCTCCTTGTCAGCAAGGACCTTCCGCAGCATACCCATCTGCTTCTCCAGCTCAGCCCTCTCTTGCTCGGACAAGGAAAGGTTCTTCTCCATTTTCACCCTCCAGGCCTTGTATTTCAAGAGCTCATCCTCCGTCTCCGTTGCGTTAGCCCGTAGACGGCTCAGAGCCGTCTCCTCATGGACACAACAGTCCATAAGGCCCTTCATCATAAGGACGGCCTGAAACAGAGATGCTGAGTCAAACACGACGATATATATATATATATATATATATAAATTAGTGAACTGGTGACGAGTAGAATATTTACCTGAGTAAGGCTGAAGAGGCCCGTTTCCCCCATCGCCTCCGTTGCGTGGTTCCCCAAGTCTTGATAGTCCTCCGCCGTCATTATGGAAGACAGTTTTTCCAAGGCGTACTTGGGGTCCTCAAGAAGGAGGACAGGTGGCTTCTCAGCAGAAGGCACCGGGCCGCCCGTCATCAAACCTTTCCCCCTGCCGTGCTTGACGGGTACCTTCTTCGCCTCTGCCTCGAGGCCGACGACGGTCTCGAGCGCAACCTTAGGCTTTTTTGGGAGACGGTCTCCCTCCTGACCAGGTTTTCTTTTTTGTACGGGCGGCTTGGGCACACCCGTCACACCGGCCTAGGCGTCTTTCTTCTTTGCCGCAGCCTGTTGCCTGATGAAAGCCCTCCTCTTCGCTTCTTCCATTTCTGCAAAAGTAGATAGTACGTGAGTTGATGACAAAGAAAGAAACTTGAAACTCAAGAGAACGGACTTACGTGCTCGAACTTATGTCTCGTACTTCAGTGCCTCCTCGAACAGTTCAGGCCCGTCACAATGCCAACAGATTGTTTTTAACGTCACCAACGTGGCCCAAGATCTCTCCGTCAACTCACTTTTTTGGAAAATCTTCTCCAAAAAACTCCACTGTTCGAGAGAAACTTGTGGACGATCCTGGGCTGCAAAAGAGGACGGTCAGAAATCGACGGTGTTTACAAAAAAAAAAAAAGGAGAGAAAGAATGTGCACGGAAACGTACCAGACGGGGGTATAACACCCCATGTTGTGTCGACGGGCATAAATTTAGTCTCACCTGGATGACACATCCATTCATCCCCGTCCATAAAAAAGTACCTAGACTTCCAGTCCCTATTGGAATCTGGAGTATCACTAACTAACCTCAGCAACGGGCTCCTAGCAACAAAGCTATACATCCCTCGTGATTTTACAATCTCTACCGGACAGTAGCAGTGGAAGAACTCCTCCACTGTTAACCTTTTCCTCCTCCCGTACAATACCTCCACCCCAAGGAAAACCCTCCAGGCATTTGGAGAAACCTAGTTGACGGACAATCCCAAGTAGTGAAGGAGATGACGGTGCAGCTAAGTCAAGGGAAATCTCAACCCAGCCTTGAGCATTTGCTCGTAGATCCCGACACCCTTAACCCCGTGGTAATAACACTTCTCTCTTGGGCGGGGTAGACGGATGGGTATGTTGATGGGTATCTGGTACTTACTCCTAAGCGTTTTGAAGTGTGACTCCTTTATGGTGGACGTAAAATCATTTACCGTCCATAGCGAGAGCATGACGAACTTCCTCATCCCATCTGTGCCTATGATGGATTGGATTTGTTGTTCATCTTCCCCTAGCCTGTCACTAAGATTACTCTCTGTCCTACCACTACTCGAAGAAGAGGAGGAGGTAGGTGAGCTTCCTTCACTCGAAGTTGTAGGATCCTTTGGATCCGACGGGTTAACTTCATCGTAGCCCGCTCCCTCGCAGACAAACGATTGATTACTGGACGCGCTAGACATTTAATACCTACATATGACGGAAAACCCTAAGTTCAACTGTCCTAGAGACACCTGACGGTAGTAAAAGTGAACGAGACAATGATAAGTACTTACCGGTTGTTTTCGTTGCTGAAGGGTGTTACAGACGGTTACGAGGACGTGACGGATGGATAGGTTGACGGATTAAATTCTTTTCTTGCTGGGTGAACGGATGCGCTCTGATCTCTTGATTTCGATAAAAAGTGGAAAATGAAGGGAAAAAAGGGAAGTTTATATATGAAGGGTAGCACAGAAGGCGAGGAGATGCCTCGTTCTTTGCACACGGACATTAAGTGGACGACACGTGCCCCGCATTAAATGTCCAGCATTAATTACTGAATGACAGCCTATCTATTCAACTCTCTCATTGTGTGAGAACCGTCATCCTATTAGTCCGTCTCCTATGTGTTCACGGACTGATGGGCTGAGGGGGCATCTAATAGGGATAAAACTCCCACTAGACGCCAGCACCCTGCGCAGGGTGACGGTGCAAAGGATGATGACGGACTCTAAACCCTGACGACACAACCCTTGAATGGGGTGACGGGAGAGACCGTCGACGGGGAAGGCTTGGGGCACCCAGAGCCTATCTTGCCACGCACGCTTCCCTAAGGAAATGAGTCTTGTCGCATACGCTACTATTTGAACAGGTGTTGTGCGCAGCACGATCGCTCCCAGAAGGATGACTTGCCCAACACGTTTGCTTGCCCAAGAAGTATCTTACGCTCCACGCTACCCTGGGGCAATTCCGGTAAGAGTGATATCTTCTCCAGCACTCCTTGGCCAAGGGCCCCTGCTACTACTATAAATACTTCCACGCCCTCCAAAATTGAGGTACGCATACTTTTACTCCAACTCTGGCACTCTAAAGTTGTGAGCAACACTAACTTAACCGTCGGAGGGTCGTTGGCCGGTACCACGCCGGTACCTCCCTTCGAGGTTCTTTCTACCTGTGCAGGTTCGTCCAAAGTACGTGAAGGCCTTGCGGCTTACTGAGTTGATTCTTGGCATCATCAAATGGGTTTACCCCTCTCTCTCTCTCTCTCTCTCTCTCTCTCTCTCTCTCTCTCTCTCTCTCTATATATATATATATATATATATATCATCATCATCATCATCATCATCATCATTGTCAATCATTAGAATATCTTATGCTACTCAATTTCTAGAACTCAAAGTTTCACATGTGTGATAATATTTTTAATATGGAAGGTAGATGAATGGAAAATATTGGAAGTAAAGCAACAAGGATAAGGATCCAAGAGAAGGCAACTCATAATTTCTGTGGCAATGTTTGGCCGCATGATTATTTTAAAATTAGCCGTAGGTAAAATTCCAATAAATAAAAAAAATCAAGAATTTGACTTAATCGCCATATTTTCAAACTGAGTCAGCTGGTTATTATTATTATTATTATTATTATTATTATTATTATTTCTTTTCAAATGAATAAATAATTGCAGACTATTGCGTACGGCATGGTATCACTAAATGTCAAACACACCGTGCAGAAATTCTGCAGCTATTATTCATAACCTAATGAACTGCTTTGTCAATATATATCACCTAGTCAGCCAAAACATAACTAATATCAATAATGGTCAAATATCATGGAGTCATAATCATGGATATAGGCTAACTTATAACTCTGCCGATTGTAGTATATCCTAATGCCGCCCGCTTAAGTAAGAATATTCTAGCCTCTAGCTCCTTTTTTTTTTTTTTTTTTTTTTTTTTTTTTTTTTTTTTGAGGAATCTTAAATGCACCAATGCGATGCCTCTCGTTTTTGGTCAAAAGCCAAGTGCCCCAAATATATGGTCCATATAGGTAGGCCATTTCTTGTTGTTTCTAGACAGAATGATTTATGGATGCTATTATTGACCATGCATGTCGACTTGGGGCACTATTGAGTCACATCCAAAATATATCTAGTCATAGAAAATTTATGAAATGGGCGGGGATGGATACCTTATATAAGGCTAAATATTTGTAAGGAAAAGGCTAGGGCGTAGGGCTTAGTGGCGAAGAAATAAATGGTGTAATTGTAAACCTTTTATAGCTAGATTTCTTAAAATCACTCTCATCTTAATAAGATAAAATTTGACTCCAAACATGTTTAGAGTTGTGTTTTTTAATTTATTACGTACATAATAAATTATAAATTACATACATAATCTATTACTCTCATTTCAAGATTCTCAGTTCTCACTTTATCTCTTATCAGTTCATTTTTTTTTTTTTTCTCTTTACTAGTAAAAAGAAATTATAATACTTTATGCATTTGCGTGTGCGCGTGCGCGTGCATGTGTGTGTGTGTTTTTTTTTTTTTTTTTTTTTTTTGGTACCGTTGATATATTCAAGTTATCTCTATATTAAATTTTGTACCATTTAAATTTCTTAGTGATTAGCCTAAAAAAATTTTTAGAGCCACGCCACTATGAGAAACTCTCCCACCCATGTTGAATTGATGGCTCGAGTGAAACCATGGTCAAGCCTTGGGAGGTCATTGATTACATTAGATTTCCATATGAATTTACTCTAAAAACACAAAAAAAAAAAAAAAAAAAAAAAAGTTATAAATTCTAGATTATACAGATCTAATTTCAATCTCACCAAAAGCAAATACAAGTAACTTCCCCCTAGATTTGCTTCACCAATTATTAGAATTGCTCATTAGGACCAATTGTTTGTTGTTCTGAAGCCATTCCGTGCTTCCAGCACACCAACAAGGTTTTTTCTGCATGCAACTAAGTGGTGACTACCTAGTAACCACCATATACTATGTTACTTCGACCTATATATACACGTATGCACTGCCTATGGTCAAGCCCATGTAATGCTACCATGGCCCACCACTACACATGTTGCCCAGGAGCTAGTCCACATTTACAAAGCCAGAGCTATTGGAAATAATACACAGAGTAATAAATGAAGAATAAGGATAACACGAAAGTCAAACATAAATAGATAACTTGGAGGCATAAAATTGTCATCCTTAGACAATATTTGCCCACACACTCTTGTTCTTAAAGGGTTATCGCAAATTTCTCCCCAAGATATAACCAAGTTGTTGGGTTCTACATATAGCAATTCTAGAGAATAACCACAGGATTTTTAGTGTTTCTCTTTAACTTACTATTTTGTGAAGTTATTTTTCAAGTAAACATAAGTATCTATTTATACCCATAGAGTTATAAATCATCAAAAGGCACATATGGAGAGTTAAAATGTTTCATAAAACCGTTCACAAGATTTGAAACCTCTTCAAACTTTCTGAACGGTCACAATAAAATTATGCAGAAAATTCAGTTTTTTCGAATTTCGATTAGTTGAGAGTTCCTTTCAATCGATCGAATGCTCTTTTCAATCAATCAAACAGGAATCGAATAACGATCGAATCATCCAGAGGCTTCAAGATTATTTTCTCCATCATTTCGATCGATCAAGTAAGTTTCGACTGACCGAAAATACTGAATTTCGAATTTTCACTTAGAAAATTTCAAAACTTGAATTTTCACTTTTTCGACTTTATGAAACAATACTCTCCAAATTCAAACATTATTATTACAACTTATTCATGTATATACCTATATATACAACAAATGTCATGCTGCTAACATAGCTTATTTGTGTAGCTATACACCACCAAAAGAGGCAGAGCAATTTGCTGCAGCCCAAAACCTTACTAAGCTTATGGCTTTGCCTCCCCTGTGCCCATAAATTTGAGTGTCTAGCATGAATACAAGCGCATCATATCGTCTGTGAGATTGAACCAATTCTGGTTTTTAAGCACGAGAATCATCAAATTTGACAAGATGTGGTCGTAAAAATCTAGGACTAAAGATATTGCCAAAACAGTAGTTTTCTAAAGAATGTGTTTCTTATTCGTTTGGTAAGGTACTCCAGCAGGTATAGCAACAATAATAGTATTGTTTATAGCGCAGAGCTCAAGACACATGGTTAATAGTTGTTGATGACACCATCAAACAGCAGGGTAATGGTGATTGCTGTGCCTGTAACAGTGCTTGCATTTATCACATAATGATAGGAGACAAATAATTAGACCGTTGTGCAGAGCTTAAGTAGATTGAATGACAATGCAGACAACAATGTTTAGGCCAGACCTCCTGTTTTTATGGCTATGGAGGCATTTCTTTGTTTAAAGAAAAACTTATTTCAAAAAAAAATCTCTTTGTTTGGAAGTGACCTCAATGAGGACAATGAAATTCCGGAGGGAAAACTTAATAAAAAGAACAGGTTAGAGAAAGAAAACAAGAATAGTTGGGATAAGTCAATCTTGATTAGATCTTGACTATTATATGACATAGAGAAAAGTATTATATGAAGATGTCTATACTTGCTTGTGTCATCGATTAATCTTTCATTGTACGTGTCTTTATTGCTGACAACAAAGTAATTACCATTTCAACTAATATTATCGAGGAATGGTAAACAACTTCATAATTGATCAAAGGAGTTTGGTTTCACAATCTTTCACGAAACAATGTCAAATGGGTTATTGCAATATATAAAATTCACGACCTTTTGATCATTGTTTTCTAGGACAATGACGTGCCAGGTTTTCTTGTCTAATTAAGATTACATTTTTTTTTTCTAATTATATCGAAAGCTTGGTGATGTACTCCTTGACCTTGTAAATGGTAGATAAGTTGGTCAGACTGTATGGTTCCATGAAAAAGTCGACCTTTGTTACGTAAAAATGAAGGTGAAAGTACTTATAATAACAATATTGCAGCAAAAACCTTGTGAACAAGGGCACCTGAAAGCCTTTTAGATTTAGATGAAGGTACACCATGGCTTTTTTGTTTACACATGAACGAGTCCTGTAGAACTAAGAATTTTGTAGGAGGGAATCATACCAAATTATAGTTCCACGACAAAAAAGAATCAACGCGTCCAATTTCATAATAGTCTTTTATATTAAAGTAAGAAATAATTTTACGACATAATTATATTAGGCAATGATTTTGATGGTAAAATATATAGCTCCCCCTCTCTCACTACTTATGCTTATCGTTTCAATGGTCACCTGCATCTATATTTTTGGCTTAAAAATTGATTTTTTTTTTTTTTTGGGAGGGGCGGGGGGATGTGTAAAATTAACAATTTAATAGATGTTGCTAAAATTTCAAGAAACCACTGATTAATCAAGTACAAAATTTAATCTGATTTGAATAAGAAATTTCAACATTTAAATTATATAATATATATATAAATTGGTATGCTATTTCCACCTTTTTTTTTTCTTCATCAAAATATGCATATTTGTAACCATGGAGGCCTAAAAAAGAAGAAAGAAACTGAAAGAGAAATCTTCATAAGAAAGTATCTCTACCAAATTTACACAGGAATATAAAATATCTCTATACCAATACAGACAAACTCTTTCCCTACAAGAAAGAAAAACAAAACAATGGGTGATCGATATAGAACAAATACTTAACTAAGCTCTTGAAACATAACCTATGGCAGCTATTACTACATAGTATATATGAAATTACAGGCACATCCACATAACCCAGAAATTATCAGAATTAATACAGTAAGACAAATTTCATGGCTTGTGCTTCTGAGTGTAGATGTAATCAAGGTGAGCCGCAAGTGTTCTCCTCTCTAAGCACTCTTCTTTCCCAACTCCTTCACAAAGGTCCTCCACCATAACCTTCTCTAATTCAGCATCCTTCAAAACAAAAAAAAAAAACAAAAAAAAAACAAAAAAAAAATTAAGCAAAACCCGTAAAAGATTCATCAAAAAACTACTAGTTAAAGTTGGTTTTGATATAATAATATTAGGAAATTTATGTACCACATGTTGAGTATTGATCTTGATTGGAGTGGCATCGGAAACTGTGGGTTCAGGGCGGGCAGTGGCGTTGGTTAGTGTGAAGAAGAGGAGGAGAGCAACCATGCAAATGGTGCTGAGCTTTGACCACATTTTGATACTCTCTAGAAGACTAGAACTGTCAAAGGAGCATGAGACATGGAGAGAAGGGACTGTGTGGCATGAATTTATAGGGATTTAATTGTTGGGAATGAGGGGCGAAGATGGAATGGTGAAACAGGGTTTTACTGTTTTAGAGAAATATAATATAACTCAATAATAATAATAATAATAATAATAATAAACAAAAGGAAAGTGAGATAAGGACTTGTTGAAAGTTTTGAGAAATTCTAGAAGTATGATAAGATCAGTAAGCCAAAAACTACCCTTTAATTTTCTTCATGGTCTTTTAAAATTATCTCCATTTTCTCATTTGAAAAAAAAAAAAAACCATTTATCGTAGAGAGAGAGGAAGGAATTTATCCAAATGAGTAAGATTTAGGTACAGTACTTAGGTACTGTTCCTTAAGTTCTCTTTTTAAGATTCTATCATGTGAATTTTTTCACATGAGATGAAAGTACATTTTTTAGTTAAGTAACCACATGGCTAAATCTTAAGAAGGGAACTTAATGAACAGCACTTAAGATATTGTACCTAAATTTTGTCATATCCAAATTGCACCTACCATCCAAAACGCACCTACCACGCACAAAATAAATAAATAAATAAATAATAATAAGTTTTTTTTTTGTTTTTGGAGGGGGGGGGTGCCTATTTTTAGACCTTAGGAATTCAACTTTTTGGAGCAATAACTTGGTGCAAAAATACTGCAAGTTAGAACGGTATCAAAAAGATGATCGAAAAATCTTGTTACACACTCAATATTGCAATCTTTATTCACGCTTACTTTTGAATTTGTTTTTTTGTTTCATACTCTGAAATCATATTTTAAAGACATGATTTCACGATTTACAATTTTAACATGTGACAATATATATACAGTGAATATGTAATAAGGAGAATGTGAATATTATTTCTCAAAGTTAGGTGCTAATTTGGGATGACCTTTCCATCACACACCGCATAGGCATAACGCAAACACAATCAGTAAAGTAGGAACATGCTTGGAATGTATTTGACACATTTAATTTCAAAATTTTCTCTATTTGTATTGCATTAATTTAAAGATAAATATTGTTCCATATTATTTAAACTTAGATTCATTTTTAATTTGATATAACAAAATTTTAGTTGATGTGGCGCCACTTGTACTATATAAATTGTGGGGGATTTTTCCTGGCCACATTAGCAGTTTTTGTCCGCTTTGGAGAGCCAGACCCTCATGGTTTTTTACTGAAGGGGTGGGAGGAGTTGGCAGTTTTTTGGACTTGCTCCAACAATCCCACATCGCCTAAAGCACACCCCCACTCGTGGTTTATATACCTCTGGGGCTGCCATGAGTGTACCATTAGTTGGAGTCTAATGTGGGGGATTTTTCCTGGCCACATTAGCAGTTTTTGTCCGCTTTAGGGAGCCAGGCTCTCACGGTTTTTTGCTGAAGGGGTGACTTGCTCCAACAATCCCACATTGCCTAAAGCACACCCCCACTCATAGTTTATATGCCTCTGGGGCTGCCATGAGTGTACCATTAGTTGGAGTCGGCCTGGCTCCCTAAAGCGGACAAAAACTGCTAATGTGGCTAGGAAAAATCCCCCACACAAATCATAAGCAAGTAATTACATAAATTTTTACTTTGAAATTGACAATTTCCATTCAAAACAAATGAAGAGAATCTTTTTCAATTATTATTACTACATCGTTTACTAGTTGACATTCTCTCTCTCTCTCTCTCTCTCTCTCTCTCTCTCTCTCAAGTGAGTTGATCGTAAGAAGAGAGTAGCCTCAATTCTTACTGGTGTAATTGAGTTAGCAAGATGATACAAATATATTCAAACATATCATATTGGGAGTTTTTTTTTTTTTTTTTTTTTAAATACATCTGAAGATGAATATAAAAATGATGTTGAAGGCCAAGAAATTTAACAAGATGGAATCATGGAAAGGAGACAAATTTCTATGACTCGAAAATATTTAAACAGGTGTGAAAGAATATGTCAATGGGAAACCAAATAACTCTTAAGCCTAAAGAGAGAATTTATGTTACTTTAAAGATTTTTAAAACTCAAATTAGATCTACCGGAGGTTTTCACGTTGCTAGTCAGCAGGAATAAATGAGCTTTTAAGTTGTAATATCTAATCTAATTGGAACCATCCTCTGCCCTTGTGTTTTTTGACTTTTTTCTTTGATTTCTAGAACAAAAGTGACCCTTCAAAATTGATTACTTTAATCGCATCTTTACATCGGCCTCAACGATTAAATATGTCTACATATTCCATTCGGATCAAAATTCAAAATGGTTTTTGCTAACCAATTGTCTACTGTTGCATTTAATATTTTATTAAAGAATCCTAATCATAGGTGTCTTTAATACATTTGTTAATTGATCATTTTAGAAACATTTTGATATTACCTTTATTGAAAATATTTTTCAAAAAAATCAATTACTATTTTCATTTCACATAAAAAATTTTAAAAAAATTTTCCTAAATCAATGTCTTTTGAGCACCTATTAAATTTCCCTTTTATTAAAAATATTTTATATACTTTTCAAAAAATAAATTCAAACTATACATATACCTCCAACAACCGTAATGAATTTATACATGTAAATTAATCAATAGTTAACAAATGTATTTTCTTATTTGAAAAATGTGCATTATTTGATTAAAAATAAAGGTTGTGGCTTCTGTCCAGTGTCCTGCGATACTGGACCCGTTGCGATCATGACACCTGTCCATTTTCAGACATGTGTCATGATCGCAACGAGTCCAGTGCACTAGAGGCAATAGACACGAGCCACGCCCAAAAATAAAATGTACATTACAATTAATAATTAGGTATTTATTAATTATTAATCCTTAATTTGAGCGCTTAACCCAATCAAAATTACTTGTGGCAGTGAGTCTGTGACACTAAAGTAATTTGACAAAAACAAACACGAGTTGCATCAAATTCAGGGAACAGAGTTGTAATGCACAATTATGATGATTTTGGTTGTAGTCCATATAGAGTTTTAGTGGAGCTTTTTGCCTAAAAATGTGATATTGAATCATTGGTTCCTTTAATAAATGGAGCCTTGCTCATAAATCATAATTCATTGTCATTCTCTTCGAACTTTGAAAGAGGGTCACCTCAAAAAAACAGAGAAAAGTTTGAACTTTGAAGAAGTGGAGGACCAACAACAGTAACATCAGCAGCTTGATGCAATGAAAGAGTATAAAGATTAAAGAGTGGACCCTTCTTTATAAAATAAAATTAATTAATGATTGCTGGCGGGTTGGTGGCTTAAAAGTTTAAAAGAGAAAAGTAAAAGAATCTAAGGCATGAGATTGAGAATATTTATAATTTAATTGGTAGTGAAATTAAGAAGCTTCCACTGTTCTATCTCACGGGGTGTTCTTCTTTTAAGGACAACTGTGCCCATTCTTGATTAGGTCTGTTTAGATAAAACTTATTTTACTTAAGTTGAAAACTAAAAATTGAAAATACTATAGTAAAATAATTTTTAAATGTGTAAAAATACTGTTTACAGAAGAAAAGTCAAAACATGTTATTGAAAAAAAAAAAAAAAAAAGGAAAGAAAACGTGGACGTATACGCAGAATAAGTGTATCTAAACAAATACTAAATATTACAGTTGAAAGTTGAGACTATTTTCATGTCAAATAAGATTTGGTTGCTAGCCTCATATTTTAAAAGCCAAAATATGCCTTTGACTTATTCCCACCCTTTTTTAATGCATTTTGGCTTTTCTACTAAAATCATTCATTACAAGACACAAATACTAATATTTGTGTTTTACACCTACCATAGAGAATTAGTTTTAAGGAAAATTTATTTATGAACAAGAATAGTCAAGATTAATATTAATACTAACAATATTCTTAGATTAACTTAAAATTATTTACTTATTTGTTGAAAGTTGATAAAATATCATTGTATTTGTCCCTTTAAAAAATGAGTATTTAAAAAAATTGTACATCAAAATAATAAAATTAATCCAAATGTATTAAATCATTTGTTTTGCTGGTATTGCACATAACTTTGTTTTTTATTTTTTGGTAACATGTATTGCACAAGAGTCAAGAAATACAGGTTTATGCTTTTTTTTTTTTTAAGGATGTAAGATGGGCTCTCTCTCTCTCTCTCTCTCTCTCTCTCTCTCTCATGAATAACGCAATCTAGTAAAATACTTTAGTTTTTTTTTTTTGGGAAGGTGGGGGGTGAATCAGTAAATAAAAACTAACGCTCTTTTTTTTTTTTTTTTAAATCATCTCATTGATTGCGTTTGCATCATGTTGATTAGACATCATGTCAAGTGACAAACTTAAAATTTGATTATTCAATATTCAAAATCATGCAATTATAATAATAACAATAATAATAATAATAATAATAATTATATATATATATATAGTTAAAGTTTAGAAAAAGTCCAATTATATTCTAAATTGGAATTCAATTTTGTGTCATGTGTCTCATTTAATTTTTAAATTTTTATGTCAAGTAAATTATTAAGTTCAAAAATCGAAGAGTCAAAATTCAACTAGATTTTAAATTGAACTTCAATTAGAATTCAATTTTGTGTCACATGTCTTATCTAATTTTTTAATTTTTGTGATAAGTAAATTATTGGGTGCAAAAACCAAAGAGTTCAAACTCAATTAGATTCTAACACTCCGTTTGTTTTGATGTAAAATATTTTCAAATGTAAAATATTTTACACCGAAAATATTTACAGAAAATATTTTCATTTTACAGTGTTTGGTTAGATATCTAAAAATACTTTGGAAATCATTTGCAAGTATTTTTTTTCCTAGTAAAATGAAAAAAAAAAATTCTTCAATTAGAAACAACCCAAACTCAAAATTCTCACCAACCTATGCTGAAATTCTCAAATTTTAAATGCAACCTTGAAACAAAACACCCAAACTCAAATTAGCTATTAAGAAAAAAAAAAAAAAAAAAAAAAAGAAGACAAATTGCACAACAACAAAAAACCCAGATCTGTAAAAACACAGATTTGCAAACCTTTAAAAAAAAAAAAAAAAAAAAAAAAAAAAAAAAAAAAAAAAAAAAAAAAAAACCAAATCTGCAAGTATGTCGGTGGAGTTCTACAGAATTTTTGTGCCACAGGACCTAGGTAGAGAATTGTATAAAACAAACCCAAATCTATAGGGCCTAGGAAAAAAAAAAAAAAAAAAAAAAAAACTCAGATCAACAAACATAAATTGCAATTCCAGTGCTTGAGTTTCAGTGGAGAGAGGCTGGACTATTATGTACACATGAGAGACAGTAAAATGTAAAATGTTTTACCGAAATTTTAAATGTAAAATATTTTACTTCTATTTGCCTTAATTTTACAATTTGACTGGAAAATATTTTACATTTGACTAGATTTTACAACAAAACAAACATGTAAAATATTTTCTTGAAAATATTTTACTTCAAAACAAACGGAGCGTTAAATCATTTCAAATATAAAATGAAAAATCATTACATATTTTAAAAAATCATGGATTAAAAAATGTGTAAGTTGTAACTTAAGTACTAAGTAAAATTTGAATTCATATATTTATATATATATATATATGTAATTGTGATTGTTTCTAAATGTTCTCCTACATATTCATGAGGTTATACACTAATTGTTATTATTATCATACATTATTCACAACTCACTACTATGAAGGGGAGGATTCGAACCTTTGTTCTTTTATAGAATAGCAGACAATGTCCCTTAAGTCTTAACTACAATTTTCTTGACAAAACATGCAATTATGAAAACGCTTACATGTGAAACAATATTTTTATCACCTTTTATTGGTCTTGTAGAGCAAATAGAAAGAGGAGTATATATGATCTTTTTGGGACAAAAGCCAAGAAGAAATCCATTCATCAAGAGTGTTATTTGGGTTTAATCCATAATTATGTTCTTAAGTTCAGCCAGAAACTCTTTTAATTCATTGTTATGCCATCTCTCAATCATCTTAGTCAGACATCAGAACAATAAAAAACACTATGATGGTGAGACACCGCATGTTTCTTGTGTAAACCTAAAAGCAAATTTGCCTGCCCTAAATAAGACAGATGCTTATGTTATGCTGGTTTATCAAAGTGAATCATGCCACATATATTGGCCAACATTTCCCATCTACTAAAGTGGAGAAACTGAACCTTTCCTCATCTCAATTCTCAACAATGGTGTGCAAAGAGGGATGGGATGGGATGGGATGGGATTGGATTGGACCACAAAGTTATGCTGGGTCTCTCTCCATTTTGGTGGAGGGTACATCAGCACTTTCGTCTCTTCATTAAAAGCTAAAGTTTTAGTGGATATCTCGTGGCTATTAGCCAAAGATTGAAAGAAAAAAAAAAAAAAAAAAAAAAACAAAACAAAAACAAAAACAAAAACAAAAAAAACAAAAACAAAAAAAATCAAAAATCAAAAAAAACAAAAAAACAAAATTTCAAGTACTAGAAGGACCATTTAATTATACCCATAAGAAGTTATCAATATCTTTGAATAATGGAAAATTTTCGTAAATGGTTGGAGGGAGGAGAGAAGAATATGAGAAAAGGATGGATGTACTTGCACATAAATTTGAGCATATCTTATAGCATGTAAAATTTTAACCCTTTGGAGAGTGGAGACCTTGCCACGCTTAGTTCAAATAAAACAGGAAAAAAAATTTTAAATTTTAAACAATCTGTTTGTCAAATTTTAGTAGAAGAAACATATGTGGACTAAAATTGGTTCAACAAAATTAAGGGATTTCAAAGGCTATTGGGATCACAATCAGTGTGGTCCTGAGAGATATAGCATAGCTTGGACAATCTACCATGGAAATTAAATTAGATGCAAAAATTTTAGTGGATATGATAAGAAGACTTAGGCTATAACTAACAATGGCGGAGCGAATGGCTTAATTGCCCCCTTGAAAGCTGGAAAAATTATTAACCCTTTCGGAGCTTGAAATATGTAGTAAGGTAACTGTCTGTCCCCATCTATTATCCTTTATGTATAATTAAAAAAAAAAAATTTTAAAAATCGTTTTTTAAAGCCGAAAAGAATATCACAAAGATTACTTTATATCTATAACACATTTGAAGTTCTTCCAAGTTTATCAAAAGTTATAAATTCTTCCAAGACTAACAATGTAATTTGGTACAACAAAAAAATCTAAGAAATTACAAATTATTATGACTTACTTATCATATTACAATACCAAATGCCATAACTTTCCTTTCTTATTTACTAAAACCATTTTTTCCCTCTCTTCCCACTGGCATTTTCTTTTTATTTTGTTAGTGATCCTACTTGTAAGAACTGTGAGCATGTGAAAAAAAACAAAAAAAATTGTTCAATAGTTTGAAAAGACCAAAAGAGTTTAAAGCATTGTGATGCAATAATAATAATAATAATAATAATAATAATAATACCAAAAAAGCTATTGGAAAAGAAACAAGAGGGTGATTGAATATGTTCATGAAACAATAATATTGGTGAATCAATTTAATTTTATGTCATGATGATCTATTATGGAAGTTATTTACTTAGATGCCTAATGGGAATAAAAAGTAGCTTGTAAAAATCTTCATGTGGTTTTTATTACCTAAAGAAAGCATATATGATATGATCCCTAGAGAGGTTATACTTCAAAGAGACTTTTGCTCTAAAGTATATTAAGTTGATTAAGGATATGTATGATGAAATTGTAACTAGTGTGAGAACGAGTGGATTCACAAATGAGTTTCCTATCACTGCAACTTTGCATCAAGGATTAGCATTATGTATGTATCTCTTCACAATAGTGATTGATGTGCTCACTAAATCGATTCAAGAGGAAACCTTTTTGTGCATGCCTTTTGCAATTGATATAGTTTTGGTGGATTAACCTAGAAGGGGAGTTAATGCTAAGTTAGAAATTTGGCAAAATGCTCTAGAATCTAAAGGCTTTCAATTAAGTAGAACTAAAATAGAATATATGGAATGTAAATTTAGTAAAAGTAGATATAGAGATGAAGGGGCAGTAAGATTTGATGGTCAAGAGATACTAAAGAGTAAAGAGTAAGAACTTTAGATATTTGTTTTTATCATTCATAAAGATGGAAAGAATGAAAAAGATGTAAATTATAGTATAAAAGCAAAGTGGTTAAAGTGGAGAAACGCATCAAGAGTTTTGTGTGATCATAGAATACATATTAAGTTGTAAGGAAACTTTTATAAGACTACCATAAAACCAACTATACTCTTAGGTACTGAACGTTTAGCTGTTAAGTAACAACATATTCATACAAAGAATGGAGCTTTGTTTTTTAATTTGACTTGGTAAATTTTGGAAAATGATGAGCAACCTAATGGAATGGAATTCTGTAGAGTTCTTAAGATAACTCTGTTGTGAAACTCTTAAAATCCTATTTATGTATTATGAAATTGAGTTTCACCACATTAGCTAGCACTATTTTAATATTTATTTAAATTACTAATAGGGTGACAACCACTCATTTGGCAATGAAGGAAAAGGAGTATAAGAATTACAACATGGTTTTTTAGTTTTTTTTTATTCAATATTTACAACAGTGAGAAGGGATTTGAGCTCTAATTTTCTTTCCAAAAAGAGAACAACCTATTCCACTAAACTACAAGACTCTTTACAAAATACAACATTGAGTTACTTAAAAAACTTTAAAGGATGTTAATCCAATCAGAATAATCTCAATGTTCCAATTAGGTACTATAAATAAACTCAATTAGGCAACGTGGTACATTTGGATATAACTACATATCTCAACAGATAAGTGAGTCATTCAATGTCTTATATGTGAACCACATAAATTGATGTGTAAAGAGATTGAAAACTGATAGTGCAGCGAACTATCACTTCTAAAAATAAAAATAAAAATAAAAATCTGGAGAGAGATGGACAACGGAGATTTTTTATTTTGTATCACAGGGAACCCCAATATGAGTGGGGTGTTATATATCCTTATGATACAAATACCGCCTCGGCGGAGGGAGGCCGAAGGGTCTCAAAGACGTTAGCGGACAAGGCTAGGCTATAAGCCAGCCAAAGCCCCAAGTCAGCCCAATGTTTGAAAGAAAATTTTGCTCATGAAACTGGTAGAATATACAGATTCATCCCGCAATGAGCACAAGACAAAGGAATTGCTTCAGGCCGATTATTAAACAAAACGAAAAAGCACCTACAACTTGCAAACAAGCTATCAAGCTCACAAATTTCATATAGGATAAGCCTGACTCAAATTCGCTTAAGTAATACTTGATGCTTTGGCCAACATACATTCTTAATTTATACAACTATAATCAACACAATCATAGAATTTTTACTTTCCCTCGCATAAGGCTAATAATATATTAGATTTCCAGAGAATAATGATCATTGGGGTGCAAATGCAATGCACCTACAATATGGCACTTAGCTTGGCTTCAAGGTTAAGTGCTTTCCTCTACTAGTCATGATACAACTTCATTCGAAAAACATTAGGCCTCTCTTCCTCAGTGTTTCACCTAACTGTACCAGGGTGGGACCTTCCCACGTGACAATTTTATAAGAATATATATATATATATATATATATATATATATGTATATATATCAATCCAACTATTTTAACACCCAGTATAATATACGTAGTGTCCAAGAAAGATGAACGTGGAAGAGTGATTTAAGGTATAGGACAAAAGCATATATACTCTTAAGAGTATAAATCATACCTTGTCTAGAATTTAACAGATTAAATGAGTAATAGAAACATTCAATTTGCCTCTGCTCCTATAATTAGTGTTATGTGTGAATCAAATGCAGGAGAAAACTTTAGGGGGGCAATATATATTTTAAGGAAATAATCTTACAAAGATATTATCATTTCTTATATAAGAGAGAGATAAAGAAAGGTTCCACAGCAATAATTAGATTCTATAGTCCTAACAAGTTGGTGTCAGCAATCAATGAGAAGATTTCCTAGTTTTAACTTTTGGTTGTCCCCAATCAATTACAGGATTGCTGACCCTAGTGTGGCTCCTCCCCCTTTCTTTCCTCCCACCACATTTATATATATCTCAACTATGCAATCAGGTTCTACTGTTCAGTCTCCACAGCAAGCATGCTCAAAGTTCCACTTGTTACCCTACACTCTCATCTTCTCTTAACATCTTAAACTAGCACCTTTATCCTCTTTCACTCCTGCATCAAGTTTCGAGGTTTAATGGCTTTCCCTGCATCTAAGCCAGCACCTGCAAAACAGCTTAGAGAACATCTCCAGGACCAACAAGAGCCTTTCAACATGGCTAGTTACCTTTCAGAAAGAAGATACATGAAGAGCTTGAATTCCAACAACCAGTCAGTTGATTCAACCAAGAACCATATGAGATCACACCATTTTGATAAAAACAAGGGAAGAAAAAGGATTTTATTCACAACAAAGTCCTTAGCATCGATAGTGTACAAGCTTATTCCCACTAAAAACAGCGAGGAGCTTTCAAATTGCACAAGGAGCAATAAAGATGATGAAATTTCTGAGACCATCAGAAAGACCTGGCGAATTGAAAAAAGAAATTGGATTTTCTCCATTAAATGTTTGAATGCATATCGTTTGACTAACAGCAATGTCAAAGAACATTCTTTGCATTCTAAAAGACATCCTGTCTTCACTCATGCTAGCACTTCAGTGACCTTCAATATTGAGAATTTGAAAGTAAAGGTACAACAGCTTCTAATTATAAAGCATGGTAGCAAGGATGCATTTCAGATTTCACTTCAGTTTTTCTTGCAGCATTACTTTTTTACAGTTTCATTGATTATGCTCACTTACTAAGCTAACAGACTGCTGCAGATGCAAAATTTCATTGGATGAGCATGGAAGGTGACATGCAGCTCAGCGCTGCATCACTACTAACAGAAGCAATATCCAACAAAGGTTCATCAGTTTCATGAAAAGTTTTTATCTGATAAATAAAATGAAAAACATAACCATACGTCTTCGCTCTCCAATAATTAACATGCATCTTACTTTGCAACAAACAGGGTCTGATTTCATCACAGACAAAGAAGCCCCATCAAGTAACACCTCCATTCCAAACAAAAGAGATGCTGGAGACTTCATGTTGTCCGCTTCACTATGGGAAGTACTAATAAACTCACCAATAGAGGAAAAAAGCCATGTTGGTTTTGCCAAAAAAAGGGGGATCAATTGGACTTGTTCTCAGTACCTGAGAAACAAAAGGCTGTTGCAGCAAAGGAAACAACTCCTGCTCCATCCTATGAAGGAAGCCAAAGAAACCCAGGGAAGGAAGGGTGAAAGCCACAAGTATACTGATGACACCTCAGAGCCGGAAGACATGGAGGAAATCATCTATAAGCAGATTTGCTCGTTGGGGAAACCAAGTGGAGACTTTATGAACATAACCCACCTGATGAATTTTGATTTGTCTAGCACATAAGAAGAATGGAGTAATTTTCAGCAACTAAAGAGGAAAACAGGCACGGAGATAGGAGATGAAATCATGGGTGAGATTGTTGAAGAAATAATTGAATTATTTTTTCGGTAAAAACAGATGCTCCATCCACAGATACAGATACTTGTTCAACCACCAAGTTGTATCAGAATTCCAAATGTGACTAGTTCCACGCAAGGATTTGAAGTGATGCACACAAGCATGCTTTCAACAAATTTAGAGGAAATGAAAATCAATCAACCTTTCCTCAACTGAGTGAGTTAAGAGCACCTCATTTTTACTTCTTTATTTCCCTCAACTTTGTGAGCAAGATACAGAAATGAAAAGTAATTGACTCATGCTCCTTCGTGCTTAACTATAGAGTCTATAGACATAAGGTGGATAGAAGTAGCCATTGGGAAATATGAAAAGATGATGACATTATTATACAGAGGCATATACACCAAAAGAAGATTTTATCTCATGCTTCAAAATAAAGATATAGAGGATACATAGATGATAAGGACTAGCAAACAGGCATACAATGCATCATAGTCTATCAATTATGACACGTAATTGTTTTGATGATTGTCACCAAAATGTAAGATAATAATACACAGGATGTAGAACTAGAAGTAAAAGCTATAGAATCAGGAGACAAAAAAAAAATATAAATAAAAAAATAAATTGGGAGAATTGAGAAGTCAATAGTTAAAATATGGTCCCCCCCCCCCCCCCCCCTTTTCTGTTCTCCCAAACGTAGGGAAATGTACTGTGGAAGCTAAATGCCTCTCTCTCTCTCAAACACACACACACAAAAAACAAAAATAATCAAAATTTAATCAAACATAAGATTATTATTTCTTAGGCACTCAATACAAATTTTCCACTCTAATCATTTTTAATGTGTCAGATATGCAACAATCACCAAGAGCAAAAAAAAACTGAATATGACATCCTCCTGATCCTTCCCACATGAGATCACAGCAGCCAAAGATTTATAATTCTAGCTTCACCCCCCCCCCCCCCCCCCTTTTCTCTCTTTTTCTTTTTAAGATGGACAAAACACTTCAAGGTTCCAGCTTAAGCCTTATAATTTTGCATGTTCTGCAGACTCCAAAACAAAGCAGAGGCCCAGACCATTAAACCAGAAGCCAGGCCATGTCACAAACACATCAATCTGCTAACCAGTTTAGACAAACTGAATGTACACAGTCCAACCACTTTTTAACTACCTTACAAGCATATACATTTTGCACATATTTTATAAGATTTTAAAGTTTCATTTTATGTGCTTCCTTTTTTAATAGAAGCTTTGTTAAAAAGTGGAGGGTGAGTGCCCTAGTACACCGAATGCGTACAGGATGGTTTTACATATAATATGGCTTATCTCTACGTATTCATTTCTTATAAAAATAAATAATTAAAAAAATACAGCAGGATAACTTTTAGCCTTCAAGGAATTGCATACCAGAGTGGAATGAGTTTAATTTTGAGCTTTACAATTCCCAGAGAGATTATCAAGTATTTGGCACATTTCCATGTACTTCATATATGCCAAAAAAAAAAAATAACTTCTTTAATAAGTAAAAATATATCCTCTTTCTGAATGGGTAAAACATCCACCAATTGCCAAGAAGACAAAAAGAGTGCACAAAATTCAGAGTTCTGTTTACCATATTCTGTTTCTCCTCAAATTCTGTTTACTATATTCTGTTTCTCCTCAAATAGATGCAATGGTACCTTACATCCTCAAGAATCAGCAATTCAACAACCAAGAAATTAGAATTTTATTTAGCATTAATGATGTGCAATGACACTTGCACAGTTGCTTTCATATTTGACTTCTTCTTTTTCGCTGTATGCTTAAATTAGTAGAGATTCCAACATTTATGAGTCATTTTATAGAAGGTTAGAAATTGACCTCTTCAATTGATATTAAAAATGTTACAAACGTTATAGGACTTACCTCTAATTAATTTCCCAAAGTCACTATAAGACAAAGATGTGGCTGATTACGCTGAAAAGCAGTATTTACACTGATAACAAGGTACTGCAAATATAAGTAAGGTTGCTTTGAAATTAAATATCTTGCTAATGATGACTATATATCAAACTTGATATCCCACACCCCCGCCCCCCTTACCCTCTTTGTCTCAGAAGAGGGTGTTGGTGGAAGAATTAGAACTTTGTAGGATTAAGTATCTACCAAATTTTGCTTATTGTCACCAAACTCCCCATCTTCAAGCTCCTCATGACCCCCATATCTACGAGAACCATTCCGGTGGTCTCTCTTATGTCTTTTATGCCTGCTTTCATTATCTGATTCAGGAGCAGATGCATGCTGCATCATTTATCAGCAAAAAGAGTTGCATGTTATGCAAGTATTCAAAGTACTAAACCAAATGAACCAAGAGAAATCAAAACCAGCTCAAACATGCAATAAAGGAATAATTAACTTACCCGTCTTGATTTCTTGTGGTCACTAGTAGATCCATGGGATTTCCTTGACCGGACTTTCTCATTTTCATCGACATTATCCTCAGAACTATGATGCCGCTTTCTCTGTTTCTTAATACTTTCTTCTCCCGATCTTTTGTTCTCTTTATAGACATGAACATCTCCTACATCAACATTTTTACCGTCCGCTCTCTCCTTCTTAAAGTGTTCATCTTTTTCTTTTTCACGTCCTTCCTCTTTTTCCCTTCTCTGCTTGGCTTTTCTCCTCTCTCTTTCCTCTCTCTCTTTTTCCTTCTTTGCCTACAGAATAAAAATCAGAAACTGGAATTGTGAATATGGGAAGTCAAGTTCAAATTATCTTTTGCTTTTTCACGCATGAATTGTGCAATATACTGAAGTTTCTGGAATTTAGGTTCTTATATATGTATTATGCTTTCAACATCAATTCATACATACACCTCATTACACCTATGATTAATTGATAGTCAAAAATACAGACAGTTTCCTACTTTTTTCCCAGGGTACATATAGGCTAAGTTATCATACAGGCTAATAACTAAACTCTGCAAACCAATATTCATGCATTATCCTTCCTCATCATGACATTAAACCCAGAGGACTAGGTCCACAATTAAATTGTAGGCCAAGTCCATCCTCAATACTTATACTACTTTCATTTCCTTTATAAAGTGGAGCACTTTTTTTTTTTTTTTTTTTTTTTTTGCTGAATATAAAACGTAGCCCAATTGCACCATCTTTACAAATGCATTGCCATTTGTGTTCCAGATATTAAAATTACCTCAGCAATTTCTCTAATCCTAAAACCACTACAAGAAGAAAAAAAAAATCATAGTAAGGTCAAAATTGAAAACCTGGTTTGCACAATAAAATGAGCCTCTAGAAAAGCTAGGGTAGCATGATGCATTCAGCAAAAGATTCAAAAAATGCCAGTGCTCTCAGCAAGTGTTAATTGTCACATTCTAAAACATAACATGGAGAGAAGACAGTCACGTGCACATGCACACACACACACGGGGAGAGAAAAAGATACATATATTGTCATATTCCAGACAGACTAAATAAAAATCTAGTAATCACAGACACTTCATTTGGGGTTCCATACCCTTGTCGGACACTTGCCACACCTAGAACACTTCTGCATGCGTATCCCAGCTGTGTTCTCTCTCTCTCTCTCTCTCTCTCTCTCTCTATATATATATATATATATATATTCAGAACACGGCTGGGCACAAGAACAAGAGGAATCAAATGCCCTTTCACAAAATAAAGAGAGCATTCATGCTTTGAATAGTAATAGTGCATTTGAAAATTAATAAATATCTTTACTCTTGGTTCGTATTATAATTTCTAAACATCCTTTAATAGTCATGGATTTGCTTTATTATCTATTATTACTCTTAACTTGATATATATTTAACATGATATGAAAAATAAATGCTTAATAATATATAGAAAATGTAAATAATAATATATTTAATAATTATTTAATAGATGTATCCTGCCTACCCGTGTCCTATTTTTTCAAAAATTGCCATATCGCCATGTCGTACCTATACATGTGTCCGTGCTTCATAGATATCATATGTAAAACAATTTTTTCCCCCAGATCTCATGTGAACATATTAATACTCTGCATTTCCTTGGTGAATACTTTGGCAAAGGTTCTACTCTCAAATATTGTCAATAATCGAATATTAATGATCAGAAGATGAATGCTCATGGTGTAGAAATTGGTACTAGTTGAATACCTTTTCCTCCTTCCGTTTTCGCTCCTGTTCTTTTGCCTGTTCCTTTAGTTGAGCTATATGTTGCTCAAATATCTCCCTGCAAAAGCTCTCTTCTCCTATGGAACTACACACAAGGGTACTCAAAACTGTTATACTTCATGACAAGCAAAGGTCATCTAAGAATGAATTTGACAGTTTACATGAGTCCAAAAAAGCTAAACCAACACGTACAGCTTTTTTTTTTATGATAAGCCCACAAAAGTTATAGGTACAATATAATTAGAAATTTGATGACCATTAAAACACGGGTAGCATTTCTAGGTTATTTATTTTCATTTGCCATTATTTTTTCCAATTACAATAAAATAACTAGTCAGTAAACAAAACTTTCATTAATGTTCCAATTTGTCTTTAACTTTCCAATTGCAATTGGCATTCTTCCAATTTTCATCCATCCTGCAAAAAATTTTTCTTTTTTTCTTTTTTTTGACAAGCTAGAATTTTTTATTTTTTGTTATAAGAAGACTACTTCATGCATGGAGGGCAGGAAGTAGTCAAAGAATACAAAAAAAAATTACAACAAATTATGTACAGAAGGACAGAATTTAAGAACAACGGAATGCAATCTCTGGATATGAAACCCTGAGCATGAGACCATTCAAACAAAGTGCCAACAAAAAAGGTGGCGATAAGCCTCTCACCCGTACTCCCCATATCCTCGAACGTATGTCCATATCATTTCCTCCATATGATGCACATCAAACATCATGGAACCATATTCCAAATATTTGGTTTACCCATCCAATTCCTCCAACCAACCACAAGATTAATCACTCTCATCCATCCGTCCAAATTCAAGCCAACAAAGTTAGTGACTTGGCTAAATTGCTGGTACCTCAACCATGTCAGACGCCACCTAAACTAAAAACTCATAAATTTATATTTTAGAATCGAGGAGAAATGCTGATTTACAGTGTTTTCTCTCTTCCTCCACCTTATTCCATGCCACATAAACCCTACACCAACTCCACAGCCACATCCATGCCCTGAAATTCTGAAACCTAACACCAGCAATCCCAAAAACCACAGCCATGCTCGTGGCCCAAACCATCCCATAACAATAACCACACTGCTGCCAAAACAACACGAGCCACAAAATCCCCCAAAACACTGAACTCTCTCTCACACACACACATTCATCTACAAAAATGGCATAATAATGCAGCCAAAGCAACAGCTAATCCACACCAGTCAACTAATCGCACCAAATCACCTCTCCAAAACCACCCTTTCGCCCACTCTCTCCAAACAAAACCCTAAAATTTCATGTGTTTAGCCCTAAATCAAATCCCAAGCCCAAGATATAGCCCCACCACCCCTTCCCATATCCAATCCAAGCCCAAGAACACCACCGCCGGCCATCCACCTCTCAATGTCCCTCTCACCTCCTATCTCGACTCCCTCCACAACCACCATTTCCTCACCTTTTTCCCTTTCTTCCTCTGCTTCTTCACCACTGCTCTCAGTGATATCTCCATACACCCCCTCAGGGAAGTTAGCTTTAAAAATGCAGCAGAACAAGCATTTGGAAATGCTAAACTTAATGTGGGAGAGGACAAACTTTTATTACAATTTGCAGAGAAAAGTGTAAGAGAGAGAGAGAAAGGACTTTCATTGTTAATTAAATTTAATTAACATGTCTTTATCAACAACAAATTTGAAAAAGAAAATTGCCAGAAGGATGCTGCAAATCTGTTGCTAGTGAGAATAAAAGGGTACCATGTCAATCTAGACAGTGCCACGTGTCAAGTCACATCTAAAAGTTACATGGGAAATGGATCGGACAGAAGGACAGAATTCAAATATTGGTGAAAGTTTGAGAGTAGCATTGTTGCAATTAAAAAGATAGGTGAAAAATAGAAACAGTAACATTAATACTAACATAATGACTTTCTAGTATGTATTCCCCCCCACCCCAAGAAGAAAAAAAGAGCATTTGCCCTTCTTAGCAATCAAAGTATCCAAAGAGGACATGGTTGTCAACTGCTGCTCATGGTGTCCACCAATGGACAAGAAGTTGTTAATAGAACAAAATCTCTCAAACAATATAGAATTTGGCACTAAATAAGTGGAAGTGTGAAATCATCCATCTGGTAAACAACAATTAATTCCAAAAAAATGATTATACAAAAGGAGTTTTAAGTGTGTGTATTTGTATAAGTTCAAATCTTAGCTTATCTTCACTGCCAAATTATGTTCAGCTTTTTAGAGCCTCACTTTTTCTAGGTACAACAATACTTTCACCCAACTTTTTTTAAACAAAACAAGCCAATGAAAATAAACTATTCCAAATGGACCCTAAGACAAAGTATCATTGTTTCAATTACTAATAAAAATTACCTGAACTCCCGGCTACTGTCAAACTGTGGTTTGCAGTCCTCCCACTTTGAAGATGCAAATATTTCCTGCAATTAAGTAAAAAATTAGATAGATGGACAAAATCCTTTTGATACTCAACCATTACATAATGAGTGCATCTCATAGTTGCTACAAAGCATGTTACACCTTTGTTGAACAAAGTAGATGAGCAAAGTCATCCGCAAGGCGTTTACGCTTTTTAGCTTCTTTCTCTTCCTTCTCCCTAACTCGTTCCAGTAACTCATCAAATACCAGCTGCAGTGTAGTAGAACATCATGTCAGATCATTAAGGGGGCATAAGGCACAAGAAAATTGCACACACTGCAGGAAACAAGGAATTTTCTAAATGAATAGATTCAGAAAAACTTTGATTTTCTCAATAGATGTATACAAGCCTTTAGCAACTCAATTACTTCATACAACATGACTGCTTATCAGTAAGAGAGAACTCATCATAGTTAACTTACATTTCTAAAATTCCAGGCCTTGATATAAAACACATACAACAAAATACTGATTTGGTTAGACAATGTGTGGTTGGTAAACAAGTTTTTGGTATGCAAGCCCACTTAGCTCAGAGGTTAGAGCATCGCATTTGTAATGCGATGGTCATATACCATAATTCTTATTACTGGCAGCCCAACTATTAGCAATGTAGATAGGTACTATGGGCATATCTTACATGTGATGGCACCTTATATAAGTTTCAGATGATAATAGATATATGAAATCATAAACAATGCTTTGCATGCAAGCATTGATCTTTTAGAGTCTTACTAAAGCATTTTTGTAAACCGTAGACAACCTCTAGGTATGAAAAAAGCTTTTCATCCAAAATTTTATTGATAGCATTTATAAGAAGCACTGCTGCGCAGATTACAGGATATGTACTTGAGTTAATAACAGACATCATCTAAGGAGATAATGGTGGAGACATTAAGAGATAATAACAAAACAGATAGTGCCACTTTAAGCATTGCAACCTTTTTTTTTATAAGTAGCATCGCCACTTAAATTTGAAACTAGAAGGCATGGTTGTAGAAAATAAATGGTGGAATTAGAGATGGCAATGGGGTGGGGCGGTGTTGAAGGATGGGGTTTTTGCCCCCGCCCCACATGGTTGTCTTGCCCCATCCCCACTCCTTGGGGACCTGCGAATCCCTGCCCCACCCTGTAAAGCTTTACTTCTTATTAATTTTCCCCCACAACTGCTACAATTTTCTTTAATAAAACCTATTTCATTAATAAAAATGTACTTGAAATTACAACTAAATTTATCCCATCAAATCAAACTAATTTTTAGCAAAAACTGAATAATATTATTCAAGTGTTTAACAAGATAATATCACAATAAAAATAAAAATATCGTATAACACATAACAAAATAGAAGCAGAGCCACATTGGGTAGAATAAAATAAGCTAATATTAATATGTTTGTTTAAATAGTGGGGTTTTAAGGTATGAAAAATTTACAATTATAACCCTTATTAACGCGGGGAGGGGCGGGGCGGGGCGGGTCTAAAATGTCTAAACCCATCCCCACCCTGCCCCATGGTGTGAGGCTAAAATCTTGGCCTATCCCCGCCCCATGGCCTTTGTGAGGCAGAGAAAAAAACCACACGGGGCGAAACAGGGAGGGGCGGGGCAAAATTGCCATCCCTAGGTGGAATGTTTCTAATTCTTCATTTTGACTACCATTATTTTATTTGTAGAGTTTGTTAAAGAAAATTCTTCTCAGGAGGCCTTTGCCACTAAAAGTTCTTCAAGCTTTCACAGCCTTGTTTTTAAAAGTTTAAACCAATAAAGACATTTATTGCAGTAAATATTTTCTGAAATGTCCCAAATTCCAAATTGTGACTTTTTTATCATTTGTAGAGATAGTTTTAGGAAAGTTACAGATAACCTATAATTGGGTTAGAAGGAAATCCTGTGCCTTGTCTACAAATGGATTGGTTTAAGAACTCTACATATATTTGTATTTCCTTGATTAGAATTATGAAATTAATGAGTCTATAAAGGTCTCAAAGGATTTGCAGAGGTTACTTGAGGGAAAAACTTGGAGAAGCACGGAACCTAGATACTTTAAGAGTTTGGGGGAACAGCAAGCAATGAAAAAAAGAATTTTTTATAAGAACTTTTATTGATTATGCAAATAAGGGCACAGCCCAGATACATGGGATGTATACATGAAATGCACCATAAAAGTCGTCTAAAATTACAAAGATCAAGAAACTAAGCAATTTAGAGAAAGAATGGACAGATACGGCAGCCATCCAATCAGACATATAACGTTAAAAAAATTTAAATAAAAATCATCTTCAACTTGGATTGACGCATGACAACCTAAAAGGATTCATTAATAAAATTGAAAGAAAAAAATAAAAGGATAGGAACCTAGGAGTCAGCGCCAAGCAAAAAAACCACTAGAAGTTGGCACCTAGGGTTGGCAAGAGTCGACAAAAGACCAAAGAAATTGAAAGAAATTTTCATTCATCCAAATCAACTCCTCAAAAGAGAACAATAGTTTGCTTATATAGGAAGCAAAACCCCAATTCTAAATTTCTAATTGGCGTAGGAAACTGTACTTATTGAATGAAAAATACCCTAGACTTTGAAATAAAAATATGAGGGCCTAAAATAAATGAGGGATATCCAAAAAAAAAAAAAAAAAAAAACTAAATTATAATAAAATCCTCCTTGTGCATCCTGCAACATTCTATCCCTAGTTGGAGAAAACTCGAACTCGAGTTTTGAAGTGCTAAAGGATCAGAATTCTAACAAGGAACCAACATCACGACACCAAAGACCAAGCCAGCCACCATCCAATCAAACCAAAGACCTATCTAACTGGCACGGCACGGCAACACCAGAGACCAGCAAAAAAAAAAAAAAAAACCTCTATCCCAAACCACCACCATGACACCACTAAAGACAATAAAACACCCAAACACAACCACATCAATCACCTAAATCCAACATCAAACCCAGATAACCCATCAAAAACCCATATCTGATTCACACGGGAAGAAGAAGACCCATTTGTTGAGCAAATCCAATTCACACTCCAAGACCAAGCTAAGTGACAGTGCCAAGATCGAGCTAAGTGATAGTGCTGAGATCGATCTAAGTGAAGATTCCAACGATGGTGGTGCTATGGTGGTGGTTCAGGAGAGAGTTTTTTGGGTAATGGGTGTGCAGCACTGCTTGCATTGTGGGTTTTTGCTGGGTTGTGAATTTGTTGGGCAGTTGTGAAATTTAGGATTAAAAATGTGAAGGGGAGGAAAATAATATTTAATTATAAATTTATAATAGTGATGTAGTATTGAGTTTGATGTATGTGAATGAAAATTAAAGATAGCTAAACTACAAAAAGTAGTTTTTTTTATTTTTTTTTTTTTTTTTTAGTTTAACTAAAAATATAAGGAGGCCTATGTGAATGCTCTAAGCTTGCTTGGAGTCGGCACCAAGTGAAGAACCCACTAGGAGTTAGCACCTAGGGTTGCTTGGAGTTGGCACCAGACCAAAGAAACTGACAAAAAAATTTAATTCATCCAAATCAGCTCCACAAAAGAGTACAATAGTTTGCTTATATAGGAAACAAAACCCTAATTCTAATTGGTGTAGAAAACCCTACTTATTGAATGCCAAAAATACCCTAAACCTTAAAATAAAAATATGAGGGCCTAAAATAAGAACACAATTGATATCCAAAAATAAATAAACTAAATTATAATGAAATTCTCCTGCACCACTGATGCACCCCATTCAATTCCAAATGTACCACATTATACGCAAAGGAAACGCATTCCAAATATCTTCATTTTGATATCTTCCAAAACACCCTCCAACACGCCAACAAATCAACTACTCTCTTAGGCATAACCCAATATATCGCAATTAAACACAAGACGAAAGACCATAATTATCATGCAATATCAAAACAGAAAAGCAGGTGAATTATTGATTCACTACTCTTTTTACACTTACAACACCAATCCACAACTAAGCAACACGCTCACCCAATGTCTACAACCCAAGACAGAACGAGGTGTCAAAGCAATTGTTAAAAAAAAATTGTTTTTAGGATTGTGATACCAAGTCAATTGATTAATGTTGTCCTGCTAAGTAAATTAAGGAATATATGCATCCAGATGTGTGTGTTGAGCAACAAAGCATTCTAATAAAACAAAAAGAACATGCCCTGCACTGACACAGGAAATAAAGAATAATCAACTACTGAGAGTAAAATAGAGACCTTTAAGTTGACATTTGATACTGGCGGAGAATGAACATCCTTTGAAATAGCAGTCTGGAAGTCTTCAAGTGTCCAGGTAGATGACAGCATAATCTGAAGATCACCAGAACATTAGACACCTAACAAAATTGTTGCAAGTAGAAACAAGACAACTTTGATACATTATACCTTTCCAAGCTTCACTGCATCTCTTATTCGAATTTTATCCTCATCATACTGCAAATCAAAGGTTTCCAAGTTATTGTTAAAGCGCCACTGTTTTCAACACAGGATGTATATGATACTATAAGCCCAAAAGTTACCAAATGCAAGAATTAGCCTTACTACCCTAAAATATTTGCAAGCAGTTGCTGTTTTGATTTGGATTCTCCTTTTCAAATAAAATCTAACCAAAATCATAAACCAGTTGGCTCAGAAAGAAAAATCCCTCAGTCCCAAAAATGTTGTCCTCTGGGAAAATTAGAATATTTTAAGGAAACTGTAATTAATTTTTCTCATATACTCAATCAGCTTCAATTTTCCAACATTAACCCATTATCTAAAATGTAATAAATGGGATGAAGGAATTATGGACTTGTAGTACATATCTAAATTGGTAATTAAAAAAATTATTAGCATTAGCTATTCATGTGGAAAAGTTTTTGGTGCAGAAGAATAAGAAACAACTTACGGATGGGAAGAGTATATAATGTGGCAAGTTCTTGTTCTATTTTTTACAATAAGCAAAACATTGTATTTATCATCGTGTACTTAATTATGTTTTCTTGTATAGACCTTGTGTACTTGATTTGAAATTTTTTTTTTAAAAAGGTTATTTACTTAAATATAAAGAAAAAAGTAAAACGGTTTGCATATGGCCCTGAAACTCCTGAAATTATAAACAGAAAATTTACAAGCAAAACATTGTATTTATCATCAGTGAACTTGATTATGTTTTCTCGTATACACCCATGTACTTAATTTCAGTTTTTTTAATAAATTTATTTACGTATAAAAAAAAAGGAAAAAAAAAAAAGAAATAGAAAATGTTTTGCATATGGCACTGAAAATCCTAAAATTATGAATAAAAAATTTAATGATATGTGACCATAAAATGAGTTTAACTAAAATGAGAACATTAAGATGGATAAATGGAAATAAATAGAAAAAGAGGATTTGATTCTTTTTTTTTTTTTAATTCGCTTAGAGAAAAAAAAAAAAAAAAAACAAAAAACAAAAAATGTTTTGCATATGGCATTGAAAATCCTGAAGTTGTGTATAAAAAATTTAATGATATGAGACTACAAAATGAGTTTAACTAAAATGAAAATATATAGAAAAAGAGGATTTGAAATAAGCAAATTCTCTTAGAAATAGGGATGGCTCCTATAGTCCTATTGATGTTTATGTAAAGATGAGGGGACTACTTGAAAGTTTGGTCATGTTTACCTATCAAAAAAAAAAAGTTTGGTCATGTTCATAGGAGAGCAATTAATGCACCAGTGAGAGAGTTGATTCAAGTTAAGGGAATGAAAAATATCAAGGAACACCAAAAATAACAATAATTTTAGAAGGAAAAATAAGGACATGTCAATTAAAGAAGTAATAAAAAGTATGACTTCGGATAGAATAGAATGGCAGAAGAGAATGAATGTGGCCAACTACAAAAATCTCGTGACAAAGGCTTCTTGTGAAAATAAAAATCAAAGTTACATATTTACAAGACAAAAAAACATGCAAACTAAAGCCCATTAACTAAGTTGCATAAACGAATTCAAAGGACAAATGGCTTTAAGATCTTGGAATAATCTTCTTGAACATTGATTGAAAAGCTGAAATCTACAAGAACTACAAAGACAAAGTATAGTTACTTGTTTCTCTAGCTCCTCAAGAACATCTTGAAACAGCTCTTTCGGAGTTGAACCAGAGGTGTTTGATGAAACTGCCACATACGTTGGTAAATCTTTAACCTAGAGGGGGAGAAAAGACATTAGACAACACATGGGGCAGCAAGATACAATCCACATAACAACTAAACTATAACTTACCAGGACCCACATATGTTGTGCTGACATAAAATAAAAAAATAAAAGTAAAACTACTTGGCTGCTGACCTTCGTGCTATAATCACGCCAGTGGGTTTTGGCTGTAAGAGTGCCTACGGCTATATGATCTTCCATCAATTTGCGGAACTCATCACGGTTTTTACGCTCCACCTTTCTCAATTCTTCCTATTTTGAACAAATTAAGATCAGCACATTACACAAAATAAATACAAGAAAAAAGGGGAGAAATGTGGGTTCAAACACTAGCACAAAAAGGCCAAGCATTAGAGAACCTTCTCTATCTTCCTCCTCTCCTCCTCTTCCCTCTCTAAATCACGTATATATTCCTGGGACAACAGAACAAAATTAAATTGAAAACCCAATAGAAAACTCCAAAGCTACAGATACAAAATTACCAGAAAAATGTCCAAGCGATCAATTTTTTCAAGACGTGCACATCTTTCATCTGCCTCTAAGCGGTCTTGAAGTTTTCTCCATTGGCTGTCTGCCTGAAGCAAAAAGGTAATGCACAAGTATAATTTTAATAGCAAAAGATAAACAGCAAGAAAGATATATATATATATATATATATATATACATATATATATATATACATATATATATAGAGAGAGAGAGAGAGAGCATTGCCTAAAGAGTACCTTAATAAAGTCACAAGATTGCAAGAATTCCCTGTATTCCATTCTATTACGCTTGCGTTCCTCCTCTACCCTTGCTCGTTCCTAAAATGCAAATTATAAAAACTAAAAGCATAGATGTTTGAAATCCAAAACCTTCAACATCTTTAATTATTGGTATCAGGCTAAGGCCTCCAACCAAAGAACAATATGTAATGGACACAGATAAATTGTTATCTCATGCTAATCATTACAATCATGTAAAACAAAGTAAAAAAAACTACTATTACTATTAGCATAAGTTTGCAACATATTGATTAGATTTAAATATCAGAAAACTCCCAAATGACAAAGCATGATGCAAAAACTTTCAGTGACTATATCATCATTGGAACTTATCCAAAAAATAGAGTATATTTCCATTGGCATGCAACAATTCACTCAAGGAGTCAACTTTTTTTTATAAACAAAAAATTGAAAATATTTTAAGGGATAGGTGGTGCAACCCTGGACAACCAAATGATAGGAAGCATAAATGAGAGGAGGTACTCATGGGTGTGGGATGTGGAAGAGCATTAGAGAAGGAGCAGAGAAGTTCTTTGGACAGGTAGTGTATAATGTGGGGGAGGGTCACCATATTAGTTTCTATCAAGATCCTTGGTGTGGGAGTAATCCTTTAAAGGACCTTTTTCCTGATCTGTTTACCCGTTTTCGATCTAACGATGCTTGGATTTCTGACCTCATTGTATCTGCCTCAGACGGGGGAAGTAGGAGCTGGAATTTTCATTTCCGTCGAGCTCCATAGGATTGAGCTCAAGGATTGGGAGCAGGAAAATGTTTGTTCTTTCAATTTCTGTATTCCCATATGCTGAGGGGTGAGGGGGATGATACTTTGACTTGGAAGTTGACTAAGAAGGGGGTGTTTGATGTGCGTTCTTTCTATAAGTTGTTGTCTGGTTCCTACAATGAGGTTTTTCCTTGGGAGTGTATTTGGTGCGCAAAGGTGCCTAAACAGATGTCTTTCTTCTTATGGACAGCAGCTAGGGATGGGATACTCACTATTGATAATCTAGTTAAAAAAGGTCAGTTTTTGGTTAATAGGTGTTGTTTGTGTTATTGTGATGGGAAAACTGTGGATCATCTTCTTCTTCACTCTAAGTTTTCTCATGCATTATGGAGTGCAATTTTCGAGATTTTTGGGATCCATTGGGTAATGCCAAAGACAATTAGCCCTCTCCTCTTTGCATGGAGAAACTGGTTTGGAAAGCATCTATCAACCATATAGAATATGGTCCCAGCATGTTTAATGTGGCTGGTTTGGACGGAACGTAATACACACTTCTTTGAAGACAAGGAGAGAACCTTAGATCTTTTAAAAGCTCTTCTCTTCAGTACTTTGTTTCAGTGGGCGCATGTTTGGGGTTTTACGAATCATATTTCCATTTCTAATTTCTTACCCTCTATCAGAATGTTTACCTATCAAAAAAAAATAAATGAGAAGAAAAGACTTGCAGTCCAAAATATTCCAAGGTCAGACTTGCAACAAATAGCGAATTTTGTATTCAATTGCTTTTTGGTTCTGATTACTAGATTCGCAGAACTTGGAGAGCTTAATCAATAATTCAATGCCACCAAGGTACAAATGCCATTTTAATATTTGGAAATTTTTATTTTGTGTTTGGGAATAGGATTCAATTTGAATGTGAACTTTTCTTACTCAAAATTCTTGAATTTGTATTGTAATGAATTAGGGGCCTGTTAATTTCAAATTCAATTTCTCTATGTATTGATTAAACAAGTGAGATTAATTTATTAAAACAATATGTAGTGGCTGAATCATTATATTGAAAACCATACAAGACAAAGAACTGAATAAGGAAGTGGCTCCCGGTTTTCTAGCCCACCTGATGGTCGAACCAATTACAACATAAATAATTATTTAATACTATAAATAAATTTTAAAAATAAATTTATATGGCTTTCTATTTTATTTAGGGAAGTCCCAAATTTATTTACAAAGATACTTCCCGATTTTGAGCCTAGAAGAGAGATTTACAAAGACTTCTTTTAAGAATCTTTTAATTTGCTACTCAAAAACAAAAGGTAAAGGGAAAGAGTGACTCAAAAAAAAAAAAAAAAAAAGAGGACAAAAAGTATTTATACTTTCCATAAATACTACAATCCAAGAATTTCAAACATGAATGTGTGGGCTAACTTTTGTGTAGACCTAACATTTCTTTGGTTCAATGTGGGCTAGTTTTGGTGTGGGCTTAACATTCTTTAGTTTATTATTGGGCTAGCTTTTATGTGTGCCTAAAATATTACCTCACTTTTTTTCTTTTTTGGACAACTTGAAAATTTTTAAAAATAAGAAAAGGGGAGTCAGGAAAACTGGTCAAACCGAAACCAGTTTTCTCCTTTAAGGAAAGCAAACCCATGTGGAAACAACCCCCCCCCCCCCCTCCCTCCCTTTCTTATAAGTCAAAAAGCAATGTAGAACCCCTAACTACATAATAGTTAGAACAGACATCATATTTTTTTACTCCAAGGGTCACAAATAGATCTGACTTGCATCCGCCCCTTGTCCCGATGGAATTTTAGAATACAATAGCTCAAAGAAATCCACGAACTCTAACTCCCAATCTTGCAGCAATCTACTAGATGAAGGTTCCAACTTTGCCCTCCATTCAAATGAGACGCAACTAAGGCGTTCTCATCTACTGCAATACAACTCAAGAAACACATCCTTAAGACTAGAGTTGCCACACCAAGTATCATGCCAAGATCTCACTCTCACTGGTGGGAGGTTAGCCCAACTGCTTATGATATCTTTCCAAAGAGCCCCATGTGAATAGGAAAGTTGGAACATCTTGCCAGTTGGAAGAAGCTCTCTTTCAAATGGTGGAAGGATCACATTTATCAAGAGGAAGAAGCTCCAAAGAGATTTTCTATTGATGGAATGAAAGATGCCAAGAAATTTCATAGGGTTTGTTTGCGATGGTTTATTTTATTGGCTTATTTTGCTTTATAAAAAAAATTAGGTAAAAGTTCAACTTTACTTAGTAAAGAAAGAGGCTTTAAAAAGTTCTATATAAGCTGGATTATAAGTTTATCCTAGCACACACTTAGTGGATTGGGGGATGGTAAGCTCTTTGAAGAACAGAGGATTGGAGATTTGCAACCCAAGCATTTTTAATCAAGCACTAATTGGTTGGAGATTTAGGGTTGAGCAAGAACATTTATGGCGACGGGTTATTTTTCAACTTCAGCTATAAAAGGAGCTGATTTTGAGTGCATGGATTTTTATTTTTAGATAGAATAGATGATTTGTTTTTTTCTTGAATAAGTAGATTCACTTCCCAGTGGTTTTTTTAGTAGCTGCAGGGGAATTAGGCATGGAGATCCCTTATCGCCACTATTGTTTGTTATAGTGATGGAGGTCTTGAGCAAGCTGATGAACAGGGCAGTGGAGTGGCAGTATACTGAGGGCTTTTGTTGGCAAGTAGCTAATCGCAAGTATAGTTGCGATTGGGGTGGGTAAGGCACAAAGGAGGTTAGAGAAGGTATGGAGTTTGTTTATGGAAGTATATTAGATCCGGATGGGATCTTTTTCTAGGTTTAATTCATTTTCTGTCGGGACAAGGACCGGTGTTCGTTTTTGGCTACATTCATGGTGTGGACACAAGGTTCTAAAGGATGTATTTCCGGTTTTGTATAGTATAGCATAGGATAAGGGGCTACTGGATTAATTCAGTTGGAGAGATGGTTCTATGGTTTGGGATGTTACTTTTACATGTCTATTAAATGATAGGAAGTTGGAAGCAATGATCACATTCATGGACCTTCTGTACTCAACCAGAATCAACAAGGATGTTGAAGATCAGGTGCGTTAGCAACCTACTATGGAGAGCTTGCTGTTGGAGGAGTCACTTCTTTACCCTAGAAGAATGTTTGGAGGGTCAAAGCTCCACTTAAGGTTGCCTTAATTACATGGACTGCTGCATTGGGTAACATTCTTATAATTGATAACCTATGTCACCATAAGGTTTGTATGATTGAGTGGTGTTACATGCATAAGAGGCTAGGGAGACAGTTGACCATCTGTTCATCCATTGTAAGTATGCATGTGAGTTGAATTCCTAGTTTTCTGTTTGTTTGGAGTTCAGTGGATTATGCCTCATACAGTTCTTTTAAGTGTTGGCTTGTTGGAAGGGGAGATTTCCTAGATGGTGCATTGGTGTAGAGCTTTCGAAGGCATTGAGAAGCCTCCAATGGATCTTAACTATTGTTTGGGTGTTTTGCATGAGTGGATGGTTGTTTCAAATCATTCACAATCTTCTTTGCTTGATTTCAATTATAGTTTTTCTTTTTCTTGACAATGTGGCTTTTGTAACATATTTCTTGTGTACTAAGGGGCTCTTTTTTCTTAATTAAAATCTTATCATTCATCAAAAAAATATTTTAAAAACTAGGGACAAAATAGGGATGGTAACATAAAAATCAATTTACACAAACGCATATCCTAAAAACAAATGACAGCAATAGAGGAAACAGGACTTTACCTTGATTTTGAGCTCCTCCAAGTAGCTTTCAAACAAATCCTTGCGATCCCTATCTCGTTCAACAGCTTTAAAACGTTCATCATTCTCGAACATACTTACTACTTTGCTGAATGATTGTTTGAAAATCCCCATAACAAAGAAAAACTATAATGAAACTTACAATGATATATGAAAATTTTAACATAGGTCTTATTTAAGAAGAAAAATTTTAATTTGACACCATTTAGAGAAACACAGACCTCCATCTAGTGGATGATGTTAGCTCTGTAGACTCCTGTCAAAAAGTCAGTGGAAGATCAGAAAAGGAAAAGAATAAATATTACATTATTTGAATATGGTGGAAGAAATTTCCAGAAGCAGCAAACAACATACTTCTAACATTTGTTTAAATTCTTCCCGTGCTTTTTTCAGTTTAATGCGCCTTTCCTCAGCTTCCTGTTTTTTCCTTTGACTTAAGAACTGAAACAAAACAATCGATTCTAAGATAAGAAATAAAAAGAAAAAAGGACTTGTACTTTTTTGATAAGTGAAAAGAGGAGTTGTACTTAATGAATAAGCTAGATAATACTTTATTCCAGAAGTATCATATTTAAGAATGTATGCCAACACACAGCCAGAACCAGACAAAACTACTGACATATTAAATCCTTAAGTTAAAAATACGTCCTCATAATGGTTTACCTCGTTGAAAACTTGCTTCCGCTCTCCAAGTGTCTTCAAAGCTCCATACCTTCTGTCGTTAATTATTACTCTCATGGCCTGATATTGAAGTAAGATGTCAGGCACTAAAATATATAGTAAAAACAGAAGACGATATTGACATAAGTACCCGATCCCAGGTCCACTCAGACCCAACATTAGCTGACTCCAAAAGTGCTTTGAATGCATTTTTAGCCTCCTAAAAAGAAAAGGCCAGTGACAATTACTAGTCAATGTCCAGAAAGGCAACAATAAAAAAAGACTTGAATGCAGTGAGTTCTGGATCATACAAGTTTATTGGCATAAATTAAGGGTTCTGGATCAACTGGTTTTGCTTCCAATGCAATGTCATGCATTTTTTCCCCTGTTTCATCTTTCTTAACTTCCTCCAAGGAGTTAACCGCATCAACTCCCTACAAAAACTTACTATCTTTAAGAATATACATAACCACAACTAAAAATTTTTATTAATTAAAAAAGGCATACCTCTGCAGCTTTTACAGGAACTCCATCTACAGAACTAAGAATATCTTGAGATGAAAGTTCTTTGACCTCGTTCCTATAAAACTCAAGCATAGAAGTAAATACAAGTACATGCCATTTGCAATTTACAATCAGAACACTCAAAATTAGTTAGATTGACCATACATTGGGTCCTGAGTGGTACAGGCCATGGTGACAGAGGCGTCAGCACTTTCTGGAACAGCAGCTGATGGAGTAACAACATTTGGAAGTGTCTGCACTCCATCTGCATTTTCATCCATAGAAGAAGGTATAACAGTTGAAGCAGAGGACCCAGAAACCAACATAGGTTCACCAGCAGAGGCATCAGGTCTCACTGAAACTGGGCTTGAAGCAATTCCTTGAGTAGCCGAAGATGCAGTATCTCGACCAGATGGTGCTTCAATCACAGCGGGAGGAATACAAGCTGAGGCAGGAGGATTTACAGATGTTTCCAGCTGTGTTCCCACAACAGACAACTTTTCAACTTGCTCACGAGCCAACTTGAAGCAAAAGTATACGCTCAGTATGATGGAGAAGAGAAAATAACAGGAGGGACAAAATCAAAAACAGGTATGAAGATAATATTGTTGACAAGGGAGAAAACCTTCAGCTCCTCAGGGATAGACCATTTGGATTCCTTGGTAACCTTGTTGTAGTAGTACCTGCAACAAAATCACGAAAACAGGAAATAAGTCACCAATGACTTCAGAGGTTGCAAAGCTAATAAAGGAATGGCTTTAAGGAATCAAATATTAGATCACACACTTCCTTCCATCAGGACTTGTATATTCCTTCCAGTTCGTTGATGCATCTGCCCTCTGTCACAGTAGTAAAAAATAAATAAATACTGTAGCCCATAAAAATTTCCCAATTAAGAAATCTTGGAAATGAATAGCTTATTCTAGATGATAATAGTAACTTAACCAGACTTTAGTAAGGAAAAAAGACTGAAACAATAATAACATAAACAGAAGGGGAAAAGGGGGGAGGGTGGTTTTAATTTAACTATAACTAAAGGTGCTTTTTAATTTGTGATCAATTTTTTTCCACCTTTAAAAAGAAAAGGAGAGAACTTTCAAGCAAGTAGAAGCCCACCAGTAAGAGGTTTCGGAACCCTTTCAAGAGATGACACTCTCTCATGCCAAAGTTCTGCGCAAGGTTATAGTTGCTCTCTGGCATTTGAACACGTTATTTTTAAGTTCATATAATAAAAATTGTAAAGGATAGCCATACCCCTTCAGAAAAGACATGTACTGGAAGGCACCTCATTTGACAATGAAGAAATGTTAAAAGTTTTTTTTATTGATGAGTTACAAATGCACCCAATGGGTTTTGAACTCATGACCTCACCCTCTACCTAGTACTTGCAAGCAGGAGGAGGTGCCTGTAAAGCTAGAGATTATTGGAGAAAGTAACGCTAAATTTTACTTTTCTTGGGTTCCTTTTTGACTTCTTGATGAAATTATTCCAACAATTTGGATTCAATTGGATTAAGAATATGACACTTCCATATATTCATTAAGGAAAAAAATAAAATAAACTCCCCTATTAAAAATTTGGGAATGGTGTGATTTGAAGGTTCAAAAATCGAAGGTGTTGCAGATAGCAAATACTACCAATTCACTATAAATCTTATTTAACCATTATGCTCTATTAAGGAAAAAAAAATTACTAGATCACTAGGAATGATGCAGTTTTAAGTCATCTCGTACTAGGTAACACCCTCAGCCCCCTAGCATTAGCACTCAATCCTTACCTACATTGGATAAGCCCAATCCATCTCAGCCAATGTTCTGTCATCGCATCCTCATCTCACCATCCTATCTGGCATACTATTTCAACACAACAGAAACTGGGCTATGTGACACTTTGGAAGCAGACAACAGGAAGACCAGTACATGTACCCACACTCAACACTCATATCCAAGACCATGCCACATGGACATTACTATCAGCTTTCATTTCTTATTCTGCACGAATTCATCCTGACAATACTGGCATTATAAGAATAATGCACATCCTATCATGTAAACATAGGAAACCACAACTTTAATAAGTCAAGAAGTGCAAAACTATAGGTCTCAAATAATAAACACCAAGAAATATAATATAAGCATTGTTTTCTTGTTTAATCAAATCAACACAACAACAACAAAGCCTTAGTCCCAACTTTTTTTGGGGTTGACTATGGATTCTCAACAAATTACTTATGGTCAGTCACATGTATTCTTTTCATCCATTCTATTCTATCTGAAGTCATATTCTCTGTCACTTCTTTAATTGACATGTAATTTATCAATTTTTTTTTATAAGTAATAAGTTTTATTGATATAAAAAAAGGGACACCATAGTACACAAGGAGTGTACAAGGGGTTAACAAAAATTACAAAAATCAAGAAAGGTAGAGAATGATTGGTTTCGCAAAGTAGCCAAGCAACCTAATAAAGTTCTAAAGAAAAATAGCTTGAGGTCTGGTATGGATCTCTCATTATCTTCAAAACACCTACTATTTCTTTCCCTGCAAAGACACCACATTAAGCAATGGGGAACAATTAACCATATATGACCATTTCTATGATGACCAAGTCTACCTTGCCAACAAGCTAGGAGTCCCACAACAGACTACGACATAACCCAGCTTACTCCAAATAAACCCAAAACCATAGAATACAAATCCATAGCAACCGGACAGTGAAGAAATAAATGGTCAACTGATTTACCGTTACACTTGCACATATAACACCAATCCAATATCCAAACCTTCCTCTACGTAAATTGTCAATCGTCAAACATTTCCCTAAAGCAGCAATCCAAACAAAGAACGCCACTCGATAAGGGATCTTCTACTTCCAAATACTTTTCCATGGAAAACAACAATCATTAAAGCCCACTAGAAGACTAAAATAATTATTAACCATGAAACCTTTACTTCCATCTGGTTTCCAACATATCTTATCCTCACCAAACCCCCTTACTGTAGCACCATATATGGTATCCATGAAGCTCGACACAGCCTCTAATTCCCGAGCATGAACACCCTAAAGAAACTCAAATTCCAGAAGAGAACTCCATTAGTGGACTTCATAAGCTCCGCCATACTTGCCTCCTTATCTTGGCAAAATCTAAACAATTCAAGATAAGTGACTGGAAGAGATGTCTCCCCACACCAACAATCTTTGCCAAAACCTCACCCTTGACCCATCACCAATATCATACAAAATATGACGTGAAAATGATGGCCATCCCCTATTAATATTTTTCCACAAACCAACACCATATGGACCATAAACAAATCTGGTACACCAGCGGACACATCCATATTTCACCTCTATCACTAGCCTCCAAAGAGCATCCCTTTCAATCCCAAATCTCCATAGCCACTTCCCAAGCAAAGCTTCATTAAAAAGTGTTACCTTCCTTATCCCCAAGCTACCCGAAGGAGTACAAACAGTAGCCCATATAACCAAGTGAAATTTGGACTCATCACCTAGCCCACCCCATTAGAAATTCCATTGAAGTTTCTCAATACAGTTAGCCACAGCGGCAGGTATAGGAAATAAGGATCAAATGCACTGTAATTTATCAAATTAAATGAGTAATAAAATTATATAATGGGGGCACTACACGCTGTACATTGACATTCAAACACTTGGTCAAAAAAAAAAAATCTAAGCCTAAAGCAAATAAAGAAAAAATGATATGTACACTCAAGAATAATGCACATCCTCCTATCAAAAAAAAGAATAATGCACATCGTATCATGAAAACAGGGCAAGAGACAATCTATTACCATTTATTTATGAATCAACAAAACCTCAACCAAAAAAATCATAACAATCAATGAAGTAATACAAATGATGGAATTTACTAACATTCAAGCTATATAGTAGGTAGAGAAAGCAGCAAAGACCCACAGCATATCCTACCTCTCAAAAGAGTAGCACAGCATGTACCTGTAACCATCTTTAAAACTACGGAAGTCACACAGCATATATATGGATAATAAACATGTGAAAATAAGAAACAATTTCCGAAGGAATTGAAAACACCATAACTTTATAGGTCTAAAGGAAAATTTATACCAAAACCAGAAAACTGTCATGATCTCTCAGCAATTCTTACCAAGAGAGAATACCTTGGAGTTCATCAAATGGTAGACAAATAAGATCAAAGATTTAGTACATGGCAACACACTAGTAGAGAAATAATATCAAGCATGGAATCAACAATGAAGGTTGTATTCAAAGATATTGTGACTAGACTTTGCAATACATCAGCAGAGAAATTATGTGAACAGTTTCATTTAATTCCAAAAAATATCCTATAGAGTAATTATTTCCCATGCAATATCAAAATTGGGAGTGGTGCAAAAGAGAGATGAGAACCCGTGTTTTCCAATAAAAATACAAAAGTAAACTATATAATCATTTAATTTACAACCTCAAACAAAAAAAGGAAGGACAAAAAAATCAAAAAAAACAAAAGGCCAGAGATATACATTCCTTCTGTTCTCAACAGACAGGTAGTGGGAGTAAATCACAATAACAAGCTTCTGACCAATTTATAAGACACAGCTTCCAGCCATAATTAAGAGTCAGAGGAACAAATTAATATGGACTGCAAATTCTTCCACAAGTTCATCCAAAAGAGAGCTAAAAAGCTATTATCTAACAGTAGCAAGCACCTATTGGATGCAATCGCCCTTGCACTAAGTCCAAAAAGTTCAAGATTGATGCATGTCTGCTTGACAGGAAAATCATTCCATATGAACAATTGGAAGTATCTTTTCACCAGACCACAGAAAAAATGTTTATGGAATAACAAGCAATGCAAAAAAATAAATAATAATAATAATTGTAAAACAAGAAATTTGCTAACGCAGAACCAAGTTAGGCATGTAAATCACAGGAGAGATATGTATACCAGCACACATATCCACCATACATTTTAATACTATTCAATAGCATAACTAACATGTCATATATTTGAAGAAGTGGAGAAGGCAAGACTCACCTCAATTGGCGTCATCAATTCTAAAGGCTTCTCCCAACTAGATTGCCTTGTCCTCTTGTTAAAATAGTATCTGAATGATTAATGTGGAGAAGAATAGTCAGAATTTATAACAAATATCCAATTAAACCAATAATGGAATACAAATAATGACTGAAAAACGATTGCAATGAGCACAAAATTGTGGTACTCTATAGACAAAGGGAGAATATTGTAGCACCTCTATGCAAGGACAGTTCCAATTCCCCCCCCCCCCCTCCCCCCGGGGAAAAAAGCAGAGGGTGCCAAGATGGACTAACGATGATCGTGCAACCATAGCTTGGTTAGAGAAACAATATCCTCTTAGGAAGCCTAAGGTTAAGCTAAAGCCCAAGAATAAGTTTCCATGGTAGTTAATTAGGCTTTTGTATTTTTATTTTATGTTTTATTTGGTTATTCTCAAGTCGAGGATTTTAGTAATTTTGAAATTGTTAGGTATGGACCATAATTGTGGGCTTTGGGTTTCATTGTATAAATTTGCAAATCTTATTTACTTTGTGGGTCTGTATACGTGGCCTTTGGATCAATTCAATAAGGGTTTGGTTTTGAGTACTGAGGCACATCGTCCTTATTGCGCTCTCTCTCTCTCTCTCTCTCTCTCTCTCTCTCTTTGTTCATTCTATTTGATATTTTATCCCTGGTACTTTTCGTGTGCACTATTCACATGTACTGTTCATAGATTGTGGACATTCATTTTTTATTTCTTCTTACCTCTTAACTCTTTGCAACCCAAAATCAAATTGTTTCTCTTCTCTAAAGAACCATGGTTATTGTAATGCAGGAGCATAACCAAATGTTATTTCAATATTTCATTTTAGATTTTCAGTGGATAATTTCAGATTGTAACGTAGTTATTTGTTTAATTTGGATTGGGGTATCTGAATTGGTTAGGATTAGTTGTTCATCATTATCCTTTGTTTAGGATTATCGGATTAGGATTTGAAATTGTTTAGGATTTGTTTAAGAAAGTTTATCTTTATCATTGTGATTCCTGGAAACTGTATATAAAGCTTCAGATGGTTCCTTTTGTATTTTACAGACTATTATTATTATTATTGAGATTATTGCAGAGATTGCATGGTGTTTGTTTTGGTGGTGATTCCAAACACCTTAGGTGGGAAGCCTAAGGTTCTACAGTAGGACTAATCTAGGGGGGAGGCCTAGGTTGTCCTACATCAACTTAGCATCAGAGCTCAACCTGATCACCCCCTTTCAACAACCCAAACCAAGTCTGACCAGCCCAAACCCACACCAACCAGCAGTACAGCCCATGATCATCAACACTCCAAGTATGTCTCACAAGATCTTTGCAATTACCACCAATCAAGCCCTCTCAAAAACAAACCCAAATTCCACCACAAAACCCACAAAACCTGTAATCCCACCATTCTTCCCAATGCAAGGCCCTGAAACTTAGAACCCTATTCCCTTCAAAACATAATCAATAACCCGTCACAGCAACTCTCACACCCCAAACCCATTTTTGATCCAACCCATACAAAACCACAGATTCAAATATGCAAAACCCACACTGCGAGGTCCGAAATACAAGAAGCCATCACCGATCTCCACCTTTGAGCGCTGATGACAGCCATTGCCCATGAGTCCATGCTGCCTCTTCTCCGACGAATCCAGCACTGCCCTCCATGATATTTTTTCTGTGTTACTTGCTTAGTTTCCTCTAAAGCCTTAGTTTCTTTTAGCTTAATTTTCCATCTCTAGTGTTTTAAGTTGTAGTTGTTCTTGAATATTGTTATTTATAAAATTAAATTTAAAAAAATTTAAAAATTAAAAAAAAAAAAAAAAAAAAAAGTCAAAAGCACAACATTCCAACAGATACATGAGGAGTCCATACTCCAGCTCTTTTGCTTCAGCCAAGTGACCCATGTCCAGGGCAGCACCAGGTCACTAAACCAGCCCAATCAAGGTCCAACACTTATTGCTCCAGCTATGGGAATCATGTCCACTAAATGTTCATTTCAAATTGTTGAAAATCTATTCCTGTGAATCATGGTAGTCCTAGAAGCGCCAATATTTGATGGATGTCCAGATCCATGAACCCTCATCAATTGGCTAGATGAGAGGGATCAATTCTTTGATCAAATATGTCTGCCAGATGCTAATAAGGTTAGGTTTGCCAGGTTGAAATTGAGAAGTAGAGCTAGAGACTTTTGGCGTAGTATCAAGAATCATCGCAAAGGAAGGAGCAAGCCTACCATAACTGATTGGAATAAAATGAAACAAATACTTAGAGAGAAATATGTTCCCTAATGCTATCAAGAGAATTATCAACCTCAATCCTCTCATGGGAATTTTCTACACCACAGAGACAGTATTCAGCAAGAAAACACCTCATCCTTCGTCAAGAACTCACCGCTCAAGACTTAAGAAAAATAATAAAGGTTTTGCTAGACTCTTCTACTCATAATTTAAATGCTCAGGTTCCACCAAAGACTAATGTTGAAATAGAGGTACAAGTACCAATAGATGATGTTTCAACATTCATGCAACAAGAAGAACCTATTATAGAGTCTACACAAGAAGAGAAATTTCAACAAATGAGCGAAGATTTAGAGGGTGCACTTGATGTGGAGGTTGATTCTGATGAAAGTGCTACTGAGCCCTTCATGATCCATGAGGTCGATTAACATCTACAGGTTGATGAAGTCCAAAAAGTTGATACTATGGTTCAAGATAAAATTGTGCCCGTTCAACTCATTGATTTTGTGTTTCCAAAGGAGTTCTATGGTGTCGTGGAATTGAAGGTTATTTTATTCTCAGTGCTTCCTAGGGTGATTTCTAATTTGAAGGAAGTAGTACACACCGAAGTCCTAATTCTTCATCACTACAAAACTCGAGGTCAAGTTTTCTTAAACCAGGGGAGTATAATGCAAGAGCATAACCAAATGTTATTTCAATATTTCATTATAGATTTTCAGTGGATAATTTCAGATTGTAACGTAGTTATTTGTTTAGTTTGGATTGGTATCTGAGTTGGTTAGGATTAGTTGTTCATCATTATCCTTTGTTTAGGATTATCAGATTAGTATTTGAAATTATTTAGGATTATCAAATTAGTATTTGAAATTTTTTAGGATTTGTTTAGGAGAGTTTATCCTTATCTTTGTGATTCCTAGAAGCTGCATATAAAGCTCCTATTGATTTCTTTTGTATTAACAGACTATGATTATTATTATTATTGAGATTATTAGCAGAGATTGCATAGTGTTTGTTTGGTGGTGATTCCAAACACCTTAATTGGGAAGCATAAGGTTCTACGGTAGGACTAATCTTGGTGGGAAGCCTAGGTTGTCCTACATCATATGGTTTTATATATATATATATATATATATATAAACCATAGTCATTGTTGAACCCCAACCCTTCATTTTTCAAAAGTTGTAAACCCTAAATCCACAAATCAAACTAGACCTTTAGTCCACCACAAGCACATGCAAACCTTTTACCCTAGATTCTACACTTGATCTTATCAGATATATATACATTTAAAGTGTTTGAATTACTTAGAGACAAACTTCACCCTATGTCTTAGTGTAATAAAATTCATATATTGCAATCCCAACAACCCTTGGGATTGGTTGTCAGCTAGGTCATAATACTCCACAGGATAATAGTCTTTAGCCAAAAAAAGCATTCCTCAACTTTTTTCTTTTTTTGGATAAGCAAGTAATAATATTTAAGTAGGAGATACTTCATTTTATTTTTTTAGGTAAGAATAATTTTATTGAAATGAGACTACCTCATGAAAAAAGACACAAAAAAGACACAAAGTAGCCTAAAGAATTACAATCGGAAAAACTAACTACATATGAATGACTATGAAAAATTAGACAAATTACTGTCTGGGAGACCTAAAGAAAAAGACAACTCATAAAGAGAACTAATGAAGGATGCTAGCAATTGAGTTGGCATGCACTCCACATTTTTAAAAGTACGTCAATGGAACAAAATTCCAGATATCTAAAAAATGATTAGGTGCCCCATTCCACCACCCACATAATTAATCAAGACCCTTCTCCGATAATACACTCTAAATCCCAAATGTCCGAAATACAAAACTCCCCAACTCAAAAGCCACACTACAATGCATTAAGAGGTGGTCCACAGTCTCACTGCTACAAAGGCACATACAACATGAACTCACCATTGAACAACTATGAAGCACCGATGCGGCTAGGAGGCTGCCCGCGCGTCGGTGCCACATTTGAGCTTTTTTTTTTTTTTTTTTTTTCTCGAATTCGCGCCGACTAGGCTTGATTCACGCCGAACAGGGCCAATTCAGCCAGAATCGGGACAAATCAGATCGTATCAACCGGCAACCGAAACAGGCCGAAATCGGCCTTGAATCATGCCGGAATAGCCGAAATCGACTATAAATGAGGCCCAAACATCCTAAATCTGTCCTTCCTCAAATTTATTCAAAATATTTGTTGCTTCTTTTGTATTTTCTTTTTTGTTCTGTGTTTCTTGCCTTCTGCTTTCTTTGTTTTGTGAATCAAGGCCATAGTAATGTGTTTTTTAAGAATATTTTAATAGTAAAAATATATAGAAAATATAAATAAAAAATTTTTTAATAATTTTTTAATCACCGCATCCGCACCCTATTTTTTCAAAAATTGCCAAGTCCCGCACCCATATCCGCACCCGAATCCGAAAACGCACCCATGCTTCATAGTTGAACAACCCCTATTAAGTAGGTCCTCACAAGTAAGATTTTCCCCCAAGCCATTGTGCACGCAAAAAAGGAAACTCTCTGAGGAGCCTTAACCCTCCATGTGGCTTTCCAAGGGAAAGGCATAGGGGATGGCAAGGTCTCATAAAAAGATCACACAGTGAACTACACTATTCTTTAGCTTCCATCTCATCCGATCTTCTCCCTCCCTAATGGGGAACATGAGAATCTAACAAATGGAGGAATGAAGCCACCCCATCAATCTCCCAATCATTAAAACTTCTCATGAAGCCCAAATCCCAACTCCTACTTTCCCCCTCCTCCTGTCTCTCCAACAACGATTCCACAAAAGCATCCTTATCCACGGCAATTTCAAACAGGACAAAAAACATCTTCAAAGGCTAATCCCTACACAATCATGCCAGAATCAAATTTGACTATTGAGGCCCGCATCAAACCGAATGCACTGTAAAAAAACTCCCCTCATTCTAACACTCTTCCAACCCACAACCATGGGCATCTCAAACAGGTTTTGAATTCCACCCACCCCACTCCTCCCCATACTTCACAGTAACTACCCACCTCCACAGTTAGTTTTCCTCCAACCCAAACTGCCATAACCACTTACCCAACAAAGATTGATTGAAAGTAGTAAGTTTCCAAATCCCCAACCCTCCGCTAGCCAAGGGAGTACACATCATGTCCCATCCAACCAATGATGTTTGACTCTCCTAAACCACCCCACAGAAAATTCCTCTGTAACCTCTCTATCCTATTCGCTACACTAGTGGGAATGGTGAATAAAGATGAATAATATCTAGGCAAGCTTGAAAGTGTGCTCTTCAATAGTGTCAACCTTCCCCCTTTTGATAAATACAAAAAGTATCTTCCTTCATATTCACAATGATGAACACAAAGCATCTTAATATTACAAAAAACCAAAAAGAGTTTTGGTCCAAAAAACTGAATTACAATGTGTAAAACACAAGCAGACCAATCAAACAAGGTACAAATCAACAAGGATTTCAATTGATCTAGAGTTCTCTCAATGTCCTTGAACGTACAACTATTCCCTTCCTATCCACATCAAACATAACGGAGTAAGATTTCAAACATTCAAATAGTGTTTCCCAAACCAATTCCTCCATCCAAATAATATGTCAACTACTGTCTACAGCATCACCCACTAAGCCACAAACATCTTAAAAACTTCACCCCACAAACATCCAAAAACTTACTCAACCTATGGTAAGCCCTTTTTTTTTTTTAATAATTAAAAAGAAAGGGCACAACTCAAGTACTTTCAATGCAAAGATTTTTTTTTTTTTTTTTTTACAATTCGATAGTTCAGTGAGGGGAATTTGAACCCTGGATGTCTCCTTCGGAAACACCAGAGATGCCAACCAATTGAACCACAAGGCTCTTGGCAATGATTTTTTTGATGTTTATTGACTTTATTCATTAAGGTTAAAGTTTTTTTTTCCCTTTTGGTGGTGGGATTTGGCTGTCTCTACTGGTAATTAATTGATTAGAATCATATACCTTCTTCCATCAGCAGAAGTATGCTCTATCCAATCTGTTGAGGCCTCTCTAGTGGAGCTTGGCTGGACACTTGTTGCCTGAAAATTTTGATAAGTGTGTACATGTCAAGAATCCAGATAAATAGCATTTCAGACAGCAAAGAAGCAAAAACAATCTGACCATGATGCTGAAGAACTCAGCAACTGTGTTAAAAGGAGAAAAAGAAAGACACCTTACCAATGCAACAGAAGTGGGAACTGAAGGTTGTTCAACACTGTGCTGCAGAGATGTAATAGCGGCAGTGCTCTGGCTTTCAGATGATAAACTATGTTGTCTCGAAGAAGAAATACTGGGTGGATGCATTTGAGATGTAGACTGATACTGGGTGGGTGCATTAAAATTTATATGTAGTTGACCATAAGAAGATGGTGCAAACTGCATAAATGTAATTATATAGATTCAAGGCCCAAAGAATTGGAATAAATTATGAAATTCAGAAATGAGAATACTTTGAAACCTTACAGTATATGACGGAGTGAGAGGTCTTTCTGGGCCACCTAAGCCAGGTGAATAGTTATTAGGATTTTGAGCATTAAGCTGAGGAATTGGTTTTTCAGATGCAATGTGCATGTTTGGCTGAGTAACTGGCAATGGAATTGCCTGTGATGGCAGTGTAGCATGACCTGGCTGACCAGCTCTTGGGGGTAACTGCGGCATTGGCTGAGAGAATTGGGGTTGCAAAGTTTGATGAGGAGGCAATCCAACATTCATTAGCGGAACACCTCTGCCAACAGGATAAAAATGTTGAGAAGGCACAGGATTGAACTGCTGGGGTTGCTGTGTTGGAACCACCTGTCGGAACTGCAGCAAAAAAAAATTATTTAAAACGATTTTATTTTGATTCATGTTAATAATATATACAGGTGATACAAACTAGGCTAGAAAGGATGCATTACTTGAGAAGACATGGGTGGAACAAAACTTCGGGGAGGTTCCATTGAACCAATTATTGGAGGCTGAAGAGGCTTTGCCAACAAAAAGAAAAATTAATTAGCAAAAGAAAGAAAAAACCAATAGATCAATTTTATCAATAAAAACCCCATCTTTTGGTCACTGTGGTAACAGATCCTAACTAAGAAAAGCTTCCATGCATGAGCCTATATCCCTTGAAACCAACCTTTTTTATATGAAAGAAAAAAAAAATGTTGGCTTTCAAGGGATTTGAGCTCATGAGCCCGGAAAACCAACCTTTTAAAACGCATAAAGCTGGAAACATAGATTTAAAAGGGAAGCCCAGTTGATGTTTCCTTCAGAATTTAAGTTACCCTAAGGTATAAAAGCCTTACGGTATAAATGCTTTATATTGAAAAAAAAAAAAATCCTCTCTAGAACTAACTGTTTCATAAGATATAAACACTATAAGAAACAGTTCTCCGGGCACACTACCTGTACACCTGAAAATCGAGGATTATTGGCCATTCAGCAAAGTCACAAGCCTCTAGAAAGCAAAAACAACTGCAGAACCAACAATCACCACAAACACCTTAGAATTGTCCAACATATAGCATGGTAAGATTGAAGTTTCAAATTAGCATGTAGTGTAACACGAAATGGAAAAATATGAATTTTGCCAAACATACATAATATGTGACTTTAATGTAGTAAACTGATAAAGAGGACTTACGTTTTACTGCTACATATTGTAAAATGCTGGGCAATAGGCCCATAAGAGAAAGGTAGTCAACATATTAATGTCAAGAAGAATGAGCAGCAATGAGGGAGCATGGAATGAGAAACAAAGGCATGCATAGGAAGGTGGAGGTGGCATTAATCAAGGATAGGATGACAAAAGGACATCTCAAATGGTTTGGCAATGTGTAATAAACACATCCAACATTACCAGTGTGAGAGTCTGATTTGACTTAATGTACAGGAGTAAAAACAAATCATAGACCAAAATAGCTAGGACAATAGGGACAAAGGAGATAATGATAAAATATTTAACAGATGATATGGCTTAGGCAGGGCTGTGTCAATGTAGATGACCTCAGCTATTTGAAGCAAGTTGATCCAAGATAATAAGTAAAATAATTACATAATTATTATTATTATTATTAAGTATAATAATAATAATTACACATCAAAATAAATATATCAGTTTTTGGTGTTTCTCTTGTATACAAGCTGTGTACAAGGGTTGCCCCTTTTGCGTTTTTCCCGATGAGATTACCCAAACTTACAAAAATTGCTATAAGTCCTGCTACCAAAAGCCTTTAGCAAAAGGATGAAGAGAGCAAAAGTCAATCTTGCACTCATGAGATTTCCAAACAACTAACAAAAATTATTAAAAAGAAAAGAGTTGCCCTTACTTATCAAAAAAGAAAAGAGCTGCCCTTATATAAAGTATAGACATAATCCTGCCAATTCTTAGACACAATTAATTTCCCAGGTGATAGCGGTGGAATTCAAACAAATCTTAAGTATGAGTCCTAATCTTTAGAGTACATGTGCACAAAGAGAATATGGTTCAGTTGAAGAGAGTCTCAAGACTCTCAGTCCATTGAAAGTTGAGGTATCATCTCTCCAAGCATCTTTCACCTCACTAAAACCCATAATTGTTTCCATAATTCATATTTTCTCATTCACAAATAACAATTTTTAAACAGACTAAAAAGAGTGTGGATGTTTATTCACCATGTTCAGTCTTTATTACAAGAAAGTTCCAAATAGTTTCCTCAAATCAAAATGAAATGTGGACAGGAAAACAAATTCTCATCAACTTAACACAGTTGACACACACACACCAAAAAAAAAAAAAAAAACTCATTAAACAAGAAAAACAAAAGTTGAAAAGCATGTCTGTTGATGATAAAGCTTGTGACTTGTAACAAAGCTGCAACTCTTGGTATTCTGTGGCATCAAGAAGGGGATTAGAGAGAAATTTTGAGGATTTGAATTTTCCATTACTTAATGCCAAGGTCCTCAATTTGCAGGCTTCGAGGTTTTATGATGGCATGCATCTCAACTGTATGTATTTCATTTGCGGCCTAGCATATTGTTTAACACATACTTAAGATGTATTTTGTATTGACCCTAACTTCAAGCTCTCACTTCTCTATAAACATTTACCATTTTCTGAGAATTGCCACTTTTAAAAATATTCATAGAGGACAACATCACCAAATTTGTTGTTCAGTTTAATAACATCTTTCCTCTACTCGCCAGTTGATTAACCATTTAAATTTCGTCATAAGCAAACAAATAAGCAAAAGTAGGCCATAGTTGGAACAAAGGTGCAGCAAAACCCACATGATAACCCCTTCCATGTTTCCACAACTACTCAGGAACACTATCAAGACTCAAACCACAAAAGACTCAAACCTCTAAAAGTGTAAATAATCAAGTGCACTGCATGCAATCACTTTATAACAAGAAAAAAAAAAATTGAATAAAATAATTTTAAAAACTTATTTTGAAATTTAATAATCATATTTTATTCAAAGTTGAATTTAAAACAAAAACGTGTTTGGTTAACCATTAACAAGAAAACGAAAGAAAATAAAAGAGGGAAAAAAATGAATCCTACAACAATTAGATCTTGATTTCTGATAAAAGAAATAATTGATTAAAGAAAAAAAATGTGTACTACTTGTTTTAATCTTTAAAATATTTCTTCTCCTACTATTCACCTTAATTTCTCAGCAACCAATCAAAAAAATTTACCCTATCACATCAACAGCCAAGCTATGGTCCACCACCAATTTGAAATTCATCTTAATTTCTTACAGTGCATTCGGTTTGACATAGCCTCAGATTTTAGTAGCTAAACTTTTTCAAATTTCTCGTTAATCTAACAGAGCATCAATATATTACTTCTTTTATTTCAAATTTTCTCATCAACCTAACAAATCATTAATATATGAACTGAACTACAAACAATATCAATTATGCCAACCCATTTCAAAAAAGATAAAATAAAAAGAATTGGGATAACATTAACAAAGCTTTAGTACATGATGGAAGATTTGAACCACTACTGTCACATAAACATTGAATTTTCCAATGGGTATCCCTCAAATTTTCTCGTAAGTCTCTACAAGTACCAGAAACAATAATGTGATAATTTGTGATATCACACAAATTAAACTCACTTTGCCTCAAAAACAACCAAATACCCTAATTCCCAGAATTCCAAATGAACAAAAACCTAGCCTGGTTGTAATTTTCTATGAAAGTTCATAACTTTATAACTAAAGATTCGAATATCACTCACATTTTTGAAAAAAAAGCTCAATCAAAAGCCAAAAAATTTGCCAATCCAAGAAAACAAGAACCAATCCCAATTACACCCTTAAAGAAAATTTAAAAATATATATATAAAATAAATCCATCAATGAGAGTAGAAATTGTTCTTGAAGAAGAGTGGAAAGCGAAACTCTTTGAGAAATATTTGAATTAAATAATGGAAGAGAGAGTTTGTACCAGTTCTTGTTCGTAGGCTACTTTGAAAGAGGCGCGTCCTAGCAAGTGCACAAGGCTCGCGTTCTTCAAACTGAAAGCAAGGAGAAAGTCCTTTATATATCAACCCTTTTAGTTTTAGACCGACTAATTTTTGTACTTGGGAAATTGTGGACTTCTTTTCTTTTGCCTTTTTAAATTACACCTTTTTTTATTTAATTTTGGGTCAATTTTTTTTTTTCCCAATTTGAGTACTAGTATTAAATTTTTACAATTTAATCCGTATAAAACTTGGAAAATGTTGCCAAGAGTTATGTATCTTAACCAAAGAGCCCCGTTTGGTACATATACTTAAATACATATTTTCGGTTTTTCAATATTACACATTTTTTCACACATTTTTTCACCCACACGTATTTCTACACACTTTTTCAAACACAAGTTTTCAATTTTTTAAGTGCATGTACCAAACACCCCGTGTTTTCAACATAAACAATTTGAATTACCACTGCACACCCTTGGAACGATAGTTACTCCATAAGTATAAGTGTTTGTGGGGTGTGAGGGGCAAGGACTGGGGTTCAAGTCTCTAGGAAGGAGCTTCACACACATATACACTTAGATTAAGTTAGAGTAAAATTTCTATCTTGTTTCAAAAAAAAAAAAAAACAATTTGAATTCAAATCCCCTACCCATATTGTATATATCAAATTATAAATAATGATAATAAAAAAGGTGAAAATAATGTAATTTCTTCATTATATATGTATGTCCCTAACTAAATTACTAGTCTACTGAATAAGGCATGTTCAAAGATCAACTACCTTAACAATCTTCCACTCAAAGCAAACTTTTTCAAACAATGCTTTAAAGGATCCATTCTAGCAATAATTCATACCAAAAAAGTAGTAGGAGGATATCCCTTAACTTCTAGACGGCCCACACAAGGGCGAAACAAGACTTCTCTATAGGAGTGTATGAAGTCTCATAATCATGCAATCTCTTGCTCAAGTTGTAAACAACTCTCTCATTCCATCCATCATCCTTTTAAGCCAACATACTTCCCACAGCATCCTTGAAAACAAAGAGGTAAAGGAGTAAGAATTTCCCAAGTTCTAAAGGCACTGGAATAGGTTGGTTAAGTAAATATTCTTTGATTGTGTCAAATTCTTTCTGACATTCCTTGTTTCATGTTTGAGGTTTATTCTTTCTTAATTATTTAAAGATGGATCCACAAGTAGAGGTGAGTTTGGTAATGAACCTACTAATTAATTGCAATCCCCCCAAGAATTTTCATATCTCTTTTTCATTTGTGAGTGGAGGCATATTCAAAATGGCTTTAATCTTAGATGTGTCCATTTTTATCCCTCTGTTTCTTACCAAGAATCCCAACAACTTTACAACAGTCACTTCAAATGTACACTTTTAGGGGTTCAATCTAAGTTTGTATCTCTCGATCCTTAGACTTTACTATCATGTTGTCCACATACACTTTGACCTCATTGTGCATCATATTAAGTAACAAGTTCGTGGTCATCCTTTAGTAGGTAGTACCTACATTCTCCAGCCCAAATGGCAAAACCGTGTAATAGTAAACCCCTCATTCAGTGGTAAAAGTGGTCTTAGCCAATTCTTGGGTGTCATCTTAATCTTATATTCAAAGAAACCATATATCCATCCATGAAAGGCATCATTGCACTATCGATAGTGTTATCCACAAGAACATATACATGGGGAAAAAGGAAGTCATTCTTTGGCAAGCTTTATTGAGATCACGAGAGTTCATAAACATTCTTACTCACCCATCTTTCTTAGGAGTTAAAACGACATTGGCTATCCACTCAGCTTGGTACACAAGTTTAATGAACTCAACTTTCAATTGCTTGGTTACTTCTTCCTTAATCTTAAAGAGCCATTAACTTATCATGCACCTTAACTTTTGCTTTACCAGCACTATGTAGGGATGAGTGTATATATGATGTTGTGCAATATCAGGATCTATGTTAGGCATGCCTTTGTAGGACCAAACAAAGACTTTTTAAAATTCTCTCAAAATGCTTTCCATAATTTTTCTTTTCTTTCAAGATTAAAGTAGAACCAATTTGAATTAAGCATGGTTTCTCGTCATTGTCCAAATTAATAGTTACAATTATTAGTTTCATGGGTTCAATTTTCATTTCCAATTTTTTATTAATTTCAATTTCAAATTCATTAAATCATTGAAGTGCAAAATTTCAAAATTATGTGACACATCAAAATAAGTCAAATCAAAATTCATCATTTTTATTGAAAAGATTGGAAAGTACATTAAAACTTGAGTTATAAGACATTTTTTCTATGACTTTAGAAAAATTGACCCAAGCCTCTATGCTAGAGTGCCGCCTGATGAATGTAGAAGGATCTTTTGGCTCTTCACAAATGATGGTTAGCACATTCCTCTCCCACTTAGGTGTTAGCAACATTGTCATCGCCTCCGGATCCATGTACTCCATCATTGAAAAGGTCTTCAACTCTGTAGACCAATATTTATCTTCCATCGAAGTCCATATTTGAATGGCTTCAGCCAGGTCTCTATGTTCAACATCTTCATCTTCATCATCAATCCAAACATGGTCTTCCCAAGATCCAACACTACCTTCATTAGAGAAACTTTTGACCACATGAATGGTCCATGGCCTAAGAGTATCCCTTAAGGATGAGATTAGCAAACTAATGACCCCTTCTATCAGAGCATGGTCGAGTTCTGTAAACACTTTATTTTGCAATTCTCATTTAACCTCACTTGCATTGCATTGCATTGCATGTTATCATCATATCATGTCACCAAGAAAAAATTGAATTTTGGCAGTTTGATCTCCAAATACATTTCATGAAATGAATCTTGAGATCATAACAATCAAAATGAGAATTCATGAGCATTAGTTGGACCGCTGAATTAAAAGATATAAAAAAAATATGTTTTAACGATAAAGTATACTTGCATGAATTAGGTCCCGACTATACGTAATTACGATCTCTTAAAAACGTGATTAACTCTAAAGTGTTGTGTGTGAGTTTTAGAAAAGAGAATTAGGATTTTAGAGAAGATGGAGGCAAATAAACGCTCTCTAGCTAGGGTTTTGATTAAAGACATAAAGTGAGTATTTATAAGTTAAAACTAAGGTTTTAGGACTTCTTGGAGGCCTTTGGACGTTTCCAAGGGTCTAGGGTCTGGTCTCCATCAAAGAATGATGTTTTAGGGGCTCAAAAATCATGTTCTGAAGATCTAGGAATGTGGTTGCGTATGTATGCTTCCCAAAAACCTTAAATTCAACTACATAGTTAGATCAACTTCAAACGACCATAAATCAATCAATATAAATCCAAATTAGGAAATATTTATATTCAAATTGAAGCCTGGGATGTGTATTTTTTAATTAAATAAACCTCACTAAAAATCTCTTTGTGGAAAAAATGTTATGGTCAAAAGAGTGAGAAAATGTCATTTTTTAGCATTGTTTTCAAAGGGATTTTAGCACTTTTGAGTTGTAATTACTTCCAAACTATTGTGAACTCTTTCATTACCCATGATTGACATATGTCAAGCTCATCATTGGGGCTGTAGACCAAAGGTTATTAACAGGTATAAAATGAGATGTCGACAATATGTTTACAAAAGCTAATAATGGGTATAGGTAGTTTGGTGGAGATTGCATGAACCATAACCTTCGTCATTGATGATTATCAATAAAAAAAGCGATGACTTTCCAATGATTTTGTAACTTATTGTTGATCTTCAGATGAAAATAAAGTAAAGTTAAAAATAAAGAAATGAAATAGACATTGCTTTGAGCACTAATGAAATCACTAGGCATGAGTTAGTGGTGGAAATTTTATCCAACTACTGGGTAGTATATAAATATTGAAATTTTAATTTGGAAATACATTTAATGTGTTAAGATATTTAATAAGCAAGTATATTTAATGTTGAGTATTTGTTGCAATAATTTTTTTAATTGAGATATGGCAATAAATTTAGTATATAAATACTGAAAATTTAATTTAAAAATACATTTAATGTGTTAAAACATTTAATATGTAAGGGTATTTAACGTCGGAAATTACAAAGTACATTTGTTAAGACATTTGTTAATAAGTGCCAAAAAATAATAATAATAATAATAATAATACTATCTAACATTGATGTTTACTAAAATTACTTTGACCACCTATGTATTTCTAATTGTAAAAAAACCTCTGTTTTTAACAAAAAAACTACAATCACATTTCTTTCACCTTAAAATCGTTAAATAAATTAAAGGAATTTTAAATCTAATTTAGAAAAGTTTTGTATTTATGCATATTCTCATCCTTTACAAACGAAAATCTCATTTTCTTATCCACGTGGGTTTAAAAATAAAAGAAAATTTTTTAAACAAAATTCAATATAAAACCAAAATATGAAGAGTAATGTTACAAGCACAAATTATTTTACAAAATGTTGATCTGGTCAATCTTTTATTGGTTTTTATCTAGGCTCACCATTAATATCACTTTTTCATTTACCAATAATCACTCACCACATTAGCAGTTTGTAAATTTTTTTGTAAAATAGTTTGTATCTCTAACATTATTCAAAATTGAAATTTTATCAATATTGCAAGATTCAATATATCCCACCAAATAAATATAAGATATTTTTTCCAATAATTTTTTTTATTGATTTATGGCAATAAATTTAGTATATAAATATTGAAAATTTAATTTAGAAATACATTTAATATGTTAAGACATTTATTGAGCAAGTGTATTTAATGTTGGATATTTATTGTAAAAAAGAAAAATTGATTGATATATGGCAATAAATTTAGTATATAAATATTGAAAATTTAATTTAGAAATACATTTAATGTGTTAAGACCTTTAATATGTAAGTGTATTTAATGTTGTATATTACAAAGCACATTTGTTAAGACATTTGTTAATGAATGCCAAAAATTAACAATTAAAAATTGCAATATCAACCATTGATGTTTACTAAAATTACACTGATCTCCCCTGTATTTCTAATTGACATATATCTATTAGGTTCTAAGGAATTAGGAACTAATATATTAGAACTTCATTTTGTAAGGTTGGCAAACCATGATCAAAACGGTTTTAGTCTTGTTTAAACTTGCTCAAAGTATGTGGTTTTTATGTAAAGTTGGAATCGAGTTACTGCAGAAGTTACTGTGCAAATATGCCTGGCTCGATTGATCAAGAATTAGACTCGACCGATCGAAAGACGTGCAGATTGTTTTTCTACAGAATTTTCCAACTCAGCCCAAGCCCGTTTGACGTGTAGGGTTTTATGTTTTGCCCTAAGTATAAAAGGGAAAATCCTAGCCATGTTTTAGAGGAATTCTTTATGCTGTGTGTGTGAATCTTTTGTGAGATCTAGAAGTGTTTGCCTTCACATACACTTAAGATTTCCAAACTCAAGATTGATGTCAAGAGCTTGGTAATCATTCAATTGCAAATTCAAGAACTTAAAGATATACAAGCGGGAGTGCTTGTACTCGCTATGCATTCAAGAAAGAAGTAGTCCGTGAACTCGGAGCTGTCACGTGGTCGTGGTAGTAAGTTTTCTACTCGGGTAGCAATAGGATGTTAGTGGTCTAAATCGCTATAGTAAAACTTCAATTATTTCATAGTGAATTCTGTTTTACCTTGAAGATAGCTAGGTTAAATCCTCCCCAGGTTTTTTATCATATCATGTATTCTTTATTTTCCGCACTTTCCATGATATGATATATTTGTGTTAACTTAGAACTGCATAATTTACCTAAGTTAATCACTTGGCTAAATAACTAGGTTAATCTGATTGGGTTTTAAGGGGTCTAAAAACGTACAAGTGGTATCAGAGCGGGTAGCTTTTTGTTCTAGATCTTTTGATCTAAGAGCTGATCCTTAACCCCTGTTGTCATGGATTCTTGGAAAATCTTTTTACCAGTATGCCAAATTGTCTACTTGGTGTGTTTGTCTCTTGTTACTTGTGTTAAATCTTTCCTTGAGTTTCTTGGTATAATTACATGTGATGATAATTATTTGTGCTATACTGATTTGACCACCTTAAAGGCACGTGATTCTTGTCTTTGGTATTTGGATAGTGGTTGTTCCAAGCATATAACAGGAAATAAAGTTTTATTCAAGACACTATTTGAAGGAAAGATAGAGACAATCATGTTTGGAGATGGAAGCAAATCTGTGATCAGAGGCATTGACATAATGGACATTCGAGGGTTACCGGTCTTTGAAGATGTTTGGTATGTTTATGGGTTGAAGGCTAACTTACTTAGCATAAGTCAGATTTGTGACAATGGACTGAATGTTCTCTTCATGAAGAATGAATGTGAGATACTTAATGGAGGAGGCGACTGTATGTGTATTGGCGTGAGGACAGCTGACAACTGTTATGGTATTATTCCAAGTATAAGCAACAAATGTTTTAGTGCAAAGATCAATCAAGTTGACTTATAACATCAAAGGTTAGGACATGCAAGTCACAAGCAATTAGAGAAGATTTCTAAGTGTGATGGAGTTATCGGTTTGCCCAAGTTTGAGAAGATAGAAAAATGCATTTGTGGACCATGTCAGATGGGTAAACAAGTGAAATCCAAACATCCGTCTGTAACTGATGTTCAAACTACAAGACCTCTGGAGCTGTTACATATTGATCTCATGGGTCCTGCTAGAGTTCAGAGTTTAGGTGGAAAGAAGTATATTCTAGTAGTTATGGATGATTTCACCAGATATACATGGGTTGTACTTTTGAAAGATAAAGCTAAGGCTCTTGAAAAGATGATACATTGTGCAAAAAATTGCAAGTAGAGAAAAGAATTGTGATAGCCAGAATAAGAAGTGACCGTGGAAGAGAGTTTGAGAACACAAAACTGGCTACTTTTTGTAATAATCAAGGCATACATTAGGAATTCTCTTCACCAAAGACACTATAACAAAATGAAATAGTGGAACGGAAGAATAGGGTTGTACAAGAGATGGCTCGTGTCATGCTACATAACAAGAAGATGCCTAAATCCTTCTGGGGAGAAGTAGTTAATACTGCATGTCATACACTCAATCGGGTGTATTTCAGACCTGACTCCAAGCAAACTCCCTATGAACTCTGGAGAGGAAAGAAACCTGTTGTCAAATATTTCAGGATATTCGGTAGTGACTGTTACATTCTATGTGATAGAGAGAACCTAGAAAAATTTGATGCAAAGAGTGACAAGGGTTACTTTTTGGGGTACTCTTCCACTAGTAGAGCATACAGAGTGTACAATTTGAGAACTAAGACAGTCATGGAATCTTCCAATGTTGTAATCAATGATGAATTAAATTCAGATAGTCATTCATAAAACACATCTCCAGTTCAAGAAAAGATCAAGGAAGTTGATGATTTACTACCTGATAATTATGTGGGAAAGCATACAAAGGAAGAGTTGCTGTTGTTGAATAATGTAGTTTCTGTACCATCAAGCTCAGAACAATCTACACCGATTCATGAAACTCAACAAGAATAGAGAGAGTTTAGTATTCCATCAGAACAGAAAGGTAATTCCACATCATTGGTCAAAGGTCCATCTTCTAGAGTTAAGTTAAATTATCCTGCCACAAATATATTGGATAGTCTGAATGATAACATGAGATTGAGATCCAAAAATTTGAATGTAATTACTCACTCATGCTATCTATCCTAATTTGAACTAAAAAAGGTGGATGAAGCTCTTCAAAATGTTAATTGGGTTAATTATATGCATGAAGAACTTCATCAGTTTATTCGGAATGATGTGTGGGAATTAGTTCCTAGACCACAGGGAGTCAATGTGATCGGAACTAAGTGGATATTTAAGAACAAGTCAGATGAACATGGAATTGTTATCAAAAATAAATCAAGACTTATGGCTCAAGGGTACACACAAGTAGAATGGATTGATTTTGATGAGGCCTTTGCACCAGTAGCAAGACTGAAATCTATTAGGATACTCTTGGCCATAGCAAGTTATTTGAATTTCAAGTTGTATCAAATGGATGTTAAGAGTGCCTTCTTAAATGGCATATTATAAGAAGAGGTATATGTTGAACAACCAAAGGGTTTTGTTGATCCTCACAGACCGAATGATGTCTACAAGTTGAAGAGAGCTCTCTATGGTTTGAAACAAGCTCCAAGGGTTGGTATGATAGGTTAACTGCATATCTCATAGAGCATGGTTTCAAAAGAGAATTTGTAGACACTACTCTCTTCATACGAAATGATAAGAATTTTTTTGTAGTCACTCAAATTTATGTTGATGACATTGTTTTTGGTGCTACTAATGATTCTCTTGCTCAATCTTTTGCAGATGAAATGAAGGCTATGTTTGAAATGAGTATGGTTAGTGAACTAAGTTATTTCTTGGGATTGCAGGTGAAACAAATGGAGTTTGGAATTTACATCAACCAAGCAAAGTATGCACGAAAACTAGACAAAAGATTTGGACTTGATAAGGCTGCACATGCTAGAACACCAATGGCTACAAATGTAAAACTAACCAATGATCCATCAGGTGAATCTGTTGATGTTACATTATATAGAAGCATGATTAATTGTCTTTTGTATTTAACTACAAGTCGGCCTGATATTGTTTTTAACGTGGGTGTTTGTTTTAGATTTCAATCTAATCCTAAGGTTTCACATTTAAATGCTATTAAAAGAATTATAAACTATGTTAGTGGAACTTATGATTATGGATTGTTTTATAGCAAATAGTCTAATCTATCTCTCGCTGGATTTTTTGATTCTGATTGGGCCGGTAATGCCGATGACAGAAAAAGCACCACTGGTGGGTGTTTTTATGTAGGAGCCAATCTTGTTGCTTGGATGAGTAAGAAGTAAAATTCTATTTCTTTGTCTACTGTAGAGGCAGAATATATTGCTGCTGAAAGTTGTTGCTCACAGCTTCTTTGGATGAAAAAGCTTTTGAGTAATTATGGTATATCATAAGACACCATGATTGTTTATTGTGATAATTCTAGTGCTATCGATATCTTTAAGAATCATGTTCAACATTCTAAGACTAAGCACATTGAGATTAGATATTACTTTATTAGGGATTTGGTTGAAAGAAAGATTGTTGCTCTTGAGTATATCCCTACTGAACGTCAGAATGCTGACATCTTCACCAAACCACTTGATAGAAGTAAGTTTGAGACTCTTCGTCAAGTTATTGGTGTGATTTTTTGTCCCTAGTCATTCTTGGCTTTCTTGGTCCTTGTGTTTCATTACTTTACTTCTTGTGACCATTTTTTTTGTTCTACTAGGATTTACATTGCATAACATTCATGCATTACATTCTAGGTTGTTTTATTTATTTATTTATTTTTTTTAAAAAGGGAGGAAGCAAAATGTGTTTTGCAGTATTTTTCTTGAAGTTGAAATCAAGGTTGGTCAATCTATTTTTACATAACATGTTTTTGTACCTTGTTTAGCTTGGACTTGGACTTCTTTATTGCACATTACTAGTTTGAGCTTTGTAGTGCATGTTATGTTGGAAGATGTTTATAATTTTTGATCACATGATCTTGATTTTGAAGTCACATGTCTTTGATTGTCAAACTTGGACTTATAGAGAAAGGCATAAATAACTATCTCACCACTGTTTATTAGCCAATCATGAACACCTTAATGCATATCATAAGATTTTGTGCTTGCGTAAGTGTAGCGCATGCACAAAAAAATCATAAGGTGTAGCCTCAATTAAAATGCTAAAATTGGTGTGTACATTATTAGGCTAAAATAATTTCACAATTTAAATAAAATTAGTGTGTATATTATCCCGGCTATAAGTTTCTAATCATTAAAAGTGGTGTGTACATTATGAGACAAATCAAGAAACTTACATGATTGTAAGTTTTTACTCTAGGAGATGTGAGAGTTATATAATGTAACTCTTTAGGTGATAGTCTCTTTCAAATTCTATATGATGAATTTTATAGATATTGTGCTTGATTTCTATTTACATATCACCTCACATGTATCTCAAGTTTTTGCTAGTTGCACATACTACACAAGTCTCTCTTTGCTATACTTTATACATGTTATTGTGTGTGATTTTGGTTTGACCAACCAAGTTTGAAAATTTATTGAATTTGATGCAAAACATGTTTGTTCATTGAGAATTTAAGAGATATTGTTTGAAAATCTCAATTTTGGGAAAACTGGTTCAAAACAAGTGTTATTGAAAAGCATTTCACTCCTCAAAACAAGTGCTTTGAGGAGTTTCTGCACAAAATTGCTATGTTTTTCAAAAATTTGATTTTTCTATATTTTTGATCGATCGAACCTGTTTTCGACCGATTGAGAATGCGTTTAAAACCTTTAGTTAGCTTCTGTCTGTTTCGATCGGTTCTTGATTGGTACTAGATCAATCGAAGCATTTTTGACCGATTGACTCTAATTTTTGATCAATCGAAAATCGCGATAAGAGTTTTTTAAAAAGCTTTTTCCCTCACGTGTTCTTCACTTTTCAAAAGTTTTTCAAAACCTCTTTTCTCTCTCACCGATCGGTCAAAACTCCAAAGAGATTTTTTGTCGTTTTCCTCCGGAATTTTTGCAAGGTTTTTCTCCTCTAAGGCTGGTATGTCTATTTTACCCCTCCTTTTCTTTTTATTTTCATTTTTCATGCATTAAATCATGCATTTTTGGGTAATTTTTGAACTTTTTTTCTTTTTGGGATTTTTGATAATTAAGGCCGTTTCTTTCACAATTAATTAATGGGTTTTTGTTTGGACACTATATATAACTGATCTTTATGATTTATTTTGGTCAATTTTGTGATTTGTGAGAAATTGAAATTTCTAGGGCTTGATATATACCTAATTTAGGGTTTTGTTCAATTTGCTTTAAATTAATGAAATTGGCTTGTTAGATTGAATCATTTGATCATTATATTATGATTTCTGTCTTATGTAATGATCAATTGATCAATTTGTTGGTTTTTGATAAATTAATTTTTTTCAAAATTTGGGGTTTTTGAAGTAACCTCCTTGCTCAAGCCAATTTTATGAATTTGGAGTAAAAGTGAACTGCATTACACTGCATTAGAGCATGCATCATTTGGAAATAATGTTCATGCATCATATAGAATTGTTATTTCTATGTTGTTTTTGTGCTAACTTGCAGTTTGCCTTTGGTTTTTCTTTTCTTCTCTCTCTATTTTTTTGTGTGTCTCTCTATCTAAACTATAGCATCATGCTTAGGAAAACTAGAGCTTATAGGACCTCTTCTTTTTCACTATCTTTTGACAATGATAGATTTCTGAGTGAGAAACATTAGGAGACTTATGAAACTCTTAACTTCAGGAGAAATATTTAGGGTGAGCATAGGGTTCTTTTAGATGAGCTGGATGAGGAGGTTAGGCGTAACTTTGAGTGTAGGGGCTGATTACCTCTGTTAAACATAGATCATCCACCTCCGGCTACCTTGATTAGAGAGTTCTATTCGAACCTCTCTATTCACGTCTATGATTCCAACACTTTGGTAAAGAGTTGGATACGAGGTGTAGAGTATCGTATTACTCTTTCGGTAGTGTCTGATGCTCTTGGGGTACCTGTGGTTTAGCATTTTGTTTATCCTTATGATGAGTTTCCTCCCCTAGACGACATCATGTCTTACATCACTAGTACTTCTATCCAGTGGGTTCTAATCCTTGGATTACATCTGCTGAGCTTTCTGAGATATATTACCTTTTCTTTAGGATTGCTTGTCATTCCCTGTGGCCTATTTCTCATTTGCACACTATCCCTATTAAGCGATGTGTGTTTTTGTATGCTCTTGTTACTGATACCCCTATTAGTTTTCCTCACCTTTTTCTTCGTTCTTTGAACAAGGTGCATAGGATTAGTTCTACTGCTCATGCCTTGTTCTTTCCTGTTTTCATTCATCATATTCTTCTCCTTAGGGGACTTTCCTGCTTCTGAGCCTGTTCACATAGTTGCTCCCATTGGTGCCACCTTTCTTAGGTAAAGGGCTGCTCAACTTCGAGCTAGCTCTACGCGTCCTAGGGTTGAGCCTTCCGGTGTCACTCCTCCTCCTTCTTCTTCTGCAGGTGCTCCTTTGGGTGAGACGTCTGTTGATTCGACTGCTGTTGCTGCTACTATTCCTCTACCTTCACCTTCGGATGAGTCAGACATTCGTCGGATGTTGGATACTGTCATGACCGTTCAGGCGGCTCTTGGTCAGCTTCTGGTGGACATGCTTGATGAGTTTCGTGCTTTGCGAGTAATTTTGGAAAGTCTTCAACGTTCTTCTCCGCCACCTCCTTTTGGTGATGAGTGAGTACCCTTTGACAATTCCTCACAAAAAATGGGAGTACATTATAGTAAAAGAGAAGAGATTTTGTTAGTTTTGTTTTTAGGGGGAGATTTTGTTGTGATACTTGAGTTTTGTGATATTGTGGAGCTGTGGAGCCTTTAGATTGAGCCTTTAGATTGTATCTAGGTGCTTCATTCTGTATGTATCTTTTTTGACTCATGATATTTTTGTTTAGGTTATCCATGATAGGGGGAGATACACTGATTGTGTTTGTTTCTTGTTTCACATTGTGTTACATTGCTTATTGATTTATATTTATGGGTAGGGGTGTCAATGTTCGACCCAACCCGCGAATACGACACGAACCCGACACGGGTTTTTTCGGGTTAGGGTTGGGCCTTAATGGGTTTGGGTCATAAACGGGTCGACCCGAACGTGACACGATAAGACACAGGTCATAAGCGGGTCAACCCGCGTAACCCGCAATAGACACGTTTGACACGCCAATTTATTTGTGTCAAACCCAAAATGACCCACTTAACACAACCCGTTTAACTCGCATAACATAACATCCATAGATTTTTATTTGTTTCATTAGTTATTATTACTCTTATATTATTATTATTATTATTATTTAGTTCTTATAAAACTGTAGAGGCATGATCATATTTTGTAACACTACTAATACTTATTTATTTTTATTTTTTTGGCATAAAACTTGCACAAATGAAATTGGATGAGCTTGTGGAAGATGTTATGAATTTGGACATCAACAAAGAATCTATGGATGATAATCGTGGTCATAGTCAGGATTAGAATACTGTTTGCTCAAATTCTTTTAATATTGATATTTAGCATTTGGCGAGTTCCAAGGATATTATAATTTTGTTGAACTATGTTATTTTATTTTTGTTAAACTATATTATTTTGAATTTGGGTTAAAGTGTTACACTTTTTTTGGAGTGTAAAAAACTTATTTCTAGATGAATGTTATATTTTTGTTGAACTATATTATTTTGAATGTGGGTTGAAGACATAAAGTGTATGCACTGCTTTTTGGGATGTAAAAAAAAATTATTTCTAGATGGATGTTATATTTAATATTATGTAGATTGAAATGGATTGTGTTACATTCGTGTCAACCCAACACGACTCGTTTATTAACCGTGTCAAATGGGTTGGGTCAGGTCAACCCGCCTTATTAACAGGTCGGGTTAGGGTTGAAGGATCCTGACACGATTATTAAATGGGTCGGGTTAGGGTTGAGCCATTTAGTCGAATACCCCTACCTCGACACGACACGAACCCGACACGCTAACCCGAATTGACACCCCTATTTATGGGGATATTCATGATATATGTCTTTATTTTGTGCTATGTGAAATCAAGAAGTTTTTTTTGTTTACTTGTATTTTTCCACACATGCGTTTATGTGTTTGTTAAGTGTTACAAGAATATACAAGTTGATTCAGTCAAGTTACTGTCTATACTTGCAACTGATAGATAATAGTTAGGATGAATTTGTTTTTTGTTTGGCTATTGTTTTGTAATGGACTATTTTTGTAAACTTTGAGCATTGTGTTAAGTTTGTGTTTTGTCACGGATTGCCAAAGGGAGAGTTTGTTAGGTTCTCAGGAATTAGGAACTAATGTATTGGAACTTCATTTTGTAAGGTTGGCAAACCATGATCAAAACGGTTTTAGTCTTGTTTAAACTTGCTCAAAGTATGTAGTTTTTATGTAAAGTTGGAATCGAGTTATTGTAGAAGTTACTGTGCAAATCTGCCTGGCTCGATTGATCGAGAATTAGACTCGACCGATCGAAAGTTGTGCAGATTATTTTTCTACGAAATTTTCCAACTCAGCCTAAGCCCGTTTGACGTGTAGGGTTTTATGTTTTGCCCAAAGTATAAAAGGGAAAACCCTAGCCATATTTTAGAAGAGTTCTTTATGCTGCATGTGTGAATCTTTTGTGAGATCTAGAGATGTTTGCCTTCACATACACTTAGGGTTTTCAAACTCAAGATTGATGTCAAGAGCTTGGTGATCATTCAGTTGCAGATTCAAGAACTTAAAGATATACAAGCGGGAATGCTTGTACTTGCTATGCATTCAAGAAAGAAGTAGTCCGTGGACTTGGAGCTATCATGTGGTCGTGGTAATAAGTTTTCTACTCGAGGTAGCAATAGGATGTTAGTGGTCTAAGTCGTTATTGTACAAACTTCAATTCTCTCATAGTGAATTTTGTTTTACCTTGAGGATAGCTAGGTTAAATCTTCTCCAGGTTTTTTACCAGTTTGGTTTTCCTGGGTTATCATATCGTGTATTCTTTATTTTCCACACTTTGCATGATATGATATATTTGTGTTAACCTAAAACTACATAATTTACCTAAGTTAATCACTTGGCTAAATAACTAGGTTAATCTGATTGGGTTTTAAGGGGTCTAAAAACGTACAATATCAATCAAAAAAATTATTGCAATAAATATCTTATTTTTTTTTATGGGATATATTGAATCTTGCTATATTGATACATTTTCATATTTTGGATTTTTATTGAATTTTGATTAAAAAATTTCATTTTATTTTCAAACCCATATGGATAAGAAAAATAGGATTTTCATTTGTAAAGGAGGATAAATTCATAAGTACAAAAAATTTGTAAATTATATTTAAAATTTCTTTAATTGATAATGGTTTTTAAGTTGCAAGAAATGGTATAGTGAGACCCATGAATAGTACCAAAAAATGCAGTGGGACCACGAATAGTAGCAAAAATAAGCTAAATAGTAAAATAAGTTGGCAAAAAATAAGCTACTCAATTGCAACCTTAATTCTCAAGCAACCCTAGCTTAATTTTGAAGCAACTAACACCTCTATAAATAGAGAGACCACCCAACATTTAGCACCCCTTCTCCCTTTAATGTTAAAGAAATTCTGAAAGCTTTGCTTTAGGAATTTATTTTTTGTTAAGCGATCATAATTTAGATTTTAGAGGGATTTATTTTCTCTGACTTCTAAAGCAATCCCCTCTTGCAAAATACATTGATGCAGATATGTTTTTATCTTGTCTCTTATAAGCATGCTTTTGTTTCTACCATATCTTTCATGGATGTGTTTATTTCTTTCACTGTTTATATAATTGTGTTCTTAATATGTTTATTGCATGTTTTTCCTTTTTAAAAAAAAAAAAAAATTCACATGATTAGTTTAGATTTTAATGCATAGATTGATTAACATGCATGCGCTGATTGATTAACATGCATAGATTTTTCATAAAAATCTGATCTTTTTTTAAGAAACAAAAACCCAATCTGTATTTTTCATAAAAATCTAATCTATATTTTCAAAACAAAACCAAATCTGTATTTTTCAACAAAAATTGGCAATTTCATAAAAATTGGTTTTCTCTCATATTTATAAAAATAAAATTAGATCTGAATTTTTATTATAAACTCATTCTTTCTCACCATGGAAACTTAGATCAAAATTTTAAATCAAAAAATCTCATCAAACTTTTTCATTCAAAACAAGATTGTAGATTAGGATTCACAAATAGTATTTTAACCCTAGATCTAGAATTTGACATGACTTTTGTTGCATTTCATTAACATTTTGAATATGGGTACTTAGTGATCATTTAGAGTCTAGAAGACCGGATTCTGTCCGGGTAAAATGGGTACCTAACACCTTCCATTCTGTAACCTAGCCCCTAAACCATAGGTTTTGGTTTGTAGAATAGTGCTTTATCTTTATCGTTGGTAGATTGTAACTAGGAAATAAGGCTATGTAGTTCTTTTATTAAATTGTAACTAGAGAACAAAGCCATGTAAAGTGCTTTTCTATCAATTGTAATTGCTCAAATTAATGAGAACTCGATGTTATTCATGTAAGATGTATTTATTTTTGGTTTTTTTTGTAATATATAAAAAATAAGTGGCGACTCCATAAAACCCCAAAAGAGAGGTGCTAATGCTTGTCTCTTTTTGAGGGCTTGTTCTCTCGTAGGAGCAATCTGCAGCCCCTAATTAAATGCTACTTGATTTTTGATTTTGAGAGAAAAGATGGTGTAAGGTGGAATCCTCATTATACAACATGAAAAGTTATGTGTTAATGAGTTCTTTGTTTACACAGGGCATCAACATAGATCTACTTGTTGGAAAAAATGGTTTTGCATCTCATACAAAACTCACAGCGGAGGCAATATAAAGATCTACTTCATTCATGAGAGATAACATATAACCTTGAATTCTAGAACAAAGAAGAGAAAGTGTACCTTGATGTACTGAAATTCAAAAACAAAACTTGAGAATACCTTCAATCTTTATTTCAATTCCACATGTTGTCAAAGATGAGTGGTCTCTCAATCAGTTTTTGTGTACGTTGATTTTCTTTTGGAAAAGTATATTTTCAAGATTCTATAGAGAAAAACTATTTGCTCTTCTTTTAATTATATGTACATATTAATTACATTAGCAGTTACTTTATTTAATAACTCTTTTTAAATAATAACTGATTATCTAATTGAGTTAGCTTTTTAGGCTAGCCTAATTGGCCTTAAGTGTGTGGCTTGGGATGTGGCTAAAGGGACTAATAAGGCTCTAACTCCAATGGGCCCCAGACTTATCTGTTAACTCTTAACAAGCCCAAAATTACTATTAATTATATAACAAGTACTAATATGAAAATATAATTGCACTTTAGGCCTTATTAATAAATTATATCCCAAGACTCTAATATAATATCATTTAACCCTTCCATAAAATATCCACAATGAACAAAGTCATAATAAACTGTCACTTTGCAAGTAACTATTTTATTTATTGAGTACCGAGTTTAATCTTTTAGTTATTCATATTTATAAAATTTAATTTCATAAAATATGAACTTTAGTAACTCTTTACTAAAGTAGCTGGCTCTGAATAACCAGTTTCCATTAAACTTATCTCAAGGAGATATTTTGTGTCTCTATAGAAAGAGATTATGGATTCCATCTTGAGAATATGTGTTCCTTCAACACTACATGTGGTTACCTAACATACGGATATTTTGACCTTTAAACTAGATCTCACTCTTGATATATCAAAGTAACCCTGATATTTTGACCTTTAAACTAGTTCAAATAGCGTGTAAAACACTATGAACGTTTTAACCCCCAAATTACAAATTACCAATTCAAGCTATATATCAAACGATGTACGTACGAAAAATAAACAAAAGCTTAAAACAGAATTGATAAACAATCTAAACCAAATAAAATCACATCCATAACAGAAATTAAATGACAAAGATAAAGGAAAGAGAGATGTAAATACAAGGACAACACAATGATGTGTTATCGAAGAGGAAACTGAAGCCCTCGGCGTAAAACTTTTCTGCCACCCACCAAGCGGTCAAATAATCCACTAAGGAATGTAGTTGAAATACAAGGACAGTAATAGACCCTCCAAGCCTAATCTACCTAGTGTACCGAAGTCCTCCAAGCTTCTTGCTCCAACGAGGTTACGCCAAACCTATTTCTTCTTTAGCTTTCCAGATTTCGCTATAGCGCATAGCATCAACCAATTGTTAGGATATGTACCCTTAAATCCTATTGTATGATGCTATGTATGACATTATGTATGACTTAATGTTATGATTAATAAAATTGTTTTATTATTATCTAATATAATGACAACATAAATATTTGGACATTATCATATAATCCATGAGATGCATAGTATGTGATTTATGTGATTTAGTCACAGAAGATATAGATCACAAGTTCTTTATAAACTCAGAATTATAGTTAGTAGTCGGTGATGAAATTTAGCATTTCATCTGCAAAGATTATAACATATTAACTAAGATGATTTGTCTTGATCATAGAAGTGGAGACTTCTAGTTGATATGTTGATATGTTTTAAGAGTTAAGACATATTAAACTGGACCGCTGTGAGATTTATTATTCTTCTAATGACTGTCAAATGAATAATAAATCTCATGACTTCTATTTGTATGAACTCTTAATCCTGAGAGAATAATGGACCTGATCATGAGATGTAGGTTACTTTGATATATCAGAAGTGAGATCTAAAGTCACGATCAAAATCTCAGTATGTTGGGCAGCCACATTTAGTGTTGATGGAACATATATTCTCAAGATGGAATTCATAATCTCTTAACGGAGATATAAAATATTCCCTTGAGATAAGTTTAATGAGTTTGGTTATTCAGAATGTTAGGCCTAATCACTTTAGTAAGAATATACTTAAGTATATATTTATGGAATTGGATTTCATAAATATATGATGAATAACTTAAAAGGATTAAACCGGGTACTCAAGGATTAAGATGTAGTAATTTTCAAAGTGGCATTCTATATTCCTGACTTTGTATTACTACGAATATTTTATGAAGGGGTTGCATGTATAATAAAGTCTTGGGATATAATTTATTAATAAGACCTAGAGTGCAATTATATTTATATAGTTGTATTAAATATAATTAATGGTAACTTTGGGCTTGTCAAGAGTTGATAGAAAAGCCCAAGGCCTATTAGAGCTAGTGTCTTATTGTTCCCTTTTAGTCCCACTCCAAGCCACACACTAAAGCCCAATTGGAAAGGCCCAATAGGCCGGCCCAATTAGATAATTAGTTAGTTATAAAGGGAGAAACATACAGAATTTTTTCATAAGAAAAAAGAGACATCGTTGTGAAGTGGTGTGTATGTGCGAGTGAAGCCACTCAATTATTCTCCCTTAGAAACTGATTGAGAGACCACACTTCTTAGGCATAAAGTGGAATTGGAGTGAAAATTAAAAGTTTTCTTAAGTACTTCTAATCTTTTGTTTTGAATTTCACCGCACCAAGGTACGCTATTTCGTTCTTAAATTTTGAAATTTACATAGTGCATGTTATCAATCATGAATGAAATAGATCCATGTTTATTGCTTCCACTGTGTGTTTTGTATGAGATACAAAACCAATTTACCAACACCAATATCAATTGGTCCCTTTCTAACTGCTTCCCAAAGTACCAAACAACCTTCTCACAGATATTGGTGAGGTAAGAAAAAGATTTTGGTAATGAACCTCTCAAGGATCTAACAATGGAGAGGGTGAGAGTAGAGGAATTTGAAAAGTCACAAGGTAAAGATTGTGGATGAGGCAATCTTGTTTTTCTCTAGGGTTTCTCTCTCAAAATTCTCTCTGGAAGCTCTCAACATTTCGTGGGTATAAGGGGTATTTATACTGGGGTGAGAAAGGAATGTGAAGAGTCAGATTTTCCAAAACAGAATTGGTTGGCGGCTTGGCCTCACGGCTTGACTGAGTCGCGAGTTCAAGCCGCAAACTTACTGAACGGCCAGACTGGAATTTTTGTCCTATAGTGCGACAGCTGGCACGACGGTTCAGCTTTTGGCGGCTTGCCAGTCATGAGCTACCTGCGAGATCCAGTCGCGAGTTCTTCTCTGCACGCTTCACTCGTGTGCAACATCAGGCGGCTTGCCAGTTGCGAGACACCAGCGAGATCCAGTCGCGAGTCCCCGTTTTGTTGCACAGACTTGAGCATTTTTTTACATTCTTTCATACACTACCCTTACATGATTCCCACCTAAAAATAGGGTTTCAAGTGCTGAAATACAAGCAAATTGGCACGGAATAAAGCCAACAAAATGGTTGATAAATTTCAACCTTACAATCTCCCATTTTGGCTATTTCGTGATAAAACTCTACAAAAAACTCTAGACTTAACGCTTGAGTTGAGAACAGTTGAACAAAACTCACTCACACCTAACTCTAAAATCTGTGAAGCTCTTGAATCATAAGTACAAGTATCTCCTGAAAAGCAACAACACAATAAGATCATTGTTTGCAGAAAAACTTGTATTGCATATGAAGTAAGCACAATGTGATCAAGCAAAAAAAAAAAAAAAAAAAAAATTAAAGTAATAAAGCATGGCTTGACCAAAAAATAAACAATCACTATATATAGTGATCACAATGCTCATTCACACATGGAATGAACATCCGGACATGAAAGCTAATAAGCTCAATGCAAAGGATCAATTGTAAGTCTAACACTTAACCAATGCAACAACACAAAGTAATTGCATTAAGGATAAAAATCCAACAAATGGCACAAGAGTGATGTACTTAAGAAAATGCAAAACATTAACTAAAAGTACTAGCTACAAAGCAAGGGTACAAATACTCCTCTTATCATATTACTCCTCCTATCATGAATCTAGGAGCTGTGATGAACTTGGAACATATATACCTGTAACCTGAAATATTTGCACAAAATACATTAAACCCTCAAGGTAAAGCAAGTAATAAAAGGACAAGTATAATGTAACAAGTAAATTGCGATCAAGTAAACATGATGTGAAACATATGAGCAACTTGATCATACACCAAAATAGTCATATAGAATTGACTACAATGATCACATAGCAAAGCAAATGATCATCCGAACATGCATTCAATGAAGCACAATAGCATAAGGATGTATACATGTTTAACACACAAATATGATGCAATGAGAGCAACAAAGTATAGATGCAAAACATAACTCATAGCACCATAAAGCAAACAAGAAAACAAACATATAGAAACACAAACAAAAACAAATTGTTTTGTTTTCTCATTAGTATAATGTCTTCTCCCCCTTGGTATATGTATCTCCCCTATGAAATATCTCTCCCCCCTACACATGTGCACGAGAAATAGAATTTCTCTCCTTAAGAATGTGCACAAGGGTCATATAGAAATGACAAAAACTCTTCGGTATACTCTCTGGAGTATACTCTCCCTATTTTTTTTCAGGAATAGACAAAGGGTTAAGGAGAAACGAGGGCAAGAGATGAAGGTATGAATAATGATAATGATGCATGAGGGATGTAAGATGAATGAGAAAATGAAGCTCAAACAAAAGACAAAAAAAAAAAAAAAATGCTACAAAGTATAAGGTAAACATGACATGCTAGGATGAAGATACAAGGTATAGACCAATGCATGACAAGGGTAACAAAAGTGTATGCAAGAGGTAACTATATGCAATGCATGACTAAAGCATTGAAAATGCACATGGAGGGCAAGGTGTATTAAATACATAACCAATGAACCAAACATGATTCTAATAAGGAAACATGACAAAACCCAAAGTTTGTTACTCATCGGAGTCCAAACAAGTGAGAAAATGCCTAAGAGGCATTTTATTAAACACCTAGCATGCACACTATGAACAATAATATGAAATAATGCATGAACATCATGAAATCCACCCTTAATACATGTTCTTTTTGCCACAAGGGGCCAACATCCAAAGCAAATCAACAAAAGAAACCAATCTCATACAAAAATTTGACAAAAATTAAATTTCCCCAACCCCTATGATGAAAATCCCAACCAAGAGCACAAAAACTCTCTAAAACATAATCTAAGGATCAAAATCAAAGAAAATAATTTAGAATTACCTTAGAGATGTTAATAGAATGAAAAACCATTCAAATTGATTGAGTTTTGATGTAAAAATGTTAAGAGAGGGGTTTAAAATAGGATGGGAGAGGTTTAAAATAGGTTTCCCACGAAAAGCCCTTTAAAAAGCTGGTTCTGGGAGTTTGGTGATTGGGTGAGCTGCGAGGCGAGTCGTAAATGAGCTGCGAAACATTCTGTGTAATCCTCGCGACTGGGTCTCGTGACTGGGCGAGTTGCCAAAATGAGTCGCCAAAACTCGCTATTTGATCTCGTGACTTGCAAGTCGCCGGAATGAGTAGCCAAAAATTCTGACACTAGTTTTTCAGCATTGAACATGTTTAAATAATAAAAAAAAAAGTAAGCACTAAACATGAACACAAAGAGTGATAAAAATCACTTCCAAAAACATATAAAATAATCAAAAATCTTTTTGGATTGATCCATATATAATTGAGCACACACACATCACATTTAAACAAGTATAATCGAACAAATGAATAAGGCATTCATTGAACATTAAGCATGTGTGTTGTGTGTGTGTATCAAATATGAAATAGTCCTTAGTCTAGAGTGAAGTTTCAATGATCAATTCAATCAAGTCACACACAATTGGTGCTAAGACAAGTGGTCTATCTTAATTATAGAAATATGCATATATGACCTCTCACAAGAAAATGATTACATAACTTTTGAAGCTTTTCATTTGGCTTCTTACACAACATATCATTTGATCATTTTGAATCAATACATCTTATTTTGAGATCGATGCCTGAAATTTTTGATATTTCAATTTGATGAACAAGCCTTTGGCTTTTTGGGTATCATACATTTTCATAAAAGTCGCTTTCTCTTTTTCATAGTTGAATACTAGTATGTGCGACAGCTTTTGCAGCTCATTATCTCTTTTCATTTTGAGATTTACATTGGTAGAGCTTTTTTAAAAAAATGAGTGGGAAGAGATATAGGCACAAGTCTACGCATGTATCAAAACCAAGAAAACTATTGACTTATCATTCATGACAAGTTTGAAGATCGATTTACAACAATCACATATAAATGTCAAGATTTTTCCCACAATGATATGAGTGCATAAAGAACAAGCTAAGCTTGTAAATGCACAAAGCCATTGATATGAAGGTACAAGGCAAAACTCACATGAGATATGTGCTCAAACATATACGATCAAACTTTTTGAATTTTTCACTTTTTATGTGGTTTTGAATTTTTACTCACACAAAACAAAAACTTAAAAGTAAGATAAAAAACAAAAACAATGCATATGAATAAATACAAGATGCATAAAATGCATGAAGATATGACATTCAATGCATGAAAGGTCCTACAAAGATCGAAAGAATTAGATCAAGGACCAAAAGAGCACAAGCTCAACCATAGGAACCCTTCCTCATCCAAACGGAACGATTGTTTGGAATGAGTGTCTCATGAGAAGTGAGACAAGGGTTGAAAGAATGATAACCAGTGATGCACATAGACAAGAAGTTAAGAGAATTAAGCATTTTCTTTAAGAACATGCTATTTTCACTCAAAATCGGTTTACCCTTTTTAATACAACTTCTAAAAAGCTCAAGTTTCTCTTTTCTTTTGATTCTTTTAAAAGCATGAAACTTAGAGTATTGAGGTCTTAAATGACCAAAGGTACCACAATGGTGACAAACAATGCGTTTAGGTCCACTAGACTTTTTGGGAAGGGATCTAGCAACATGGTTTTGTTCTCTCTTCAACTTGAAGCATTGAGGTCTTATGTGACCGATCACACCGCAATGGTGGCAAGTTGGAACAAACTTAGGTCCATTCAAAATCTTAGATTGAGACCTAAACGAAGGCTTTGGCTTAAGAGCCTTTCTCTCCACCTTTTGATTTCTTTTATGTGGATGAATGTACATTGATTTGTCCTTTGAGGTTGAACACACACTAGGCACGAAGTCGGGTACCACAACATGATTGCAACAAATATTTTCATCCTTTTTAGCAATAGGTTTAGCAATCAAACACTTGGCATGCATCTTAAGAGATTCATTTTCACATTTTAGCTCATCAACAAGTTTGTTAGACAAAACAAGTTTAGCATCCAAGTCTATATTCAAACATTCAAACTCTTTCAGTTTTTCAAGAGAATTTTCAGCAAGTTTTTTATATTTTTCAACCAATTTGTTGGATTCATTGAGCTTAGCAATCAAATCATCATTTTCATAAAATAACTTGCTCAAATTAACAATATCCAAAGATTCATGTAACATAGCATCACAATCATGAGGATTACCACTCATAGAGGCATTTTCACAAACACGTGGCATGCTACAATCATCAACAACCAAAGAAGCATACAAATCACAATCCGTGGCAAATAAACACAAGGGGTCAAGGATCACATTTAGGTATTTAAACTACAACAAGTGTACCTGCTTTAATATCAATTGAAAGTTCAAATAGCGTGTAAAACACTATGAACGTTTTCACTCCCAAATTACAAATTACCAATTCAAGCTATATATCAAACGATGTACGTGCGGAAAATGAACAAAAGCTTAAAACAGAATTGATAAACAATCTAAGTCAAATAAAATCACATCTATAACAGAAATTAAATGACAAAGACAAAGGGAAGAGAGATGCAAACATAAGGACAACACAACGATGTGTTATCAAAGAGGAAACCGAAGCTTTTGGTGTAAAACCTCTCCACCACCTTCCAAGCGGTCAAATAATCCAGTAAAGAATGTAGTTGGGATACAAGGACAACAATAGACCCTTCAAACCTAATCTACCCAGTGTACCTAATGTAACACCCCAAATCCGTACCAAGGATTTAGATGCATAACCTGTCTTAGAAATAATCAACAATAATATAATGGAACAAAGCGTAATTAATTATCCCCAAATAAACTTCTATCCAACATCAACTTTCCTATAAAATCCATAAAAATACAAAATCCTTCAATTCAAAGTCTCCAAATACAATAAATAAATAGTTCCACAAATGTCAAACTCATTGTCCCTAAGAAATTATGCTAAAATAGTTCACCAACTAACATAGCTCCAAAAGAAATCGTCAATCTAAGGCTCCATTGATCTACCATCAAAAGACATTCCATTGCTCAGATCTGAAAGGGTGGAAAAAGGGGGGGTGAGCTAGAGGCTCAATAAGAGACTACATAACATGAGGATGTCTTTCAAAATAAAATATTAATATCATTGACAAAATATAGTCTTCTCAAAACATTTACAGATCGTTTTAACAGTAATATGATATATGTTATAAAACTGTTAAAAATAAAACATTTCACTATAACGCTGTAATCATTAAATAAAATAATAACCACTTTAATATGCCAATATGCACTAATTAGGTAGAAACAATTTATTATGAAAAATAAACAATTTTCCACTTACAAAGATCTGTAGCAATAAAACAGTAGTTCGATATGGATAGTATTAGTCAAACACAGACAAAAGCTGCTAAACACTCGGTGGGTGATTCCCATGGGAACAATAACACTAACCTCAAAGAGGCAACACTAGCTCCAAAGAGCAACAGTAACACTGCACCACACCACACTAACATTACATCGGCCGAAGACTAACACTTAACCCTGTGTTGGCAAAGGTTGCAGACTGTCTAGTTGACCGTTTGAAATTAATAAAATTCGAGTATGTGTAAAGCACTAACAATGGTATAAATTTTTGGAACTTCACTTTTGCAATTATATATATATAGATAAATATATTTTTGCCACAAGTATATATATATATATATATATATATATACGTCCTGAGAGACGTCATGTGTTGAAGTCTACTTACCTCAAATCACCAAGACACGATAGGTCTCAACTATCCAAGCTGATGTCACTTGAACCTAATACACAAATAGATAATTTTTGCTGCGTTAAGCCATACGTACACCATTTATATAAACCATTCGTGCTATCCCTCTTCCAAATTCACACATGGACCCTTTATACATCATAATTATATATATTAGATCCTAACAATGATTCTAACCAAGGGCCTAACATTAGTATTTAATATATTACCACTAGATCCGAGATGGTCCACAAGCATCAATATGACTACATCTCATGATAATCTATGTAAATAGAAAATAGGGAAATCAATCTCAATTGGTATATTTGAAATCATGAAGTCGTATGACACCAATCTATGCATATCCATTCTTGAATCTTTACTCTCTACATATATGTGTGTATATATATATATATATATATATTTATATATATATATATATATATTTATATATATATATATATATATATATCTAGATACCTATCATGCCACTGAAATAGGTTATAACGCAGAGACTTCTAGAATTTTATACCATCAAAATTTTATAATATATACTATCTGCAAGCTGAATTTTATACCAGAATTTTATACCGCCTAGAGATATCATGCCCAAGAAACAATGTAATATAAACTCTATTTTATGGAGATAGACAACATGCAACCTTAATCTATGATACCACTCACAATCAAAAGTCAGCTTGCTAAAAGTTACCTTGTTGCCGTCCTTTTTTTTTTCTTCAAGTTGGCAGAACTCCTTTTCGCTGTAGCCTTTAGTATCTAGCGTCTCTCTCTCTACCTATCACGCATGAAGCCCTAATTTTCCTTCATGATAAAGCTGTTTTCACTTGGGCCGAAACTTTAAAAACCCACTAAAAACTAAAATAAGCTTCCAAGACTTTCATTCCCACTAAAACTCATAATAAGGTTGTTTACATAGGCTAGGACTCTAAAGAATTCCAATAACACTAAAACTCCTAACCCAAAAGGTTTTAATCCTCTTATCCTTTTTCCTTAACTGATAAGGAGACTAAAAGTTAAATTTGAATAAACCACAAATAACTATTCACGTTACCCCTTATTATTATTATTATTGTTATTATTATTATTGTAGGAAATCATAATATAAAATAATATCTCCTCCAAAATAAATTAAGCAATTCATCAAATCCACTATAGAAGCAGTTAAATTAAATTTAAGTGAGACAGGTGTTACACCTAAGCCTTCCAAACTTCTTACTCCAATGAGGTTACGCCGAACCTATTTCTTCTTTAGCTTCCCAGATTTTGCTATAGCCCATAACATCAACCAATATCAATTGGTCCTTTCCTAACTGCTTCCCAAAGCACCAAACAACCTTCTCACAGATATGGGTGAGGTGAGAAAAGGATTTTGATAATGAACCTCTCAAGGATCTAACAATAGAGCGGGTGAGAGTAGAGGAATTTGAAGAGGCACAAGGTAAAGATTGTGGATGTGTTAATCTTGTTTTTCTCTAGGGTTTCTCTCTCAAAATTCTCTTTAGAAGCTTTCAACATTTTGTGGGTATAAGGGGTATTTATACTGGGGTGAGAAAGGAATGCGAAGAGTCAGATTTTCCAAAACAGAGCTAGCTGGCGGCTTGACTGAGTCACGAGTTCAAGCCGTGAACTAACTGAACGGCCAGACTGAAATTTTTGTCCTGTAGTGCGATAGCTGGTACGACAGTTCAACTTCTGGCGGCTTGCCAGTCGCGAGCTACCTGTGAGATCCAGTCACGAGTTCTTCTCTGCATGCTTTACTCGTGTGCAACATCTGGCGGCTTGCCAGTTGCGAGACACCAGCGGGATCCAATCGCGAGTCCCTGTTCTGCTGCACAGACTTGAGCATTTCTTCACATTCTCTCACACACTACCTTTACATGATTCTCACCTAAATACAGGGTTTCTAAGTGCTGAAATACAAGCAAATTGGTACGGAATAAAGCCAACAAAATGGTTGATAAATTTCAACCTTACATGAGACAATTACCATTTTTTATTGAGAAACAAACAAACACATACACATGGGAGAGAGAAGAATGTTTTAATACAAAAGCAAACCATAAACTCTACTCAAAAGTCATGGTAACTTTTAGGGGAGGGTAGAGTAAATATTGAGTTAATATGCATAGTTCACTGTAGCGATAGACTATCAAGTTACATGAAATATAAGCAATAACTTCATTAATTATAAAAAATTTAAGAAAATTTTATTTTTGCTTAGGTGATAAAGAGGATTTTTAAAGGTACTTGAACACAATGTTTGTAACTATAGCATTATAATTAAGTGATTTAATATTTCTAATTTTTTTTAAAAATAGTTTCAACCTAAGGTATCAGCTCCTGATGATAACTTTTTATCATTATCATCAGACTAAGACACTAATCAGTTTTTTGTTTAGGTGGGGATTGAATCTCAAATCTCTTATTCAACCATAAAAAACTTTACCAGTTAAAATAATAGAAACCTACTTATATTTGTAAATTGATAAGTCATGTGTTACACATATAATCTATACTATCTATAAAATGATTCCCCTCTTTGAATTAGATTTTGATGTGGTTCAAAAATTTTCTTATTAATGAATGATAACTTCTCTTAAAAATAGGGTCATAAATGTCAAATAATAAATTTTATTTTAAATTTAAAAAGAGAATTCTTAAAATTTAGGATTTTTTTCCTTTACTTTCATCTTTTTTTCCCCCTTAAACATAGCATTTTTAATTCATTTTTCATCTTTTTATTGCTTATCTCTAAAGTTTATCATTTTTATTTGTTTGAAAAGAAAATTCTAAATTATAATTAATGCAAATTATTAATTTTTACTTAAAAAAATAGAAGAGGTTAGTAACATAATATGAATCTCAAGCGAAAATGGCTTCGCTACTAGTTATTCTTGTTCAACTTAAAATAGAAGAAAATGTATAAAGAAAAAGTGGTATTAAAATTTAAAATACCAATACAAAATATGAGATATTGAAACAAAAATATAAAACAATTTTCTTTGCCTCAAATTTATTTTAAATTAAAATTTTGCTTTGGGTTTTTTTTTTCTTAATCATATGCGGATTTGTACATGAGTTCCATGCAATAACAATTTCACTTACAAGAATTATTTGCCATGTGAAAATTTTTAATTGAATGTATATTATTTACAACTTATAAATGAATCAAAACTTAAATTTAGCATTAAGTGAGTTTGTTCATTATGAATATTCTTTATTTGAAATGAGTTAATTTCATGATTCAGATTGAAGAATAATGCTAGAGATACCAATTATTTTACAAAAAATTTTACAAACTGCTGATGTGGTGAGTAATTATTGGTAAATGAAAAAGTGATATTAATGGTGGGTCTAGATGAAAACTAATAAGAGGTTGGCCACATCAACATTTTGTAAAATGACCAACTTAAAAATTAAAACGGTTTTTCGGCAAAGTGAGTGAGTGTAAAATGTGTTTTTGCCATAAATATACATTGTAGTTAATTTTTTCATAGTTTGGTTTTAAATGTCTTGCAATAAACATATTGTTTAAAGAAATGATTTGCTATTATTAATTTTTCCTACATTAATGAATATGAATAGTTAATTGTCTAGCATTAAATATACTTGCTTGTTTTAGCACTTATTAATATATCTTACAATAAATTATTTTTAATTTAGTTATTAAATCTCTATCTTTCCTTAAAAAATTTAATGTCTATCAATAAATTTTGTTATTTTTTAATTTTTAAATAAATTTTAATGTCTGTCAATAAATATGCTTGGTTAATAAATGTAGTGAGTACCCTTGAAAAGTATTATGAGTACCTTAAAATAGTGCTATGTCTACAATAGTTTCACACCATTTAGAATCTTAAAATAAATTGAATTAATTGCCAAGTCTTTAATTGCTATCTATAATAAGTGGTTGTTATGTTGAGTACAAGTAAATGGTACTTTACCAAAATGTTGGTAGGTGTTAAAGATTATTGGTTAGAGATTTTAGTGTGGGTTTCTGGTTTGTTAGGAAGTAGTTATACTATTACAACTTTGTTAGAGGAATTTTCTTGGACGACTAACTAGCAAGCTTAAAGCCCACAATGTGAGTCCAAAATCTAATTGCGCAGATCAATATCCTTGAAAATAAACAACTAAAATTGAGTTGAATTGGGCCGAAAAAAATATATTATCCAAGGCCTACTAATTTTGATAATTTTGGTTTCTCAAATGATAAAAATTGCTAATTTTGAGAAACAAATTTATAGCCTAAACCCCATCAGTCAAATCAAGGCCTATTAAACGCATGAATTAAGACTTAAAATAAGCTTTAGAAAGGGACCACAAAAACCTATTTTGAGATAAAACATAGAAAATTGTATTTATGAACAGCAAAAGAAAAAAAAGATGTATACAAAGAAAAGGACTCAGCCCTACAGGAAGAAACAAAAGAAAACAAAAAAAAAAAAAAGGTCCCAAATAACAACTGGGACATTACAAGAAGTTGTATCTCAACCAAATGGCTCAACAGACACTTAAGAATTTTTCTGGGCCAGACACAAGCCGCTGATATTCTTCCAACAGACCCATCCGTCCCTCTAAAATAGATTTTGGGTGTAACTGAGTGTGTTCAAAATAAAATTTGTACCGTGAATTCTAGATAGCCCAAGCCACCATTGCCCATAAGAACGTATTAATCATAAAAGAAAGCTCACAAATTGTTGAAGGCTTTCAACCCATGAACTTGGCCCGTGCCGATGGCCCAGTGAATTCCAGAAATTAATTTAATTCACACACCTAGGCTATGTGGTTAATTGGGACAACATTTAAATGGGTTCGGCCCATTAATGTTAAATAAAATACCCATCAACTTGATTTATGCGAATGCTTCTACAAAACACCATTTAAAAAAAAATGCCTCCACAAAAATACACATTCAAAAAATGCATATACCAAAATACATTCTCAAAATACCTCACACTTTCATTCAAGAACGCTCACAATATTCATTCACCATTGTCTCCAAAACACAAAAGACAACAAGTAAGACAAATGCTTAACCAACAGTCTTTCAAAAATCAATTTTCTTTTCATTACAAAAATACCTATGGACACAACTGCTTGTGACGGGTCATCCTCGCATTTTGTGTGAGCACGCCTTGGCCGGTGGACTATGGTGGAGGGTGTAAATGGAATCATCACCTAGTTTAGGTCTAGGAATCATAAATGTAGTGCCATTGTGGAAGGATTGATCTTTTACCAGAATACGTGTCCGGAGTTTAGGTATGGGGATTAGAAAGTGTTAGGCACCCAACTCCACTTGACCCATAGGTCGGCTTCCACTCATTATGTTCCAAATATTAATCTCATAAAGGCATATTTGACATGTTATTCTAACCCACGTACACACTAATATGCATCAAAAGCAAACAACATGCCATAATCATCCCAAGCCTAAACATTCATCTATCATGGCATTAAGAGAGCACATCCAAAGGCAGAAACATCGTAAGGCAGAATAAAATGAACACATTATAACATCCAAACATCAAAGTCATGGTATTCAACCAAGCATATTCAAGTTCATCCATCACATCATGCTTATCATACAAATCCAATGCATGTTCATGTGAATGCATGACTTACCTTACTTACCTTACTGTATCACAACACCCATGCATCAATGCGTGATCATATTCATATGCATGTTCATGGTACTCAATCGAGTTAAAACCCTACTAAGCATAAAAGGAATAAAACAAAACAAAACAAGTTAAAAATAGAGAAACGAGACTCATGGACAGACAAAACGGGTTAAACAGAGGCCAAAACATGTGAATAAAATAAAAGGAAAACAAGCAGGAATTTGATTAGGGTTTCTAGGCAGAGATATGCGTGCACATATATAGGACATGCGTTTGTAGCCCAGTTGTATACGTATGCATATCATGAGTATGCGTGCGCATGCATAAGGCATGCGTACGCATACACACCTAGAACACAGAAACTAGAAAGTACAGAACAGAAACTTAGAAAACGAGAATTTAACAACTTAACATGCTTTAAACACAAACAAAGAGTAAACCTAGGCTAAACAAACATATTATAAACACATGAACACATAAAAACATAAAGAAACAAAGAAAATCAAAGGAAAGCAAAGAGCCAAAGTTAGAAACTTTACCTCAACACTAGAACTCTTTAGAGCTTTATTTTGACCATTCCCCTTGTGGGCGCAACGCGTGGTTTGGGGAGTACATCTCAGCCAAGTGGACTGGGGAAGAAAAAAGGAGGTCGCCACCTAGTTTAATGGTCTAGGAACCATATATATAGCGCCCTCATGTGAAAGGATTGATCTTACTACCAGAGTATGAGTTTCGAATTTAGGTACAATTTTGGGAAGGTGTTAGGCACCCAAAACCACCTAACCTGTGGGTCGGCTTCTACTTATTGTATCTTACGTCTTAATCTCATTAAAGGCATGTTTAATATTGCATCTTAAACTCACACACACACACTAGCATACATCTAAGCATACAACATGACATTTCATCCAAAACCCTAACATGCATCTATTATGCTTCTCATACCATCACAACCCTAGCATACATCTATCATGGTAATCATCTCATCTCATCCAATAATAGAAACATGTACATATCAAATCAAGGCAGAAAACATGGGCAACCATTAACATATTTCATATTCGAGACATGGTATATAAACTTGCATATGCATGTTCATCAAAGGAAGATAAAGCCCCCATAACAAAGAAATGCATGTTCATGTGAATGCATGACTTACCTTGCTGCACCTCAAGACCTATGCATCAATGGATGGCCATGTGAATGAATGTTCATGGCATTAAAGCAAGAAATAAAAAGAAACCCTAATCTATCATGTTAGAGGCAAACAAGTAATTAAATAGAGGAAAAGAGACTTAAAAAGCATAAAAAGAAACCAAACAGAGGCATATGATGTAAAAGAAACAAAGAAACAAAAGCAGAAAACTTAGATTAGGGTTTCTGGGCAAGAGTATGCGTGTGCCATACATAGGCCTGCGTATGTAGGCCAGTTGTATGCTTTCGCATACTATGAGTTTGCGTGCGCATACGGAATCATGCATACGCATACACGCTTGATGAACCCCAACCCAGAAACTGAGAAACACATAAAGCAAAGTAGGACTTAAAACAATAAATCTAGCTACCTAACATGCTTTTAAACACACAAATTACGAAACCCTAGGCTAAACAAACATATCTAAACACAAACAAAGCAAGGAAACAAGATAAAAAACAAGAGTAAAGCAAAAATGAAAGAAAAGAGTTTAGAACTTAATACCTCAAAACAAAAGCTCCTAAGCTTGATTTTGACCGTTTCCCTCAATCAAATCTATTCACAATCAAACAAAGAAGTGATTAGTAATTTTAAAACTCAAAGATCAAGACTAGAAATGGCCCCAATTAGAAAATGCTGACTTGAGGATATTTTGTGAAAAACTCCCTCTTTGATTCACTATTTCTAGCGAATCTTATGTTCTCCCTTAGGATTTTCTGTATGTGTTTGAAATATACCATGTAAGGCTTTATATAGTTGAAAAATGGGAGTTTGGAACGGCTCCTAAACGATATGGGATTCATTCCAAACCTTAGTTTTAATACAAAAAACTTGCCTTTCATAGGTTTCTGAAATCCTAGCTGCGTGCACAGGTTCGTGCTTGCGTACGTATGCATTACACCTACGTATATAGGACGAGGTTCCCTTGGCCTTTATTTTCCAAAAATAGTTTTATTTGCTCATAAAAAGTTATATTTTCCAATTTAACATTTCTCAAGTCAATTTAGAATCTGATTGGGCCCTAAACCAACCTTGGGCCTTAGAATTTTAGCATAATTAGGGAATAGAGGCCTCAGTCGTAAGGAGTACAAAATGCGGTGTCTACACCCCTTAGTTAATCTCGTCATAAACAATTCAAAATAAGTTAGTAAATTTTAGAACTCAAAGATCAAGACCAGAAAAGATCCCAATCAAACAAAACTTGACTTGAGAATGTTTTGTGAAAAACTCCCTCTTTAATTTACTATTTTTTTGTGAATCTTATGTGTTTTACCACTGGAATTCGTCCGCCTCGAAAAAGTACATTTTATGGCTTGATATAGTCCAAAAATAGGGGTTTGGGGTAGCTTCTAGACGATGTAGGATTCATTTCAAACCTAGTTTTAATGCAGAAAACTTGCATTACATAGTTTCTGGAACCCTAGCATGCGCTTGCATGCATGTGTATGCGTACATATGCATGAAGCATGATTAGGCAGAGCTTGAGCATGCGTACGCATATGCATGTATGCTTACGCACGCCCTTGGGTTTTTGAGGCCTTTTTTTTTTTTTTTCCAAAAATAGTTTTTTTAGTCCAAAAATAAGTTATATTTCCCACAAACACTTTTCTTAAGTTAATTTTCATCTGATTGGCTCAAAACAACCTTGGGCTTTAGAATTCTAATATCGTTGGCGAATGAGGTCCCGAGTTGTAAGGGGTACAAAATACGGTGTCTACAAATGCCCCTCTTTTGATTTGTGAGCTCTGTTAACAAAATCAAAATAATAAGAGACAAAAAATTTTGTTTCGACGCATGGCTTGGGCCCAACCCATGCACACGGCAAACAACATGCATACATGGGGTAGGGTGTAACTCCACAGAGTTGTGTGAGATCCGTATGTCCGAAGTCCTATAGGTATTACTCTGGAAACGAGCAATGACGATTCACTATCCAAGAACCTAGTTTGCCAATTGGAACCAAAAGGCGAGTGACTCATTATCCTAGAGTCACTAAAAGAGAAAAACAAACATGTTCAATGACCTCAACCATCAACCAAACAAACAAGGTGCTTTTACGAGATAAAAGGATACAAACCTGTACATACATATTCAAATTCCCAAGGATATGTGCACAAGTATGGTGATGATCTTGAATGGAAAGCACACTCGAGGGGCTTCCCAACATGCATGAGGGTTTACTTGATAATTCCGACTCATGAGGGAGTTTTTCTGGGTAGCTTTTGACTTACGAGGAAGTCTCTAATGTTGTAGGATCCACTGGGGAAGATCCTTCCTTTATGACTCACTGGGGAGTTTATGTTAGTTCCAACTCAGGAAGGAGTATCATTGGTGTCAGGGGCCACTTTTGTGTGTAGCCATGTTTCTTTCGCTGGAGGTGTGACTTTGCTAGACTTGGATTTGTTTTGAGGAGTTCAATCAGGAACTCAACATTGGGCTGCGTAGACCAATGATTTCCAGTGCAATTTTAAGCCTACAAAATAGATAAAGCCCAAAGTCTAAGAATTGTGATAATGGTGAAAATAAATAAATAATATGTTTAGCATAATAGCTTTGATTAAATGTCGAGTTGAATATCATAATTATGTATATTAAGTTATGTCCAATATTAAAGAATAATTAATTAAGTGTCATATGTCCAATAATGGGATGTCCAAAATAGTCCGTATTCAGTTGTGGTTTATGGCCCATGTTCAACATAATAAGGAATATCTAGCTATGGTCTATGTCCAAATAATGTATGGCAAGTAGTTTATGTCTAACTTGTGGGAAAAATATAGTTTGCATTGCATACAAAACATATGCAGTGGAAAATTAACGAATCTACTTCATTCGCAATTGATAACATGTACTATGTAAATTTTAGAATTTAAGAATAAGAGAGCGTACCTTGGTGTGGGGAAATTTAAAACCAAAGATTAGAAGTACTTGAGAACACTTTTAATCTTCACTCCAATTCCACTTATGCCCATGAAGTGTGGTCTCTCAATCAGTTTATACGTATGTGTTCAAGGGAGAATAAGAGAGTGGCTTATACTCACATACACACCATTTTTATACATTACTAAATTCTATATGTTTCTCTCCTCATATATTACTGATTATCTAATTGGGCTAGCCTTTTGGGCCATTCCAATTGGGTTTTAGTATGTGGCTTGGAGTGGGACCAAAAGGGACAAATAAGACACTAGCTCCAATGGGTTTTGGGTCTTTCTATCAACTCTTGACAAGCCCAAAATTACCATTAATTATATTTAATACCATTATATAAATATAATTGCACTCTAGTCCTTATTAATAAATTATATCCTAAGACTTTATTATACATACAACCCCTTCATTAAAATATTCATAGTAATACAAAGTCATGAATGTTGACTGCCACTTTGAAGATCTACATCTTAATCCTTAAGTACCCGGTTTAATCATTTAAGTTATTCATCATATATTTATGAAATCCAATTTCATAAATTTATACTTTAGTAACTTCTTACTAAAGTGGTTAGGTCTAACACTTTGAATAACCAAACCCATTAAACTTATCCCAAATGAATATTTTATATCTCCGTTAAGGGATTATGAATTCCATCTTGAGAATATATGTTCTTTCAACATTAAATGTGGTTGCCCAATATACTGAGGATTTGATCGTGACTTTAGATCTCACTTCTAATATATCAAAGTAACCTACACTTCATGATCAGGTTCATTATGCTCTCAAGATTGAAAGTTCATGTAAATAGAAGTCGCGAGATTTATTATTCATTTGACAGTTGTTAGTAGAATAATAAATCACACAGAGGTTTAGTTCAATATGTCTTAACACTTAAAACATATCAACTAGAAGTCTCCACTTCCATGATCAAGACAAATTATCTTAGTTTATATGTTATAGTATTCGTAGATGAAATGCCCAATTTCATCACCAACTATGAACTAAAATTCTGAGTTCACAAAGAATTTATGATTTATATCTTCTGTGACTAAATCACATAAATCACATACTATGCATCTTATGGACTATATGATAATGTCCAAATATTCATGTTACCATTATTTTAGATAATACTAAAACAACTGTATTAATCACAACATAATATCATACAAAGGGTCATAGCATCATACAATAGGATTTAAAAGGCATATATCCTAACACAGCTGTGGTTCATGTCCAAATAATATATGTTTAGCGGTGATTTATGTTCGAATAATATATGTCCAGCGGTGGTTCATGTCAAAATGATATATGCATCCAGTAGTGAGATGGATTCAATTTATTAATACATATGTTTATTATTGAAGCATTAGTGAATCTATGTTTATTAAATAGTGAGATAATATTATAGTAGTTTGCATCCAGTAGTACAATAATGATGAGTTAATGTATACTTAATAATGTAATATTGAAGATAGTGAAATATTGACTTATCTTGTATGTTTTTGACTCCAGCCGTATAACATCACTTTATATGATTTGTGGCTCCAGCTTATAGCATTAACGAACTGATAACATTCCAGCGGCATAATAACATAAGTCCAATGGTACAATGATAATGAAGTAAAATATATTCAATAATGTAAATTCAGAGATAAAGTCATAATGACTTATCTTTATGTGGTTTGTGGCTCCAACCATATAATATCAGTGAACTTTTAACATTTCAGCAGCATAATAAAATGAGTCCAGTGGTATAGTATGATATTATGAGTCATTTCATGGTGACTTTATGATTGAAGGGGAAAAATGGGTTCAACAAGAGAAAGAGAGAATATGTCCAACCATGTGCATAGGTTAGTTAAGTTTATCCCCTTTATCATGCACTTCAATGATTTTCTCTATATAATACTCTTTTAGTTTTTAGTCAAATATGAGTGATATTGTCTTCCATAAGAAGGGCTTTTAGTATTATAAGTTTGTGTCATTCATAAGAAGTACTTTTAACATTATAATTATATGCCTTCCATGTGAAGGGCTTTGTAACATGTTCTTGGAAGAGTGTTTGATATTTTTTAAGATGTATGGAGGTGGTAAGAAATATATATGTTTTGTGAGATGTGGAGCTACTGTAGCTTCTGCTGGAGTTGATACTGGTATTGCTAGATAGATTTCCTTTCTTAAAAATCTATAACCAGTCCACGATTTTATTACAACACACTTTTAGTAAGTGTTAAAATGATTGATTGATAGTTAATGGAACTTTAGAGATGTAATTTTGGTCTCTTTGTGTTGTGACCAAACTTGGAGAGCAAATAGAGCAATTTATGTTGGATGAGACATTAAATAGAGATAGCCAATAAGATTTTGGCATATGTTTGGTATTTGATAGGCCAAAACGTATTGACCCATTATGATGAATTAATTGATTAATTAGCCAAATTTATTAATTAATCAAATTAACTAAAGTATGCAGTGGAAAATAAATTGACACAGGTGATTTGTTTACGAATGGGGAAAACTTACCAAGCAAAAACCCCACCGGGTGATTTTAAGGTCACCACTCTTGAGAATCTACTATTATCACAACAAGCAGTTACAAGTAAAGGAATTTTAGTACCTTATACCAACATACAGTTGAACCCTTACCCCAATACCCAATTGGACTTGTTCTGTAGTAACAATCTCTCCTTTTAATGCACGATTCCCAGTACGTAATTAACCAATTGCGCAGATCCTAGTACAAACTTGATTCACCAACTAGAGAAGGATGCTAGCTGCAAAGTTCTTCAATTCATCTAGAAAATGAAGATCATGAAGTTGCTTGGTCATAAAACCCTACGGTGTACAAATACAACAGCTTCTTCAAGAGAGAGATGAACTAGGGCAAGCTCTGTCTTTGGTCACAATTTGCATGAACGATCTTTTCCATACATGTGAGCAACCTTTGACAGCCCTTAAAACAATCCTTATATATGTTTAGGGTTGTGAGAAAAGAAAGCCCAAACATACAATCATGAATTGAATGAAAACAGTCCTGAAAAACTGAATTTCATAAATCTCGACAGATACCCTATCTGTCGAGCTGCTGTCGAGCTACAGGCTTCAACAGCTTTACAGGTCTCAATAGATAGCTAGCTGTTGAGCTAGCTATCGAGCTTTAATGAACAATACTTTTCACATTTGAATCTTGGATAGACTTACATAGTTTTAACACTTGACCTTGAAACCTTGTTTCTTGAAGCATTAAATATTGGAGTTTATGCCTTAAATTTCAATTTATTGGCATGCCAAAAAAAATTAAATAGTTTAATTATATGAGACTATCTATAAATGAACTAATGAGACATTATCTTAGTCCATGAGATGCATCATATGTGATTTATGTGAAAAGTCACAGAATATATAAATCACAAGTTCTTTATAAACTCAAAATTTTAAGTTCGTAGTCAGTGATGAAATTAGGCATTTCATTTGCGAAGACTATAACATATCAATTAAGATAATTTGTTTTAATCATGGAAGTGGAGACTTCTAGTTAATATGTTTTAAGAGTTAAGACATATTGAATTAGACCGCTGAGAGATTTATTATTCTCCTAACGACTGTCAAATGAATAATAAATCTCACGACTTTTATTTACATCAACTCTAAATCCTGAGAGAATAATGGACTTGATCATGAGGTGTAGGTTGCTTTGATATATCAGGAGTGAGATCTATAAGTTACGATCAAAACCTTAGTATGTTGGGCAGCCGTGTTTAGTGTTGATGAAACATATATTCTTAAGATGGAATTCATAATCTCTTAACGGAGATATAAAATATTCCCTTGAGATAAGTTTAATGGGTTTGGTTATTTAGAATGTTAGGCCCAACCACTTTAGTAAGGAGTTACTAAAGTATATATTTATGAAATTAGATTTCATAAATATATGATGAATAACATAAAGGATTAAACTGGATACTCAAGCATTAAGATGTAGTAATTTTCAAAGTGGCAGTCTATATTCATAACTTTGTATTACTATGAATATTTTAATGAAGGGGTTGCATGTATAATAAAGTCTTGGGATATAATTTATTAATAAGGTTTAGAGTGCAATTATATTCATATAGTGGTATTGAATACAACTAATGGTAACTTTGGACTTGTCAAGAGTTAACAGAAAAGCTCAAGACCCATTGGAGCTAGAGTCTTATTTGTTCCCTTTTGGTCTCACTCCAAGCCACATATTAGAGTCCAATTGGAATGGCTCAAAAGGCTAGCCTAATTAGATAATCAGTTATATATAAGGAGAAAAACATACAGAATTTCAGAAGTCTTTAATAAGTCTTTTTCATAAAGGTTTTGATTAAGATCACATAAGAACATGAAATGATTTGTATGTGAGTGTTGGATATTCTCTTATTCTCTCATTGGAAACTGATTGAGAGACCACACTTTTTGGGCATTGAGTGGAATTGGAGTGAAGATTAAAAGTGTTTCCAAGTACTTCTAATCTTTTGGTTTTGAATTTCACTGCACCAATGTATGCTTTCTTGTTTTTAAATTTTGAAACTTATATAGTGCATGTTATCAATTGCGAATGAAGTAGATCCGTTAATTTTTCGCTGCTTATATTTTGTATGTAATACAAACATGTATTTATCCAACAATTGGTATCAGAGCGGTCTTCAATTTTGAATCTGTATAACATGTTTTGTGAGTTTTGGAATTAGAGATAATAGTTTCATGTTGTTAGAAAATTATGCATTTAATTTTCTGTATTTAATTTTCTGTATGGTTGTTGAAACTATGATTTGATGAAAACTGAAATTGATGTTGTGATGTTGTTTAGATTTAAATTTAAGTATGTTAAATTGATTTTTAAGGCTATAGCATCAATGGAATTTAGTTTTGATATCAAATTCTGTCTATCATGTTCATATGATGGTTGTTTATTCATGAAAAATCGTTGAAAACTGTCTACAACTGTTCTTTAAAAACTGAAAACACGCGTTTTTCTCGAGTAATTTTGTGAGAAGGTAACCTGTGAAAAATGCCTCTGAAGCACAAAACTGATTCGCGGGTAAGCTTTACTCGCGAGACAGTTGCGAGACAGTCGCGAAAGTTTCTGTTTGAATTTTGTGTTTTCACTATTTTGCCTTTACCCAATTTCGTGGGAAGAGCTTAGTTGCGAGCTTTTCGCGAAAATGCATCTGAAGGGAATTTTGAATTTTTTCTAAGTGTTTTCAAATGTATAAAGAGCAAGGCTATGTGTGATGAGATTATACATGGTTCTAACTAAAGACCTAATGAGATCAAAGATATTAGTTAAATAGAACTCTTACCTAAATAGTTTGGAACTTGTCTTTTAAGAAACATTCTAATGAGATTGGAATTGTTGTATGATTGAAAGTCTTTAATTTATTTTAATTAGAAGTTTTAATGAGATTAAAGATTAATTAAAAGGTATATAGTTTCTAATGAGATTAGAATTCTTAATCAAATAAATTAAGGATAGAGTTCTATATAACTAATTTCTAATTCATTAGTGTTTAAGGAATCCAAAATAGTTTAGGACTTCCATTTTAGTTAATGATTCTAATAAGATTAGAGTCTTTATCAAGTGCAAGGTTATTTATTCTGATAGGATCACAATTATTTAAAGCAAAACCCAAATAATGAGTGAGAGTGCTGAAATAACCCTTTTGTTAAGTTTATTGTAATGTGAATAGATACCTTGTCTTGACCTCGAGTCTTGCATTCCATGCGGAGGGTATTTACTTCACGGATTACAAGGATAAACTTCTTTGTGATTGCGCGAATGTTCACGCTATTGTAATGTGACATAGTAACATCACATTGAATTTAAAAAATTAAACACATTTGATGTGTAGGGTTAAAATTGTGATTAGATCACAATGGTTTCATGACAATTCACTTGTTTTAAAATTTCTAGTGGGAGAGAGATACAAGGGTTGGATCTCATGGCCTCTATTGTGGGGTAAACATCTTGTCTTGGCCTCGAGTCTTGCGTTCCATGCGGAGGATGTTTATTTCATGGTACTACAAGATTGAACTTCCCGGTTTATAGTGGTGTGGGCAAGCACCTTGTCTTGGCCTCGAGCCTTGCGTTCCATGCGGAGGGTGTTTTGCATCATGGTACTACAAGATTAAACCTTACAAGGATAGAATTTTGTGGCTACACATGGTTCTAGGCAATGGTGTTCACTAGACTAAGTTTGATAGTATCCTTTATGCTGAGTTCTTGCTATTATTATTTAGGCTAAAGGAAAAGCGGTAAATTATTTTTGTTTGGTAAGAGTTACCATGGTAGCATTAATAATGAGAATAATTCTCACTTGATAATAGTGATTGGTATGACCTCGCTTTCGAGGAATATTAATTGCGGGATTAGGTTGTCGTTGCATCTAATATAGTATGGTTTTTGGGTATTCCATATTATATGGTTATGGATGCAAAATATAATGTCCTTGTAATTATGTTTATAGTCTCAAAATAAAGTTGTCATAAATTTTGTTGTCTAGCTACTATTTTAATTGAATTACATTAACTAAGAAATAATTTTGGACATGGTGCTTAAAGGAGCTGAAGTACATAAATATGTTTTGATTCATCATTGTCATAATTTCCTATGCATGATGCATTGATGGAAGATAGCTTATGATTTGATCATAGTCTCCATTGAATTGCTAAAATGTTATATTGGCTTCTATCTCAAGTGTGCTACAGCATGAGATGCAAGAGTTAGTACTAGACTTAGATTTTATGTTAAATCTAAATGAGATGTTTGGTATGAATCATATTGAGTGCTAAGAAACTCTATATCATTTTATGAAAATGTTTTAATTTTAAAAATGAATTGGAATTCTTAGATGTAAAGATTAAATGTTAATCTCATTTGGATATGATCCATAAGTCCTTGTTATAATCATTTGATCAATTCAGATTGTTTTGAAAATAAATTCTTTTTATGTTATTTGAATTGATGAGTGAGTTCTACGTAATGAAAGACATCCTAAAAGCTAAGGCTAGGATCAATATGATTTAATTCTAATTTTTAGCCTGAATCGAAAGGTAAGGATAGTAAGAAGAGGAATTATAATACCAAACAGTTGGACAAGTAAGTTGCCCTAGTAGTTGCCAAAAGGAAAATGGACTCAAAAGCGTGACTAAAAGGAAAGTGTTTCTGTTATTTGGTAAAACTAAGCATTGTCCATGATTATTTTCTAGATGAAAATTTACATGTTTTACTTTTTAAAGAGAAAGTTTCCATCCTTTGGTATTGTATTACTTTGACACTTATGTCTAGATCTTATTAATTTAAATGATATTCAAAATTGGTGAAAGATGGGCTTTTAGAATTATTATTTTATTATATTCCCAGTCTATAAATTCTATTTAGAAGATAATAAGATCTAGGGCTCCTTTATTGTAAAGGAATAAAGCTTCAATGACTTCTTTAAGTCAGTGCATATATGAAGAAGGAATAAGACTTTTTTAGAAATAGTAAAGCACATGATAAGTATTTCCATTTGCTTATTTCTATTGGAGATATACTCTAATGATTACTATACATTTTCTAAAGTTGATTTCAAAAGTTTGTTCCTAGGACATTTGTTAAATCGTGAATTGGGTGAAAACCTAGTATATGATGCTTCTACTTTTGGAAATGTCCAGCACTTGTGCTAGAAAGGAAGTCTGACAAATTGAAATCAAAAGATAGAAAAATGTGTGTTTATGATGGATATCCAAAAGGGGTTGCAAAAGATTGTTTTGGTAATCATAAAGAAGACAGGATGTTTGTAAAGTACAAATACAAAGTTCTTGATGATGACTATGTGAATAATCTTAAGGCTAAATGTATAATTGTTCTAGAAGAAAGATGTCAGAATTTGTTGAAAGACAACTATAAAATACATTTAAAAATGAGATGGTTGTATTAGATACACCACAAGGCATTATTCTAAATGTCTAGCTAGTACACCGGTACAATATCCTAGTAGGAGGATTATCAATTATCAAATAATTTCATACTTTTGGAATAAACTTTTGAAGTCATTCCACAAGGATATGAATTTGATCCTCGGTCCTATGTAGAGGCAATAGATGATATGAATATGGATTACTGGATCAAAGTTATGTGAATAGAATTGGATTCTATTTGAAGTATAGAATTTATAGAGGCGCCTAATGGCATTAAGCCTATTGTTTTCAAATAGGTCTACAAGTAAATGAGATTGATAGATTTGAAGGTGCAAACCTTCAAAGTCAAGACTAGTGGTAAAAAGATTTATTTAGAAAGAAATGGTTTGATTTTGAAAAGATTTTTCACCAATAGTCAAGTTTGACTCATCTGGATTCTTTTATCCATTATATTTCATTTGGATGAAATATGGCAATGGATATCAAGAAAGCTTCTTTTAGTAGCAATTTTGAGGAAGACATCTATAAGCTGTAACTAGACTTGTACATAGCAAAGAAACAGTAGTGTTTAGTATGCAAGTTGCTTAAATTCCTTTTAAGGATTAAAGCAAGCATCTGAATCATAAAATATCATCTTTGATTAAGCAATCAAGTTGTTTGATTTTGATAAAGTATCAAAAGGTCTTCTATGTGTAAAAGCTATAAAGAATAATAAATTTCTTAATGTATGTTGATGACATTCTAATAATTTAGAATGATGTAGAGTTATTGTCATCAATAGATTTTTTTGTTGTCTAATCCAGTTTGTTATAAAGTACTTGGGAAAGACTAGTCACATCTTAAAAATTTAACTTTGTTAAAATTCAAAAAATTAGGATGTTAAGTCTATCTCAAACTGCTTAAAAAGATTAGATTTTAGTCAAGTATAGCATGTAATACTTCAAGAAGAGATTCTTTCCTTTCAAGTTTGAGGATCCTTTATATAGGACTATAGTCCTAAGATATATAAAAGGAAGAGCATATTAAGATGATTCCTTATACCATACAAATAAGAAGTCTTTATGCTATGCTATATACTAGGCTAAATATCTATTCTGCGGTGGGCATAGTAAGCAAATATCAATTGAATCAAAGATCACTTAATTTAGTGCGAGTAAAGCATATACTCAAATATCTTAGGGTAATGAGGGATTATGTGCTTGTCCACCAAATTGAGGTTTTGATTGTTACTGGATATACAAATACTGATTTGTAGTTTGATTGTGATTCATGAAGTTGGGCTTCAAGATATGTGTTCATCTTAGTTGGTGAAGATACACATTAATTGTAAGTAATATCTCATTAGAGAGATATGAATAAGTGAATAGTAGTAGTAGTAGAAAAGATGATTTATGCAATATATCTGACTGAAACTTGTTTCCAAACCTTGCTTTAGAGTGACAATGAATTACTCTAAAAGGAGACAAGTGTCAGATATATGGTAAATTGTCTTTGGGGGCAAGTGGGAGATTGTTGGGGTTTATGCCCTAAATTCCAATTTATTGGCATGTCATAAATAATTAAATAGTTTAATTATATGAGATTATCTATAAATGAACTAATGGGACATTATCTTAGTCCATGAGATGCATCGTATGTGATTTATGTGAAAGTCACAGAAGATATAAATCACAAGTTCTTTATAAACTCAGAATTTTAAGTTCGTAGTTGATGATGAAATTGGACATTTTATCTGCGAAGACTAAATTGATCACCAAGATCTCGACATCAATCTTGAGATTGGAAACCTGAAGTGTATGTGAAGACAAACACCTCTAGATCTCACAAGAGATTCACACACATAGCATAAAGAGCAACCTAAAAACGTGGCTAGAGTTTTCCTTTTTATACTTAGGGCAAAACATAAAACCCTACACGTCAAATGGGCTTGGGCTGAGTTGGAAAATTCTGCAGAAACATAATTTGCACGATTTTCGATCGATCGAGTCTAATTTTTGATCGATTTAGTCTGGCAGATTTACATAGTAAATCTTGCAGTACACTCGATTCCAACTTTACACTTAAGCATACTTTGAGCAAGTCTAAAATAAGACTAAATATTTTGATCATGGTTTGCCAACATTACAAATTGAAGTTCTAATACATTTAAACCTAAAGTCTTAGAACTCAACAAACTCCCCCTTTGGTATCATGACAAAACACAAACCAAAACAAATTGCTCAAAGTTTACAAAAAAAAAAAAAAAAAAAAATCATCCCAATACAATATCGTTGCCCAATACAACAAATTCAACCTAACTACTATTTATCAGTTGCAAGTGTAGATAGCAGCACGACTGAATTAACTTGTATATTCCTGTAACACTTAACAAACACATAAACGCATGTGTGGAAAATACAAGTAAAACAAAATAACTTCTTGATTTCACATAACACAAAATAAAGACATATAATCATGAATAACCTCATAAAAATAAATCAATAAGCAATGTGAAACAAGAAACATATATAAATACATCATAGTATCTCCCCCTATCATGAACAACCCAAAACAAAAAACAAAACAAAAAAAAATATCATAAGCCAAAAATGTAAATACACAATGAAGCACCTAAATACAATCTAAAACTCCACAGCTCAAAAACAATAAAATCTCCCCCCAACAACAAAATCTCCTCTACAAATGTACTACTTCTTTTTGTGATGAATTGCCAAAGGGCACTCACTCATCATCAAAAGGAGGTGGCGGAGGTGGCGGAGGTGGCGGAGGTGATCGGCGAAAACTCTCCAAATTTGCTCGCAAGGCACGAAGCTCATCAAGCATGTTTGCTAAAAAGTGACCATGAGCCGCCTGAACAGTCATGGCAGTCTCCAACATACAACAAATGTCTAAATCATCAAAAGTAGAAGGTGGAGGAACAGCAGCAGCAGCAGCAGCAAGATCGACGGACGCCTTAGCAGAAGTATCACCTATAGTAGAGGGTGGAAGAGGTGCACCACCAGAAGACTCAACTCTAGGGCGTTTAGAGCTTGCTTTCATCTGAGAAGCCCTCTGCCTAAGAAAGGTGGCACCTATGGGAGCTATGATATGAACAGGCTCAGATGCAGGAAACTGCTTTAATCCTAAATGCAAAAGAATCTGATGAATAAAAACCAGAAAGAAAAGAGCTTGAGCACTAGAACTACTCCTATGAACCTCAATCAAAGAACGAATGAAAAGATAAGGGAAACTTATAGGAGCATTTGTGACAAGAGTATACAGAAATGTACATCTCTCCAAAGAAATAGTGTGCAGGTGAGAGATAGGCCAAATGGAATGGCAAGAAATTTGGAAAAAGAGATAGTGAGTCTTGGTCAACTCGTTAGAGGTGATCCAAGGATCAGAACCCCATTGGATAGAAGTACCAGTAATAAATGACATAATGTCATCTAGGGGAGGAGACTCATCGTTCCGATAAACAAGATGCTGAACCAGTGGCACCCTAAGAGCATCAGCCACTATGGAAGGAGTAATGGTGAACTCTTCACCCCGTATCCAACTCTTGACTTGAGTGTGGACAGAGAGGTTCGAGTAGAACTCTCTTATCAAGGTAGCCGGAGGAGGATGATCAACATCTAATAAAGGCAACTAGCCCCAACGGTCAAAGTTTCTACTAATCTCACCATCTAACTCATCTAACAAAACCTTCCTCTCAGCAAAGACATTCCTATGAATAATCAACTTCTCATAAGCTTCCTGTTTTTTTTTTTACTTGGAAACCTCTCACTATCAAAGGTAGGAGCAGAGGAGATACCCTATGAGCTCTAGTCTTCCTAACCATGATGCTAAGGATCAAAAAGATAGACATAAAAGAGACAAAAAGAGAAAAAAAAACACAAAAACTAAGGGCAGATTGCAAGTTAGCATAAAAAATGTATAGAAAATAACAATCTATATGATGCATGAACAATTTCAACACATGATGCATGCTCTAATTCAGTGAGAATGAGTTCAATTGGACTATAAATTCACAAAATTGGCTTGTTCATAGAGTTTATATCAAAACCCCCAATGTTTAAAAACCCACTTTCAAAAAACCAATAAATTGACCAAAATGATCATTACACTAGATAGATAACATAAAATAATGATCAAATCAAACAATTTAACAAGCCAATTTCATCAAATTAAGCTTAATTGAACAAAACCCCCAAATCGGGTAGTTTTAAGCCCTAGAATTTTCAATTTTTCCCAATTCAATAAATTGATCAAATTAAACACCAAAGAATAGTTTAATAACATCCCACAACAAAAACCCATTAATCAATCTCCAAAGAAATGGCTTAAATCAACAAAATCCCCAAATACTCATAGGTTCGAAATTATCCCCAAAATGCATGAAAAAAATGCATGAAACATGAAATTAAAAGAAAGAGAAGGGGCATAAAGGTCTTACTGGCCTTAGAGGACAAAAACCCTTGAAGAAATTTGGTGGAAAATGACAAAAATTTGGATTGACTCCTTGACCGATCGAAGAGAGAGAGAATAGCTTTTGAAAAAGTTGAAAAAGCGATGAACACATGAAAAACTAAAGGTTTTTAAAAAACTCTCCATTCGATTTTCAATTGATCAAAAATTAGATTCGATCAATCGAAAATTACATTCGATTGATCTAAAACCAATCGAGCAGTGATTGAAACTGTCAGATTCAAACCAAAATTTTAATCGCATTTTCGATCGGTCGAGAGACAGATTCGATACATCGAAAATCTGGAAAAATCAATTTTTTGAAAAACAGAACAGTTTTGTGCAGAAACACCTTAAAGCACAGTATTTTATGAATAGAATGCATAAGTATAAGATGAAATGCTTTTCAAAAAACACTTGAATTAAACCCAGATTTCCCAAAATTACGATTTTCAATCAATTTTCCTTAAATTCTCAAACTTTAAACACATTTTGCTTTAAAAACCAAGAAATTCTCAATCTTGGATGGCCACAACAAAATCACACACAATAACATATACAAAGTTTAGCAAAGAGTAACTTGTGTAGTGTGTGCAACTAGCAAAAACTTGAGAGACATGTGAGGTTATATATGAATAGTAAGTAATCACAATTTCTAAAAACTTCATCACATACAATTGAAAAAGACTATCACCTAAAGAGTTACATCATATAACTTTCACATCTTTTAGAATAAAAGCTTGTAATTATGTAAGTTTCTTGAGTTGCCTCATAATGTACACACCAATTTTATTTGATTAGAAACTTATTAAAATAGTCAAGATAATGTACACACCAATTTTAATTAAATATGAAGTTATTATAGCCCAATAATGTACACACCAATTTTAGAATTTAAACCGAGGCCACAACTTTTGTTCTTTTTGTGTATGTGCTACACTTTCTTGAGCACAAAATCTTACGATATGCACTAAAGTGTTTATGATTGGCTAATAAATAGTGGTGAGATAATTATTTATGCATTTCTCAATAAGTTCAAGTCCGACAATCAAAGGCATGTGATTTCAAGATCAAGATAAAGTGATTAAAAACTATAAACATCTTCCCACACAACATGCACTACAAAGCTTAAACTAGTAAAGTGCAATAAATAAGTTCATCCAAGCTAAACAAGGTACATAAACATGTTATGTAAAGATAAAATGGCCAACCTTGATATCAAATCCAAGAAAAATAATGCAAAATACATTTTGCTTTCCTTTCTTCCCTTTTTTTTCATTAAAAAAAAACAACCTAGAATGAAATACATGAGTGTTATGCAATGCAAATCCTAGGAAAAAAAAACAAAGAAAACAAAAAAACAACAAAGGAAGAATGGTCACAAAGAGTAGAGCGATGAAGCACAAGGACCATGTCAAAAAGACTCAATTTGATCGAGCTTTTTGCATCCAAAACTTTTTAGATGCAACTTTTGCATTGGACTTATTATTGTTAGGATTAGTGCCCTTAAATCCTATTGTAATATGTCATGTATGATATTATGTATGAAATTATGTATTAAATGATGTATGACTTAATATTGTGATTAATAAAATTGCTTTATTCTTATCTAAAATGATGGAAACATGAATATTTGGACATTATCATAAAGTCCATGAGATGCATAGTATGTGATTTATGTTATTTAGTCACAGAAGATATAGATCACAAGTTCTTTGTAAACTCAAAACTTTGATTCGTAGTCGGTGATGAAATTGGACATTTCATCTGCGAAGACTATAACATATTAACTAAGATGATTTGTCTTGATCATGGAAGTGGAGACTTCTAGTTGATATGTTGATATGTTTTAAGAGTTAAGACATATTGAACTAGACCACTGTGAAATTTATTATTCTCTTAACGACTGTCAAATGAATAATAAATCTTACGATTTATATTTACATGAACTTTTAATCCTGAGAGAATAATGGACCTGATCATGAAGTGTAGGTTGCTTTGATATATCAGGAGTGAGATCTAAAGTATTGGTTAAAACCTCAGTATGTTGGGCAGCTACATTTAGTGTTGATGGAACATATATTCTTAAGATGGAATTCATAATCTCTTAATGGAGATATAAAATATTCCCTTGAGATAAGTTTAATGAGTTCGGTTATTCAGAGAGTTAGGCCTAACCACTTTAGTAAGGACTTACTAAAGTATATATATTTATGGAATTGGATTTCATAAATATACGATGAATATTTTAAAAGGATTAAACCGGATACTCAAGGATTAAGATGTAGTAATTTACAAAGTGGCAGTCTACTTTCATAACTTTGTATTATTACGAATATTTTATAAAGGGGTTGCATGTACAATAGAGTATTGGGATATAATTTATTAATAAGGCATATAGTGCAATTATATTTATATAGTGGTATTAAATATAATTAATGGTAACTTTGGACTTGTCAAGAGTTGGTCCTACTCCAAGCCACACACTAAAGCCCAATTGAGAAGGCCCAAAAGGCTAGCCCAATTAGATAATCAGTTATGTGGAGAGAAACATACAGAATTTTTATGAATATGAAATGGTTTGTATGTTGGTGTAAGTGAGTCTCCTTCATATGCTCTCTAGAACATACACACATAATTGATTGAGAGACCACACATCTTGGGTATCAAGTGAAATTAGAGTGAAGATTAGAAGTTTTCCCAAGTGCTTTTCATCTTCGGTTTTGAAATTCACCATACCAAGGTAAAATCTCTTGATTCTATATTCTGAAACTTACATTGTGCGTGTTATCAATTGCGAATGAAGTAGATCCGTTTATTTTTCCACTGCGTATGTTTTGTATGCGACACAAATATGTTATTTCCAACAATTATTCACATTAGAATTCTGAGCAACTTTAGGATTGGAATAAAGGTCTATAGCCTTTACCAACTCACCAATAAGTACCATAGGATCTTGTGCTTGAGGCACAAGTACTTTGGCTTATTTGCTCGCTTAGCAGCTTGCAACTTGAAACAGTTTGGACGAATGTGCCCAGAATTTCCACAAAAATGACAAACCCATGCAGGCTTATCATGCAACTTACCCTTTGGAGGGTTAGGAGCCTTAGGTTTAGATTCTTGAAGATCAATCCTAATCTTTCTAGGAGGTGTGACTTCTGCCGGTTTAGCAGCCTCACTCACAGAGGGTTCAGAAGAAGGAAAAAAGTTTGTGGAATAGGATTTAGGCACAAAGATGCTTTCTACAAAACCTAAACCAGTTTTGTTTAAGGGAGACTTTTGAACACTCAGCATGTGATCAAATTTGGAGCTTGCAAACCTATTAGTTTCTAGCAACAGATAATTCAAGTTCCAAATTCTTAACTTTATCAAGTAAAAGCATGTTCTCAGTCTTTACATTATTCAACAGTTCATTATCATCAAACAGTTTCACAGGTAAATTTTTCTTATCAAGTTCAAGAGATGCAATTTTCTTTAAGCCCAAGTCAACACTCATAGCATCCTTTGCAGCAACTTTGCAAAGTTTGTTATAGGCTTCTTGTAAATCTGCATCCTCAGAGAGTTCCCCATCTGAAGGGTTCTCTTCAACAGCAACACTTTCATCAACTACAACAGTAGCAGTGAAAGCAATGAAGTTTCCATCCTCATCACTACTAGACTCATTGTCAGAAACTTCATCATCACTAAGAGTTACAACCATAGTCTTACCCTTAGACTTCAAGAATGTAGGACATTTTGATTTCACATGTGTTAGGATATGTGCCCTTAAATCCTATTGTATGATGCTATGTATGATATTATGTATGACATTATGTGAGAAATCATGTATGACTTAATATTGTGTTTAATAAAGTTGTTTTATTCTTATCTAAAATAATAGTAACATGAATATTCAGATATTATCAAATAGTTCATGAGATGCATAGTATGCGATTTAGTCACAGAAGATATAGATCTCAAGTTCGTTGTAAATTCAGAATTTTGGTTCGTAGTCGATGATGAAATTGGGCATTTCATCTGCGAAGACTATAACATATTAACTACGATGATTTGTCTTGATCATGGAAGTGGTGACTTCTAGTTAATATGTTGATATGTTTTAAGAGTTAAGACATATTGAACTGGACCGCTGTGAGATTTATTATTCTCCTAACGACTGCCAATTGAATAATAAATCTCACGACTTGTATTCACATGAACTCTTAATCCTGAGAGAATAATGGACCTGATCATGAAATGTAGGTTGTTTTGATATATCAGGAGTGAGATCTAAAGTAATGGTCAAAACCTCCGTATGTTGGGCAGCCACATTTAGTGTTGATGGAACATATATTCTCAAGATGGAATTCATAGTCTCTTAATGGAGATATAAAATATTCCCTTGAGATAAGTTTAATAGGTACAGTTATTCAGAGAGTTAGGCCTAACCACTTTAGTAAGACTAAAGTATATATTTATGAAATTGGATTTTATAAATATATGGTGAATAACTCAAAAGGATTAAACCGAGTACTCAAGGATTAAGATGTAGTAATTTACAAAGTGGCAGTCTATATTCATGACTTTGTATTACTACGAATATTTTATGAAGGGGTTGCATGTATAATAAAGTCTTGGGATATAATTTATTAATGAGGCCTAGAGTGCAATTATATTTATATAGTGGTATTAAATATAATTAATGGTAACTTTGGACTTGTCAAGAGTTGACAGAAAAGCCCAAGGCCCATTGGAGCTAGTGTCTTATTTGTTCCCTTTTGGTCCCACTCCAAGCCACACACTAAAGCCCAATTGGAAAGGCTCAAAAGGCTGGCCCAATTAGATAATCAGTTATGTGGAGAGAAACATACAGAATTTTATAAAAGAATAAAATGGTTTGTATGTTTAAGATAATAAGATAAAATAAGGGAGAGAGATACTCTTTCATATATTCTCTCTAGAAAACATAGAGCTGATTGAGAGACCACACATCTTGGGCATCAAGTGGAATTGGAGTGGAGATTGAAAGTCTTCCCGAGTACTTCTTCATTTGGTTTTGAATTTCACCGCATCAAGGTACACTCTCTTGTTCTTATATTTAGAAACCTACATAGTGCATGTTATCAATTGCGAATGAAGTAGATCCGTTTATTTTCCGCTGCGTATGTTTTGTATGCGATACAAACATGTATATTTCCTAACAACATGACCATACCCTTGACAACCAAAACATTGTTGACCCATAGAATTAGTAGAAGGTTGACTTACTTTCTCTTTAGGTTTTTCAGTGTTATTCATCTTAGTGGAATCATTCCTCCTAAAATTTCTAGGTTCAACATTGTTTTTACCTCTTGCCCTTCTATTGTTGTTCCTAAGAAAGTTTCTAAAGTTCTTGGCAAGATATGCAATTTTTGTAGTAGAGGGCTCATCATCAAATCCACTTACTTCAACATCATCAACAGACTTAAGAGCCATTGATTTGGATTTACTTGTCTTAGGTAGGTTCACCTCATAGGAGTGAAGAGATCCTACAAGTTCATCAACAGGGATGAAGTCCACATCCTTGCTTTCAGTAATGGCAGTTACTTTGGGTCTAAAATCTTTAGTCAAAGATCGAAGTATCTTCCTAACAATTTTAGGTTGATCATAGATTTCACCCAAATTATATGCAGAATTAACAATATCATTAAGCTTAGCATAGAATTTATCAAAAGATTCATCATCAGACATCCTAATGCTTTCAAATCTAGTAGTTAATTGTTGCAACTTATTGATTTTTACTGCCTTAGTGCCTCCATGCACAGTTTGGAGGTATTCCAAGTAGTATGAGCATTCTCAATATTAGAGATTCTCTTAAATTCCTCCATAGAAACAACATTAAAAATAGCATTCATAGTTTTGCTATTAAAAAAGGCTACTTTTATTTGAGAAGTTTACCACTCACTAACAGGAGTAGTAGACTTCTCCCATCCGTTTTCAACGGAATTCCAAACTCTCTCATCAATAGATTTCAGGAATGCTTTCATCCTTACTTTCCAATAAGCATAATTATTCCCATCAAAGTGAGGTGGGATAACAAGAGAGTGACCGTGTTACATGACAACAGGGGTCAAGGATCAGCCCTTAGATCAAAGGATCTAAAATAAAAGAGCTAACCTGCTCTGATACCACTTGTACATTTTCAGACCCTTTAAAATACAACCAGATTAACCTAGTTAAATAGCCAAGTCATTACTTAGTCAAATTATCAAATCTAGGTTAACACAAATATATCATATCATTGTAAAGAGGGAAAAATAAAGAACACAACAATATGATAACCCAGCTATCCTCCCCGGTAAAAAACCTGGGGGAGGATTTAACCTAGCTATCCTTAAAGTAAAATAAATCTACTATGAATGAATTGAAGTTTACATAATAGCGACTTAGACTACTAACATCCTATTGCTACCTCGAGTAGGAAACTTACTACCACGACCATGTAACAGCTCCGAGTTCACGGACTACTTCTTTCTTGGATTTCCAGAAAGCACAAGCACTCCTGCTTATATATCTTTAAGCTTTTGAATCTACAACTGAATTGATCACCAAGCTCTTGACATCAATCTTGAGATTGGAAACCCTAAGTGTATGTGAAGGCAAACACCTCTAGATCTCACAAGAGATTCACACACACAGCATAAAGAGCAACCAAAAAACGTGGCTAGGGTTTTCCCTTTTATACTTAGGGCAAAACATAAAACCCAACACGTTAAACGAGCTTGGGCTGAGTTGAAAAATTCTTCAAAAAAAAAAAAAAAATCTGCACGATTTTCGATCGATCGAGTCAGGCAGATTTACACAATAAATCCTACAGTACACTCGATTCCAACTTTACACTTAAAAATACTTTGAGCAAGTCTAAAACAGGACTAAATATTTTGATTATGGTTTGTCAACATTACAAAATGAAGTTTTAATATATTTAAACCTAAAGTCTTAGAACCCAACAGAGCCAACTCGCCTATGTAGATACCGTATTTTGTCTGACCTCAATTTGCGTGCCGGACCCCGAAATTTTCAAAAATATTATCTTTTCTCCATAGGGCTGCGGAAATATCTAGATTGATGTGGCATAACCCATTCGGGCATCGGAGTACTCGAAGTGCCATTTTAGGTCAAATTGACCAAAATGCCCCTAGTCATCCCTGGGTTGACTGAAAGTCAAACGGGGTCAAAGTCTTGTTGAAACGACATTTTTCATGCAAGCCCGAGCTACTCGGTGATGTTCATCAACTTTGACCAAGTTTGACTCGAGGTTGACTCTCAAGGGCACCAAAAACCCTAATTTTGATCCGACTATCAGAACGGGTTGGGACTAGTGCCATTGCAAAGATTATCAAATTCCCTTTCCAATGACTATTCATGGGTCAAACCTTTGATTTGACTGTCAGATTTCCAATTTCTTTAGTTTTATAAAAACTAGACTTTTAGAGATTTTCAGGGACACCAAACTCAATTCAAGTCTGGGAAGACCTTCAAATACTCATCCAAAATTGAGCCAGAAAAAGCCAGAATTGCTGATGCCAGCAAGGGTGGCTGGTGGCCCTTATGTGGCTGTCGGCGGTGGCCGGCGCACATTGTATGGCTGCTGGAAGTTGAAGGGTCAGAATTCAACTATAAATGCTTCCATACCCCTCATTTTGCAAAAAAGAAGAAGAAGAAGAAGAAGATTTTGTGTAGTTTTCTAGGAAAATTCTCTTTCTCTTCTCTCTAATTGCTCTCCTAAACACATTTAAACACCTTTGATTCTTCTCTTTTCTCCACAATCTCGAGGTAGTGTTTTTGCATCCAATCTTCCTCTCCTTGGTTCCATACCTTGGATTTGAAGGTTAGGGGTGTGAATGTAGCTTTTTAGCTACAATCCATACCCTTTTCTTTTTATAGTTTTTTCTAGATTTTTCTTGTTCAATAATATGCTTTATTGCTTTTCCTAGCATGTTATTGCTTCCTAGCATGTTATATGGTTTCTCTTGCATGTTTCCTTGCTTTTTGCCATAATTTACAGCTTTGATGTTGTTGGCCTAGCCCTCTTGTGCTAGGATATGTTTAAATTTAATGCTTGTGCTTAGATCCACTTGCTTTTAGGCTCCTTGCCATGTTTATGTTAGGATTAGTGCCCTTAAATCCTATTGTAAGATGCCATGTATGATATTATATATGACATTATGTATGACATGATGTTTGACTTAATATTGTGATTAATAAAGTTACTTTATTCTTATCTAAAATAATGGAAACATGAATATTTGGACATTATCATATAGTCCATGAGATGCATAGTATGTGATTTATGTAATTTAGTCACAGAAGATGTAGATCACAAGTTCTTTGTAAACTCAGAACTTTGGTTCCTAGTCGGTGATGAAATTGGACGTTTCATCTACGAAGACTATAACATATCAACTAAGATGATTTGTCTTGATCATGGAAGTTGAGACTTTTAGTTGATGTGTTGATATGTTTTAAGAGTTAAAACATATTGAACTAGACCGCTATGAGATTTATTATTCTCCTAACGACTGTCAAATGAATAATAAATCTCACAACTTATATTTACATGAACTCTTAATCTTGAGAGAATAATGGACCTGATCATGAAGTGTAGGTTGCTTTGATATATTAGGAGTGAGATCTAAAGTATCGGTCAAAATCTCAGTATGTTGGCCAGCCACATTTAGTGTTGATGGAGCATATATTCTCAAGATGGAATTCATAGTCTCTCAACGGAGATATAAAATATTCCCTTGAGATAAGTTTAATGGGTTCAGTTATTCAGAGAGTTAGGCCTAACCACTTTAGTAGGACTAAAGTATATATTTATGAAATTAGATTTCATAAATATATGATGAATAACTTTAAAAGGATTAAACCGGGTACTCAAGGATTAAGATGTAGTAATTCATAAAGTGGCAGTTTACATTCATGACTTTGTATTACTACGAATATTTTATGAAGGGGTTGCATGTGCAATAAAGTCTTGAGAAATAATTTATTGATAAGGCCTAGAGTGCAATTATATTTATATAGTGGTATTAAAAATAATTAATAGTAACTTTGGACTTGTCAAAGAGTTGACAGAAAAGCCCAAGGCCCATTGGAGCTAGTGTCTTATTTGTTCCCTTTTGGTCCCACTCCAAGCCACATACTAAAGCCTAATTGGAAAAGCCCAAAAGGCTAGCCCAATTAGATAATCAGTTATTTAGGGAGAAACGTACATATTTTAATTAGAGATAGAGACTTCTTCATGCAAGGGTTATGTATGTGAGTGTTGGACACTTTCTCATTCTCCCTAGAACAAACACATATAACTGATTGAAAGACCACACATCTTTGGCATCTAGTGGAATTGGAATGAAGATTAAAAGTTTTCCCAAGTGCTTTTCATCTTCGGTTTTGAAATTCACCATACCAAGGTACACTCTCTTGATTCTATATTCTAAAACTTACATAGCGCATGTTATCAATTGCGAATGAAGTAGATTCATTAATTTTCCACTGCGCATGTTTTGTATGCGATACAAACATGTATTTTTCCATCAGTTTATGCTTGGATTTACATGCCTATGTGTTCGTTGCCATGTTTATGCTTAAGTCTATGTCCCTTTGGGCCTCGTGTCATGCCTATTCTTAGATCCTCGTGTTTATGTGCCTCGTGCCATGTTTTTGTGCTTAGATCTATATGTTGGTTGCTATGCCATGTGCTTCTATAAATCTTTTGTCCCCTGATATCTCTCTTTCTTGTGTTTTGGCCCTTATTGGTGGGGTGTAGACCTAGATCCCATGGTCTAGGCCTATATCTACACACCTAGGCCTATATTAAAGGGTTTGGATCATTTCCCTCTATGCTATGTTTGCTTGCTTGCTTTTATGCTTTGTGTTGATCTTAGCCTCTCTAGATCTAGGCTTTGCCATGCTTTATGCCCCCGTGGGCTTGTTCCTATGTGGTTACATCCATCCCCCTCGTGGCCTAATGAGGTGTAACCACTTGTGAGACGCATCCCTGTGATGCCGGTTTGCTTAATGCATACCCTTTCTCCACCCAGCACGATGTTGCTTGCCATGCTTGCTTTGTGCCACCTGTTTGGCTTTCTTTGCTTCCTTGCATCTTTGCATGCTTGCTTACATGTTCATGAATGAGTTTGTGTGTTGTCCATACTCTAATCCAAAAAAACTATGGACACCCAATCCAAACCTACATTTATCCTCCTAGGACACCTTATTTTGTTTGCTTAGCATGCTTTGTTTGCCCTCGTTTGGCTCTCTTTGTTAGTGTGTTCTATGCATGCTCTCCCTAGCTCCCTTGTTTCTTCCTTTGCTTGTCTCCTGGCTTGTTTCATTTGTCTTTGCATGTACATGCATAGAGCATGGACACTTGGAGTAAAGGTTCGACCTTTTAGGTGCAAGCAATAAGGGCAAGGATGAAAGCCAACAAAGGGCACTGTTTAGTAGATTAGGGGGCCTAGCCCCTCCTGAGTGGTTTTCTCTTTCTCTCTATCTAAGCCTCTTCTCTAGAGCATGTATTAGGGTCCCCTCCGTGTACCCCCTTTACTTTTCCTGCTCTTTGCTTGAGCCACGTTCCTTGGGTATGGCAATGTCTGTTTTACATTTCCTGTACCTTACTAGGCCATACCCTTGGAACGTTGGCAATTTCTGTTTTACTTTCCTGCTTTGTGTGATAGCATTGTGCATGATGTTTGTGTGTGTATATATATATATATATATATATGCCTACGTGTGTGTGGATGATTGTGCACTTTGTATGATGGACTCTCATGGTTATGTGAGTGACCCTTTCGCCATGAGTGCTCTAGACCTTGTGGCATGAGTATGTGCTCAAGGTGATTGCTGTAGATGCATATTTGTGTCATACTGTGTGCATAGTCACCGCGGTGTGATCGTCTCGATCCATGTCACTAAGTGACATCGGTTTCCCCGTGTATGTGTCACGTATCAATGTATTTAAACGCTTTGAGGGGTTACGACTCTTCCTAGCAAGAGCATGTTGGCACGCATCGTATACACAGGCACGAAAACGTCGTGTGCCATAGTGCAGCACATGCGAAACTTTGCCGGATTTTCACTGTGAAAATGGGGCATCCCCATTGCTGAGTTCTCATGTCAAAAGCTTGGTGAGAATAGTGTTTTGTGTGCTATAATGCATCTGAGGTGAAGCGCTCTTGGAATTCCGCCACGAAAATAAGGCGAAATGCTACCAAATTTTCGCCATGGAAATTTGGCAATGATTCCAGACACACTTGGAAAGCATCGATCGAGACCACACTAATTCCAAAACCAAACCTCAAAACCCAATACATTTAAAGCCCTGAAACTAATGCCAATAGCTCGTTTTCAACTTCCAATGTCCAAAATTTTTGATTTTACCAAAACCAAGGATTGTCTACGGACAGGCGTTGTGGGTGCCTAACACCTTCGCCACACATAACCAGATTTCTGAACTTAAGAATCAATATTTTTTTTATCCATCCATATTAGATTAGGAAAAACGACTTTTTTCTTAGCTTAGGATCAGTAATAAAATCAAATAGAGTCAGGTGACTAATCACACCTTAGAAAAACCCAATGATTGGTGGCGACTTCACTTACCCTTGGTAATTTCCTTAAAATCGATTCATATTCCAGTCACACACCCGAGACACAACACACCTCCATATCCATATCATCTCTCGCATCGAGAGAAGGGTGCGAGTGTCGCTGCGATGGGTCGTCGAGCAGCCGCAAGGCGTCGATAGCCTAATCAGAAGATAAAACAATAAAGTTCTCAAACAAGATATAAAGTAGATTGAATATGAGTGATTGAGAAAATCATTCAATTGACATGTTACAGGGAAGATTAAGAATTCAATATATTCTTAAATCATAACAAATCGAGGAGTTCAAGCATTCAATACAAATATGAATCATATTAAATCTTAAAAACTTGTCAACATGCAATGATTCCAAATAGTAAATCAATCTCAAAATTCAATCATCAATCCGTAGAAATCATGTTGATAATCCCAAGAACACATGATAAAAATATTAGGTTTCACCTCTAATCGTAGCTAGAGATTTAGCCACACATAGTTATGCAAAAGAAATCTATAAAAACAATGCTAACCATCTTAAAAAATAAAACAAAAGATGAAAAACGTTCTAGGGCTTTTCCTCCGCTATAACCTCTGTCTCCTCCAAAAGAATAAGAGAAAATCCCTTAAATTTAGTATGGGAATCCCTTAATTTTTGAAATTTTATCTACTGTCAGATTCCAGACCACTTTTGACCATCAAAACCATTTTTATTGAATTTTTAATAAACTACAAAGTTGTAGATCTTCAAGTCTTCTTTCTATGACCCTAAGAATCAGGTTAATCGGACATTTGTGCAAGAGGTTATTGCAAAAATACTGAAATAGTGCAGGATGATTCTAGATCAAGAATTTTCCAATTTTGGCTTGGATGAATTTCTTTCTTCCCTTTTCTACTCTCACACATTTTTGACTTATTTAATGCTTCAAAAACCATGCTCCAATTGATCTTGACCCTTGGATTCTCTTGACAACATGTCTGTATGGTTAGCTGAATGGTTTTAATCTCTTATAAGAGAAAAATACATGTAATAAGTATATTTTTGAGAAATATTTCAAACTCACATATTTATGTGTAATTAGATATGAGATTGATGCGATATTGCCTACTAAGACTAAGATAATAGTGTAATTTTAGGCAATCAACACACCCCCCAACTAGCATTTTGCTTGTCCTCAAGCAAAGAATGTGTAGAATTCAACAAAAGTATTGCAACACATCCAAGTCCCCCCCTTCCCCCCCCCCCCCCTTTCAAAGGGAATTATTTAACCACTAAAATCATAAGAATAAAGCAACAAGAGTTTTAGAGAACATTGGAAATACTCAAATCTAGAATTTTAAGGCACAAAAGATTGAGAATAATTCTAGCCTCATTATAATTTCCAAGACAACAATTCAAGTTCAATGTATTACGCCTCTATTAGAAGATTGCAAATAAATATGCACCAAGTTATACTATGAGTAAGGATTGAACAAAGTAAAGTTTTAGTTCCCCAAGGCAATGCTGAAACCAATATCCACTAAGAACAGGTCAAAGACCTGAGACTTGATTCAAAACCTAGCTCACTGTCCAAGTTAACTAGAGATGTGGATATTCACCTTAATACCTCTTGGGATTAATTTGTGATATTCTAGCTTAGTCGCATTTTTACAATGATAGCTTTCACTCTAGTCAGATAGGCCAATTAAACAAAAAGATTAGATCACATAGAATTCATGGTTATGTTGCTTCCTTCTTCAATTGGAACCCCCATTTTTTTCCCCCTTTTTTTAGAGATCTTCACAACTAAGTAGCCCTTTTCATTGTACCTAGTCTAATTCACTAGTCCCTTATTAATGCCTCCAAATTTCAACCAAAATATTTTTTCTTCTTCAGCAAACCAAGTGAACAAGCAAGTCAAGGTTCATCAGGCCTTAGAGTGGCTATTAGGATAATACTGCCTTATCAAACCTCAACTCCCAAAGAATAAGCCCAACTAAAAGTTCAACATTAATTGCTCACTGCTAACAAAAAGATTAATAAATTAAAACTCAAATTGCATGTACTTTTGAATTAAGCAAAAAGCAACAAAAATTCTCAAGCTCATGTGCCAAATCATTCAGTTTAAGTACAAACAAGTGTGATCTCAAATTATTTATTTATTTATTTGCTTTTTCTTTGAAAAAAATGAAAATGAAAAAAAAAAACTCAAATTAACATGGAAACAATTTATGCAAAGCCACACCCCCTAACTTAAACTCAACATTGTCCTCAATGTTATAAGCCAAAGCATAAGTCATGCAAAACTTATCACATAGAAAACAAAAATATGAAATAAGGTGAGTGGGTAAAAAGTACCTGAGAATTGCAGAATGAAAGCAATCTAAAGACTAACATCACTGTATCCAATTGTTAATGAACAAAATAAAACAACTGAAAAAAAAACTAATGTACAGCAGCTTCGCCCATGGGAGCATGGATCAATCAAGATAAACAAGTTCTTTAAGAGGGGTGGTTTCCACCACCGGAACAAATTTATCAAAAAATGGTTTTAACCTTAAAAACACTACCATTATTTGGATTCTCAATCTCAATGGTCCCATGTGGAAAAACAGTTTTAATAAAGAAAGGGCCAGACCACCAAGATTTTAGCTTCCCTGGAAACAAATGTAGCCTTGAATTATAAACAAGAACTTTTTGAGATGGTTCAAAAGACTTCCTCATTATATTCTTATCATGAAAAGATTTCATTCTTTCTTTATAAATCCGAGTATTGTCATAGGCATCATTCCTTTTTTCCTCAAGTTCATTCAATTGCAACTTGCATTGAGCATGAGCTTTGTCTAAATCAAAATTCAGAATTTTTATTGCCCAATAAGCTTTATGCTCAAGTTCCACAGGCAAGTGACAAGCTTTCCCATAGACAAGTCTATAACGTGACATACTAATCGAGATTATGAAAACAATGCAGTATGCCCAAAGTGCTTCAATTAGCCTAAGAGACCAATCTTTGTGGTTTGGTTAACCATTTTTTCAAAAAAATTTTTAATTTCCCGATTAGATACCTTAACTTGACCACTTGTTTGTTGATGGTAAGGAACTACCTCATGTTCTCTTAAAACATTCAACACATCTTTCTCCAAATTTTCATTCAAGTGCATAGATATCACAACAGGAAAATTCTCATCTTGACCTAAATAAGCATATTTTAATTCAGAAGACAAGGGTTTTAGGTCAAGTTTTGGTGCTTGGAAACTAGATGGATAAATTTTATTAAGTGTAGGTAATTCTTCAAAACATGACTTCCATCTATTATTGTCCATTGCTGTAGTACCATCTAACAAAGCATTAATCATGTCCAACTTTATGTCATAATTATTGGAATTAAGTAAACATGCTTCTATAGGATTAGAGAACATAGAATGAGTAGATTTACCTTCCACCAATGTTTGGATCATATTTACCTCATCAATCTCTCCATTATCATTAGCAGGTTGCTTACAAATGTTGAAAATATTCAGCTTAATAGTTATATTCCCAAATGTCAGCTTCATGACACCATTCCTGCAATTAATCAAAGCATTAGAAGTAGCTAAGAATGGTCATCCTAAAATAATAGGAATAAGAGTGCTAGCTTGTGAAATAGGTTCTGTATCCAAAATAATAAAATCTACAGGAAAATAGAATTTATCAACTTGTACTAACACATCCTTTACTACCCCTCTTGGTATACAAATAGATCGATTTGCAAGTTGTAGAACAACTTTGGTGGGTTGTAATTTACCAAGACCCAATTGTTTGTACAAAGAGTAAGGCAATAAATTCACACTAGCCCCTTGTGGACATAGAGAGTAGTTGCCACCTAGTCTTTGCAATAGCCCAGGAACCATATATACAACGTCCTCTCGAGGAATGACCTTTTGATCTTACTACTAGAGATATGGGTTCAGAATAAAGGTACGGTCTTGGGAAGGTGTTAGAAGCCCAAAATGGCCCAACCCTAAGGTTGGCTTCCTATCATTGTGTCTTATGTCTTAACCCTATTAAAGGCATGCTCAATACTTGTATCTAACTCACACACTCACTAGCATACATCAAACAATCAACATGGCATCAAACATCCCTAACCATACATCTATCATGGCATACCCTAGCATTCACCTAGCAAACAACCTACCAATCATCTAGCATACATGTCATGGCATCAAGGCATTCATCACATCATAAACCCTAATCATCATGCATCTAAACATGCTTCATCACAAACCCTATCATCGCACATCTAAATATGCTTCATCACAAACTCTATCATCATATTCAAGGCAAAAACATGTGAGCATTTAAGATCAAAAGTAGAAATAAAGCCAACAAAACATGTCATCATCCAAGGCATCAAGATCACAATTTTATCACCAAACCCAACCATGCATGTACATTGTGAATGCATGACTTACCTTTACTTACCTTGCAGCAAATCAGCACCTTTGGCATTATGCATGAGCATGTGAATGCATGTTCATAGCATCAAAATAAAACAACATAAGATAAAACCTAATTCTAGCATGTGAGAGCAAACAAGTAATTAAACATGTGAAACAGAAGCTTTGAAAGCATGAAAATATGGAAAAGAGGCCAAACAGAAGTATACATGTGAAAGCAGAAGCAAAAACAGATAAATAAAAATTAGGGTTTCTGGACAAGTTCATGCGCATGCATGAACAACCCTGCATGCGCATAATCAAGCCTGTGTGCGCAGGCAATGTTATGCGCAAGTGGGTTTCTGCCCAAAAACCCTAGAAACACAACATAACTTCAAAATGATAAATCTAACATCCTAACATGCTTTTAAAACATACAACTACATAAACCTAAGCCAGATGAACATATCAAAACATAAAACAAGCAAAGAAACAAACAAAAACAGAATTAAACTTAAAGGAAATAAAAGAAAAGATTTAGAACTATACCTCAAAGAAAAGTTCTTCAAGATTGATTTTTATCCGTTCCCCTCGGTTAAATCTATTTACAATTCAATAAAAGAGTGATTAGTAATCTTAAACTCAAAGATCAAGGCCAACAAAGGCCCTAATCAAAAGAAAATTGACTTGAGGATGTTTTGTGAAAAACTCCTCCTTTGATTCACTATCGCTAGTGAATCTTAAAGTTTTCCTTGTGGGATTTCTGTTTGTTTTGAAAATATACCATGTAAGGCTACTTGTGTGAAAATAGGGGTTTGGAACGATTCCTAGACGGTGTGGGATTCATTCCAAATCTCAAAATTAATGCAGAACACTTGCCTAGTTTAGTTTCTAGAATTCACTATTAATGCGCAAGATCAGGCCTACATACACATGCAAAAAGCTGCGTGCGTAGGCCAATTCTTGTGTGCACATAGCGAAGGTTTCCTTGGCCTTGTTTTTCAAAAAATAGATTTATTTGCTCATTAAAATTTATATTTTTCATTTTAACATTTCTCAAGTCAATTTAACATTTGATTGGGCCCTAAACCAACCTTGGGTCTTGGAATTCATCATCATTGGGGAATTAGGGCTTGAGTCGTAAGAGGTACAAAATGCGGTATCTACACCCTTAAATCAATCAATGCTTTCTCAATTTGAAAATTACCAATGATGCCAGAAATAGTAGGGCAACCTGGATCTTTGTATTTCAATGAAATTTTGTGTTGGATGAGAGCACCTACCTGCTCTGTTAAAAATGCCTTCTTTTGTACATTGAGGTTTTGCTTCACTGTGCAAAGATTTTTAAAAAATTTTGCATAAGAAGGAATCTGTTTAATGGCATCTAACAAAGGAATATTTACCTTCACTTGTCTAAACACTTCCAAGATGTCTTGATTTGTTGCCCTCCTTTTTAGTGCAATTAGTCTTTGAGGGAATGGGGCAACTGGCTTGTATAGTTTCTCCTTATCACCCTTATTGTCAACATCACTAGGCTCATCATCACCCTTAGTTTCAAGATTTTCCTTAGATTGGGAAAGATTCATAGGAATATCTTTGTTTATCACTTTTCCACTTCTAAGGGTGGTGACTAATTTGGCATGTTCAATGTGAGGTTGTTGAACCTTATGGACCTCAAATTGGGTTTTAGGGTTAGGTTGAGGTTGGGGTTGGGTAGGAAAAACCCCTTTTTCCCTTACATTCAATCTTGATTCAATTTGATCAACTGAGTTTTTTAACTCTTGAAAATTTTGCATTGTATTTTGGTTGATTTGGGTTTGGCCTTGTATGAAGGTCTACTATGTATCCTGAAGGGAATTCTTACGTGGTGGTACATAAGGAGCTTGGGAAGAAGACCCTTGGAGTTCATTGGTAGATGAGCCATTTCTCCAACTAAAGTTTGGGTGGTTTTGCCAATTAGGATTATATGTTTCAGAGTATGGCGAGCTAAAAGGCCTCTTATAAGCATTGGCTACATTAGCTTGCTCATGTGAAACATCTTGAAATGTAGGAATTGTGGGACAATCTTTGGTCAAATGGGTATTGGTCTCACATATCCCACCGCTACTCTCAATGGGTCCAAGTTTCTTAGCCTCATTAGTTTTTCCCAACTATAGCCTCTACGTTTCTGGTTAATCTAAATTCTAGAATTTACATCATCCTCTTCCTTAAGGTGATATAAACCTCCCTTGGAACTAGGTCCAGGTTTTTCCATTTCACTTGTATTTGTGGTCTCCCTAACTTGAGCATTGTCAGCCAAAAGATCAAAGTAATCTCAGGCTTCATCTGGTGATTGATTCATAAATTCACCGTTACACATCACCTCAACAAATTGCCTCATTTTTTGAAAACAAGCCATCATAGAATTAATTACTTTCCATGTCTCATACTCATGATGTGGGCATACAAGTAACAACTTTTTAAATCTCTCCAAACACTGAAAAAAAGTTTCATTCTCCTTTTGAGAGAAATTCATTATGTTCCCCCTAAGTGTGTTGGTCTTATGGGTAAGGAAAAATTTCTTAAGAAATTCCCTAGTCATCTCTTGCCATGTTCTAATGGTATTAGGCCTCAAGGAGTGTAGCCATCATTTGGCCCTCTCCTTCAATGAAAAAGAAAACATTTTATGCATCACAACATCATCAATAACATTTTTATATTGCAATGTAGCACATACCTCATCAAATTCTTTGAGGTGCAAATACGGGCTTTTAGAATCAAGCCCATGAAACATAAGGAGTAATTGGATCACACCCGGTTTTATATTAAAGTTTCCCACAGCATCAGGGAACACCATACACAAAGGTGTACTGGTTCTAGTAGGTTGCAAATAATCCCCAAGATCTGACAGGTGGGTCCTTATGGTGCTCATTATTCCCTTGGGTATTCTCATCATTAGCCATGGTTGACAAATTATTAGAAAGTTCTGTATAAGGCTCAGTTTACTCAACAATAACTTGCTCCAATTTAATTCTATAAAGTCGTCTTGTATGGTCACGATGCCAAACGCTCATACACAATTAAATCAGTAACTTCAGAAAAATTGAAACAAATTACCTGAAAAGTTTTGGTGAAGTTTTTATTAAGTGTTCTACAAACTTGATGAACTTCCCCAAACTTTTCTCCTTGATGAGAATAAGTACCTAAATAAAAACAAAAGAAAAATATTCAATAAAAATAACTAATCTAAACCAAAATCTAGGAAACTACTAAAAATAATAAAAATTAAAACACAGTGTTCAAGTTGCATTCCCCAGTAATAGAAAAAACTTGTCGCTATTAACATAATGCAAAACCAAGTGCAGCTTTTTCACAAGTAATAATATCTCAGTGAATCCGAGGTCGATCCACAGGGAATGATTGACACTAATGTAAAAACCTCTATTGTTAAGAAGTAAATAAAAACAGTTGTTTGTTTGTTTTTCCACCCAAAGATGGAGCAAGATAATATTGAACCTATAATTGAAAATAGCAAAAAAAATCTAAGAGAAATTAATAGAGAGAAAGCATTAGGGATTCAAGGATCCACCTAATATTTTATCACATGAACTTGGATTATTTTTAACTCAATTAGGGTAGAGAGCCAACTTGTCTAATTAGAAGATAAAACAATAAAGCAATCCAACAAGGTATAAAGTAGATTGAATATGAGTGATTGAGCAAATCATTCAATTGACATGTTACAGGGGAGATTAAACATTCAATATACTCTCAAATCATAACGAATCAAGGAGTTCAAGTATTTGATATAAATAAAAATCATATTAAATCATAAAAACTTGTCAACATGCAATGATTCCAAATAGTACATCAATGTCAAAATTCTATCATCAATCCATAGAAAGCATGTAGAAAATCCCAGAACACATGATAAAAATATTAGGTTTCACCTCTAACCCTAGCTAGAGATTTAGCCACACATAGTTATGCAAAAGAAATCCATAAAAACAATGCTAAACCAAGGGTTTTTCCTCCACTATAACCTCAGTCTCCTCCAAAAGAAAAAGAGAAAATCCCTTAAATTTAGGATGGGAATTCCTTAATTTTTGAAATTTTATCTATTGTCAGCTTCCAGCCCATTTTTGACCTTTAAAAAGATATTTATGGAATTTCTAGTAAACTACAAAGTTGTAGATCTTCAAGTCTTCTTTCCGTGGTCGCAAGAATCAGGCATCGGACATCTGTGCAAGAAGTTATGGCAAAAATATTGAAACAATGCAGGATGTTTCCATATAAGGATTTTTCCAATTTTGGCTTGGACGAATTTCTTTCTTTCCTTTTTCTATTCTCACACGTTTTGACTTATTTAATGCTTCAAAAACCATGCTTTAATTGATCTTGACCTTTGGATTCTCTTGATAGCATGTCTGTATTGTAACGCTCCGGCCCAATAAAAAAAGAAAAAAGAAAAAAGAAAAAAGAAAAAAGAAAAAAAATAAGGATAAGATCGGATTTTTGGACCCCCCAACATGCCCCACCTACCCCATTTACTACTACCACTCATTCTCTCAAAATAGCTCCCTCTCTCTTGCTTTGGCTGGTCAAAGTAATTATTCCTTTACACTTTTCTTTTTTTCATTTCCTCACAAACACAACAAACACTCCTCTTTCACACTCTCTTACTCTCCCACCGGTGCCATTCCTCACCACCATTTTTCAGGCAAGATCATCATAAAACTCCAGAGGAAAAACCTAAGGCTCACTTATCTCTATTATTTGAGGTAAAAATTTCTAATCTTTTTGGTGATTTTTATACTTTTGCTTGAGGTTCTTTTAATCTAAGCTTTGATAATGATATTCATGTGATTTTTGAGCTTTGGAAGTGATATTTATGTGTTTATGTGCATGGGTTTTTGATTTGGTGGATTTATTTGATGAGTGAGTTTATGGTTTTCAAAAATGGTTTCTAACTAAGGTTTATTTGAGGTGGAAATTTAGGGGTTTTGAGTTATATCATGTTATCTCAGTGAATCTAATTTTTCCATTACTATTGAGTTTATTTGGAGCTAGATAAAGATTTAAATTGTTTGTGTTGGAGGATATTGTGATTTTGGTTTCATGGGTCTCTTGGTGATGTGTAAATCTTATGGAAGTTACTAATGAATTGTTAAGATTTTAGCATTAGGGAGATGATCTTGAAAGGGTTAATTTTAGAAGTTGGAGTCTATGCCTTGCAAATTAAATTGTTGAGTAACTTTGGAAGTGGGATACTTTACTTGTGAGGTTGGATACTTAGGCTTGCCTAAGTAATTTCTTATTTAGTGATTTCTAATTTGTAGCTAGACACAATATCAAGCTTGATACTTATTGTGATAGGTTTGCTTGACATCATTTAGGTTCTAGCTAACCTCCTTTGGAGCTTGGAGAATTAGGCTTTTGTGAGTTGCGAGGTAAATAGCTTTTTAATGGGATTTTTGAAAAATAACCATGTTGCATAAACATTCGTTTTAGGTCAAACACATTTTGGAAAATTATTTGTGGAACTATGTTTTCTTAAAAAGTGTTGTGTTGTGACCCTACTATATATGTTTATATATGAAAATGCATCATATTTGGTATTGCATATGGGAAAATGCATGAGTTGTTAGTATGGAAAAATATAAGCATTGTTGATTTAATCCTTTGATGATGGTTTTTAGGAAATTATTGCATTGTTTGCAATTTCTAAAGATGCTTTTATCTTGACTTATGTTATTTGGGAAGTTAATACAAAATCTTTTTGACAAGAAATAGTTTTGAAGGCTTTAAGAACCTTGCGAATATCTTGGGTATTCAAATATTTTATGAAACTACTTGGAAGTGAATTACATATTTCGAATTAAATGTAGTTTATGAGCTCTTTATGTTTCATCCATGTGCTATGACATGTGATGACCCAGTGATTACCTAGCTAGAAACTATAGTCTGTGTGACATTGGTATCTTAGCACACGTCTTTGTGATGGTTACTGAGTTTTGTCTTTGTGACAGTGATGAGTTTCGTCTTTGTGACGGCATATTTAGATCTGACTGTGTGTCGACGATGAGTTCCATCTTTTTGACGGCATTTTCATGTGGCCTTGCATTTGGAATTGTATTGTTATTGCTCACAAAATGTAGTATATAATTTCATGCGAGCATTTTGAGAAGCTTTGTGCCGTATCATTTTAATTATTCTTGTCATATTATTATTAGAAATGGTTTTATAGAATTCATTTGGAAATTCCTAAATTATAACATGCTTTGTAAACTATTCATTATCATGAAACTTGCATTTTCTCCACCCCCATTAATCATGCTACTTACTGGGCTCTATCTCATCCCATTCTTTCACAAACTTTTTCAGAGTAGGCAACGATAATTTTAAGACAGGTTTTTGTGGCTAGCCATAGTTAGACTAACTACTGATGGAGGCTGGAGTTTTGTGATGGTGATCTTTAGATAATGCACATCTTAGAGGATGCTTGACTCATTCTTTTGTATCTAATAGTAGTGGTGATGACTTTATTCCCATTGATGGGACAAGCTGATGATGTGTAATTATATTTATTTAGACCTTCATTCTTTTGTGGCCAATGATCCTTGTAATTATTGTATAGAGCTCTGACTTACTTTAGGAGTATATTTAATGAAATTATTATGAATATTCTTGATGTTGGTACTTGGTATGGATTATTTGGATTGATTTGTCAAAAAGGAAAAATATTCAAGTGCCTTTGGGTTATATTTCTCATGCTTTGGACCCTTTTGGGTTTGGAGTGTGACTTGTATGATTAGCTGAATGGTTTTAATCTCCTACAAGAGAAATATACATGTAATGAGTATATTTTTGAGAAATATTTCAAACTCACATATTTACGTGTAATTAAACATGAAATTGATGTGATATTGCCTACCAAGACTAAGATAATAGTATAATTTTAGGCAATTAACACTTGCGTACGCATGCAGGGACCCTATGTAGGCATACACAGGTCCTACGTGCGCATGTAGACACTCAGAAACCTCAATTTTGTCTAGTTTAAGATTTTTTTCACTTATTTTCCTTATCCAATCCAGATTCTATGCTCTTTTTCATTATTTTGTAGGTTTTATCGCCTTTCACTGGTAGGGGCAGTACTAGCCGTATCACTTCGTGGTATAGGGCCTTGACCAAAGATACAAAGGCCTTGGTACAAATGGCCGGCTTCGAGCCTATCATACGTTTTCTTCCAGAGGCTTCTACTGGGAGATAATAATGACTCCCCATGACTTCCATTAGATGACGGGCCTGAGATTTGATGGGCCCCTCATTGATCTAGAGGGTGAGTCAGGTATTTAGCTGGGCATAGACTTACTGGGGTGTAGGAACTTAAGTGAGAGCATTCGCTACTTCGATCTAGAGGCAGTCTACAGATCTTGTTTTCAAGCGATGCTAGATGAATGTGCCTGGATGGCTAAGGCATTTTTGTTGTATCTACTGGGGGCGTATCTCTTTGCCAATGGAGGGCAGACAGTGTCTTTGAGATGGTTTGCCCTCTTCCATGACTTTGGGTATGCGTGGGAGGTGAACTGGGCCAGGCTTGCCTCGCCTACCTCTATTCGATCATGGACACGCTCAGCCGAGGGACTCTGTACCAACTAGCAAGGCCTTGGGAGCTCCTTGAGGTTAGACCCTTTTTCTTTTCTTATACAGTTCCATAAATTGTACTCTGTACTCTTGCAAACCGTATTTATTCATATGCCATCTAGGTTTACAAAACTGTACTTCATAGTCTTAGCAAACTATATCCATGCTCTATCTTGCAACTGTTATCTTGCAAACCGTATCTTGTTTTCTTGCAAATTGTCATCTTGCAAACCATATTTATGTCTTGCAAACTATCCCCTTGCAAACTGTAACGTGTATCTTTCTTTTATAAATTGTCATCTCGCAAACCATTTTTTGCAAATTATTATCTAAAATTGCATCTTGCTTTCTTGCAAACTATCATCTTGCAAACTGTATTGTGTTCTTTTCTATGCAGCGTTGGGCCTTAAACTATGGCTGCCGATGCCTTGTAGTGGTCGACCACCTATTGCGGCGATGCTCATGTGCCTCCCTTAAGGGCGAGCTCATGAGCTCGGATGTTGTGAAAGATGAAGGTGAAGGACCTCCGGTGTGTGTGATTGAATCGAGGCAATTTTAATAGGGTAAGTGAAGTCTGTTGGGAAATCATCATGTTTGTATCGAATACAAAACATACGCAGCGGAAAATAAACGGATCTACTTCATTCGCAATTGATAACATTCACTATGTAAGTTTCAGAATATAAGAACAAGAGAGTGTACCTTGATGCGGTGAATTTCAAAACCGAATGAAGAAGTACTCGGGAATACTTTCAATCTTCACTCCAATTCCACTCGATGCCCAAGATGTGTGGTCTCTCAATCATTTCTATGTTTCTAGAGAGAATATGAAAGAGTGTCTCTCTTCCTTATTTTCATTACCTTTTATATGATGAAACATACAAACCATTTTATTCTATGTAAAATTCTGTATGTTTCTCTCCACATAACTGATTATCTAATTGGGCTAGCCTTTTGGGCCTTCCCAATTGGGCTTTAGTGTGTGGCTTGGAGTGGGACCAAAAGAGAACAAATAAGACACTAGCTCCAATGGGCCTTGGGCTTTTCTGTCAACTCTTGACAAGTCCAAAGTTACCATTAATTATATTTAATACCACTATATAAATATAATTGCACTCTAGGCCTCATTAATAAATTATATCCCAAGACTTTATCATACATGCAACCCCTTCATAAAATATTCGTAGTAACACAAAGTCATAAATATAGACTGCCACTTTGTGAATTACTACATCTTAATCCTTGAGTACCCGGTTTAATCCTTATGAGTTATTCACCATATATTTATGAAATCCAATTTCATAAATATATACTTTAGTCTTACTAAAGTGGTTAGGCCTAACTCTCTGAATAACTGTACCCATTAAACTTATCTCAAGGGAATATTTTATATCTCCGTTAAGAGACTATGAATTCCATCTTGAGAATATATGTTCCATCAACACTAAATGTGGCTGCCCAACATACTGAGGTTTTGACCGTTACTTTAGATCTCACTCCTGATATATCAAAGCAACCTACATTTCATGATCAGGTCCATTATTCTCTCAGGATTAAGAGTTCATGTGAATACAAGTCGTGAGATTTATTATTCAATTGACAGTCGTTAGGAGAATAATAAATCTCACAGCGGTCCAGTTTAATATGTCTTAACTCTTAAAACATATCAACATATTAACTAGAAGTCACCACTTCCATGATCAAGACAAATCATCGTAGTTAATATGTTATAGTCTTCGCAGATGAAATGCCCAATTTCATCACCGACTACGAACCAAAATTCTGAGTTTACAAAGAACTTGTGATTTATATCTTCTGTGACTTTTCACATAAATCACATACTATGCATCTCATGGACTATTTGATAATGTCCGAATATTCATGTTACCATTATTTTAGATAAGAATAAAACAACTTTATAAAACACAATATTAAGTCATACATCATGTCTCACATAATGTCATACATAATATCATACATAGCATCATACAATAGGATTTAAGGGCACATATCCTAACAAAGTCGCCACCAATTATTGGGTTTTTTCTCAGGTGTGATTGGTTACTTGACTCTATTTGATTTTATTACCAATCCTAGGTTAAGAAAAAATGTCATTTTTCTTGATCTAATATGGGCAGATAAAAAATCTTGATTCTTGAGTTCAGAAGTTTGGTTACGTGTAGGGAAGGTGTTACGCACCCCACAATGCCCGTCCTCAGACAGTCCTTTGTTTTGGTAAAATCTTAATTTTTGGACATTGTCAATAAAAAACAGGCTATTGGCATTAGCTTTTGGGGCTTTAATAAAATTAGGCTTTGAGGTTTGGATTCAAAAAGGGTGTGGTCTTAATCTATGCATCACTAGTATATTTTGGAATCATTGCCAAATTTCCATGGCGAAAATTCGGTAGCATTTTGCCTTATTTTCATGGCGGAAATTCGACAGCGCTTCTCCTTAGGTGCTTTATAGCAGACAAAACTTTACTTTCACCAATCTTTTGTTGTGAGAATATGGCAACAAAGGTACCCCATTTTCACGGTGAAAATTCGGTAGAGTTTTGTGTTTGGTACACTATGGCACACCGGTAGAGTTTCATGCCTGTGTATACAATGTGCGTCAACATGTTGATGCGTGTCGTGTACACGGGGAAATCAATGTCACTAGCTAACATGGATCGAGACATAACACCACACGATGATCGTGCATACGCTGTAGTGTAAATATGCACCTACGGCGGTCACCTTAAGCGCATACTTACACTTCTAGGTCAAGAGCACCTATGATTATGAGAGGTTTGCTTTCCTAACCATGAGTCAATCACACAAAGTGCATGATGAACTACAAACAAGCATATATATATATATATATATATATACACACACACACAAATACATCATGGACAATGCTGGAACACAGCGGGAAAAGAAAAGCAGGGGTTATCAACATCCCAAGGGTATGGCCTAACAAGGTACAGAATGCGTAAAACAGACATATGCCACACCTTAGGAATGCGCCCTAAGCGAGGTACAAGGAAAAAAAGTAGCCTTAATACATGGTTCTAGAGAAGGCTAAAGAGAGAGAGAAAGAGAACCACTTGGAGAGGCTAAGGATCGACTATTTTCTTGCTTTTAATACTCTCATCAATGCTCTTCCCAATAGGAATTAGGTTTGCAAAGTGAGTGACTTGGGCACTGATCATCTTCTCGTAGTAAAGAGGCTTAAGTTTATCAATGAACCACTTGATCATTTCATCTTCCATCATGGGAGGAAGCACATGGGTGACTAGCCCGCGCCACCTTTGGGCAAACTCACGGAAAGATTCCCCACTCTTCTTTTCTGTCCTCTGAAGAACTGTGCAGTTGGGAGCTATCTTAGTATTGAATCGATAATACTCCAAGAATGCATTGGCCACCTCTCTCCAGCTGGAGCTCTTTTCCAATCTCACATACCATATGGCTGCAGGGCCAATCAAGCTTTCAGGGAAAATTTGGCAGAGGAAAGGATGATTGTCTCCATTGGGAGCCATCTTCCTACAGAACATTCGCAGATGGACGTAAGGATCTTTAGTGCCATCATACTTGACGAACTTTGGTGCCTTGAACTTGGGAGGCATACTGACTTGATGGAAATTGGTCAGGTTGTCTAGATCGACACTTCCTCAAGCGCCGGAGCTCTCTATGATACAGATTTTCTCAGTTTGGGTCTTCACTTGGAAGGATTCAATTCTTGGTCATCCCCTTATGTAAACACTGCATTTTGAGACCTAAGGTTGGTTTAGGGCCCAATCAGAAGTTAAATTGAATTGAGAAGTGTTAAAATGAAAAATATAATTTTTGATGAGAAAATAAATCTATTTTTGAAAAATAAGGTCAAAGGAAACCCTTGCTATGTGCACGTAAGAATCAGCCTACGCACACAACTTTCTGCATGCGTACATAGGCCCGATCTTGCGCATGTATAGTGATTTCTAGAAACTATACAAGGCAAGTTTTATGCATTTATGTTGAGTTTTGGAATGAATCCCACGTCGTCTAGGGATCATTCCAAACCCCTTTTTTTCACACTATAAAAAGCCTTACATGGTATAGTTTCAAAACACACAGAAATCCCACGGAAAAACACTAAGATTCACTAGAAATAGTGAATCAAAAAGGTAGTTTTTCACAAAACACCCTCAAGTCAATTTTCTTTTGATTAGGGCCTTTTCTAGCCTTGATCTTTGAGTTTAATATTACTAATCACTTTCTTATTGGTTTATGAATAGATTTGACTGAGGGGAACGGTAAAAAATCAAGCTTGAAGAGCTTTTCTTTGAGGTATTAGTTCAAACTTTGTTTTTTCATTTCCTTTTCTTTTTATGCTTTTAATCCTTCTGTTTGTCTTGTTTTCTTGTTGCAATATGTTTTAATATGTTTATCTAAGTTAGGTTTATGTTTTTATATGTTTGAAATGCATGTTAGGATGTTAAATTTAGTGTTTTAGGCTTGGTTGTGTTTTTAGGGTTTTCTGGGCAAGATTTAGTGTTTTAGGCTTGATTATGCACACGCAGGCTTGTTCTTGCGTGTGCAAGCCGCTGCCCAAAAACCTTAATTTTTATTTTTGTTTGTTTCATTTCTGCTCTCACATGTTTGTTTGTTTAGCTTCTTTTCCCATGCTTTTATGCTTTTAATGTCTATGTTTCGCATGTTTGTTTGCTTGTTTGCTATCACATGTTAGAATTAGGGTTTATCTTGTGTTTTATTGCTTTAATGCCATGAACATGCATTGACATGTTCATACATAATGCCATAGGTGCTGAGTTGTTGCAAGGTAGGTAAAGGAAAGTCATGCATTTGTAATGTTCATGCATTTATGGTCTTGCATTGATGGTAGATATGAACATGCTTGTTTGTTTGAGTGTTTCCATGGTACATGCAATGCTTTTAATGATGATATAATGTGCTTGCGCTTATATCCTTGTTGTGATTCAATGATTCATATGTTGCTGCTTTGTTTGATATGATATGTGATGCCATGTTAGGATGATGTGATGAGATGTAAGGGTATGCTATGATGTAATATGATGAAGTATGTTTAGATGTATGACACTAGGGTTTATGTTAAAGCTTTGATGCCATGATTAGATGAATGATAGGGTCTTTGATGAAGTGATATGCATGATTAGATGTATGGTAGGCTTTGTTTGTGAGCATGATAGATGTATAGTTAGGGATGTTTGATGCCATGTTGGTTGTTAGATGCATAATTAGTGTGAGTGTGTGTGAGTTAGATAACAATGTTGAGTATGCCTTTAATAGGGTTAAGACATAAGACACAATGATAGGAAGCCAACCTTAGGGTTGGGCGGTTTTGGGTGCCTAACACCTTTGAGGGTGCTGGTAGAAACCAAAGTCCTAGAAGAAGATTGGATGAGGGAAAGATATGAACAGTTGGCTTTGATAGATGAGAAGAGTAGAGCATGATACCATGCACAGGGTTATCAAAAGAGGATTGCTAGAGCATTTAATAAGAAGGTGAAACCTAGAAACCTTAAGGAAGGAGATCTAGTCCTAAAGGTACTTAGAGATGAAACTTTCGATCTAAGGGGAAAGATGAAGCCAAGATGGTCTGGGCCTTTTATTATCAAGAAGATCATGACAAGAGGTGTTACAAGAATCATAAATTTCGATGGAGAAGAGATGCTTCACCCAATCAACTTGGTTAGACTCCAAAAGTATAACATTTGAAAAAAAGAGAGAAAGCCTGCTAGGTTGAAAACTCGAAAGGGTAGCTTAGGTAAAAGTTAAGGTAAAGAAACCTCGCTTGGTTAAAAACCTGAAAGGGCGATCTAGGCAAAAGATAGGGGAAAAGACCATTGGCATGACAAAAATTCTCACAAGAACGTCATGGGAAAAAGTTACATGGCACAGAAAAAAGAAAAGAAAAAGGAAGAAAAGAAAAATAAAGACAATAAGCAAAGATAATAGAATGTTTGATTCTCTTATTGCACAAACTAAAAGATAATAAATTGTTTCCATGGGGGATTTGGAACATTCCAATCCTTTATTAAACTCAAAATAAAAGACATGAGAATCATAAAGTGCAGAAAAGTAAAATTTGGGGCATATCAAGGTAGTCAATCAGTCCTTTTTCTTTTGTTTGACTTCTTGTAATCCTTCTCTTCCCTATAAACCAACCTCATGTCAGTGGATAACCAATCCTTGTACCCCGAAGTTGGATGGAGGAATTGAGGAAAGCAGATGTCCCTAATTATCATTCTCCGTGAACAAGTTTCGCGAATTCTGCCCAAGACCCTCTTAGTTAATGCCAAGGTATGGAAGGAACCATCATCACTAGGAGCTCTTTGACGATCACCAAATTGCCTCGCAATGCAACATGTAGAGTAGTAAGAGCATCGACAAAGCCCAACCAAAGGAACATAGTTTTCCTTGAAGCCACGATTGACCATATTTGTGATGCGCCCCCATTCCACCACCCATTAGACACCTAAAGGGGAGAGATGCTTTAGGAATTTAGTGAACTCGGCAGGATCCATCTCTTTATTTTTGGGCTTACGGTCACCATAATATTTTGGCAGATATTGACTAGGAGAAACAGTGGAAGGATGAAGCAACTGGAGCCCCTTATATAACTATATCTGAAGGAGAAAAAGAAGAAAGAATGAGTGTTGAGCAGAAAAAGGAGAGATAAAAAGGAAAAAGAGAGAGAAATATTCAAAGAAGATATAAGGAGCCTCTATGGGTTGAAAATAGAAAGGCAATCCATGCAAAAATTAGAGAAATCCCACTAGGTTTAGAACCTAAGCAAAAGTTAGGGATTATACCTGAAGGAGGAGAGGACCCCCTGCAAAGAATGTTGCTTCTTCTTTATAAACGGCATCCGAGCCATTGAGAGTTTCAACCAAGATAATGATAATTGGGCTTCCCCTTCCTTGATTGTTGACCATTAAAAGAATTCTTAGGTCCACATAAGGTGTTTCATGCACCAAGAAGTACCTCTCAAGGATGCAAAGACAAAAAGCATTGAGATATTGAGAGAGCTTCACCCCGACGAAAGGGACATCCTACTGAGAAAAATACTTGAAAACCATGTAAACGTTTAACTTATCCAGCGTGCACCATCTTTTGGCCATAGCTAGAGGAACCCCCAAGAGTTGATGACCTAAGTCAGAGATATCTTCTTTAAAAGTGGGAGGAATAACGGTACCAAGGTTGGGCTTATCCATGATTACACCAAATTCTTCAAGAGAGGGGCATAATTTTACGCCATTAAATTGGAAGACATGTCAGGTAGGGATCCAAAATTTTGTAACAGCACGGAAAAGAGGCTTGTTCACTCTAATTTGATGATAGAAAGGAGTGCAAGAGAGACCAAGAGAAGTGAGAGCGTCTTTGAAATTGGGACCAAGCTTCTTAATCCATGCCGAAACTTCTAAAGGAGTGAATTCTGCTATTTGGGGACCTTATAGAGTGTTTACTGGGCTTAGAATATGTTTTATGAAGATTTAGAGGCCTCCTACAACTATTTTATACTAAGGAGAGTCAGCTATTTTATACTAATGAGAGTTAGCTAGGGTTTTTCTACCTAGCGGCATGCACATGCATGGTTAACACCCGCGTACGCATGTGCGCGTATGCGCACGTAAGCAGGCACACAAATTCGAATTTCTTCTCCTATTTGGAGTACGGTTCCTCCACCAAGGCTTCCCTCATAATTCTTACGACCTAGAGGATTACTCAAGGCATGCTTAAGCTTAGATTTTCAAGCATCAATGAAAAGAGAAAAGCAAGACAATATAAAAAAATTCCTAGGAGTAGTAAAATAAGTACATGTCCTAAATAAAAGCAAAAATATAAAAGATGTTCTTAAATATAACCCAATGTCTCAAATAAAAGCCAAAGTGCAGAAATAAATGCAAAAGAAAAGAAAAAAAAAATATAAAAACAAAAAAACTGGAAATATGCTGTGTGTCTATGTCTGTGTTTGTCTGTCTGAACTGCAGGATCATCATTGGTAATGCCTCTTCCTTAGCCGATAGCCGGGGGTGGTCTTTGGATCGTCACCATCATCATCATCATCCCTCGGTTGGGCAAACCCTCCAGGACCATAAATCTGCCTAGAATACTTGGTCACCTCTAGCCTGAGCTTCCCAGCAAGCTAAACAAGCTCCTTATGCTTCTCCATAGTGGGCTGAATTTGAAAAGAAGATAGTGTTAGAACAAGTGTTGAGAGATGCAAGAAAAGAAAAGACAAGACAAGGATGAAATAGAGCTCACCGCCCGTGTGCCATCTAGAAAAGGGTAACCCATGACATTCAGGCTTTGTCCCACAGGACGCTCTCGAGCAAAGCCATCAGGGCCGTAGGTATAACAGACCAAGGAATATAAGGAGGGTCAATAGGGCCACCACCACCAGGACCAGCCGTACCCTAACATAATCATCACTGTTGAGTTTCACCATGTACAAGAAAGTGCAAGAGGAGAGAAAGGAAAGTGAAAAAGAAAGAATACATACTCCTGTAGAGAAAGAGGGCATGAGACGAGTTTCGTTGAATGTGCCATAGTCCAGGTCGTCCATGAGCCGCTCGGCATAAGGAATGTCGTTCCTCCACAGTAGTACTCGGCATTAGTCATGGAAAGCGGGGCAAGCATGAACTATGGAGGATCCATTGGAACCCGCAATGCATCTGTGCCCATTAGCTAACAACAGACCCTCTCAGCCTGGTAGAGGACCCTTAAACTAGTATCCCCCAAGGGCTGCATAATCCTAGAAGCCATGATGGCAGTCGCTTCCAAGTCAAGGTCCGCAACAGGAGGAACACCAGCCCAAGAACTCCATTTTGTAGGATGATAGTTTGCAAGATAACATTTTGCAAGATGACAGTTTGAAAGAAAATAGATGACATTTGCAAAATAATAGTTTGTGAGATAAAGACATGAGCACAGCTTGCAAAAGCATGAGATGTAGTTTTGTAAACCTAGATGACATATGGAGGAATATAGTTTGCAAAGGCATGAAGTACATACTGGTAGGAAGCTACAAAAAGAGAAGGAAGAAAGAACTAACCTCAAGGAGCTTCCAAGGCCCCACCAGCTTGCGTAGAGTCCCCCGGCTGACTATGTCCAGGGATGAGTATAGGTAGGTGAGACAAGCCTGACCCCAGTTAGCCTCCGGAGCTTCCCTGAAGTCACGGAAGAGAGCCAGGCACCTTAAAGACACCATCTGCCCACCATCCGAGCATAATCCTCAATCGTCTCCCGAGGAAGAGGTCTGTGGTTTGTCTTAAGATCAAAGTAATGAATAGTTTCTGTCGTGTGACTTCACCCTACCAGATCTATGCTCAGTTGTATTCTCGACTCAGCCTACAGATTAAGGAGCAGCTCATCACATCAAAGGCCGATCATCTGATGGAAATCATGGGGAGTCATTGTCATCTCCCTCTCAGTAACGGATCTACTTCATTCGTAATTGATAACATGTACTATGTAAGTTTCAAAATTTCAGAATAAGAAAACGTACCTTGGTGCGGTGAAATTCAAAACAAAAAATTAGAAGTACTTGGAAACACTTTTAATCTTCACTCCAATTCCACTTAATGCCTAAGAAGTATGGTCTTTCAATTAGTTTCCAAGGAGAGAATAAGAGTGTGTCCAACACACACATACAAATTATTTCATTCCTTATATGATCTTAATGAAAATCCTTATAAAATTCTGTATGTTTCTCTCTTTATATATAACTGATTATCTAATTGGGCTAGCCTTTTGGACCATTCCAATTGGGCTCTAGTATGTGGCTTGGAGTGGGACCAAAAGGGAACAAATAAGACTCTAGCTCTAATGGTCCTTGGGCTTTTCTATCAACTCTTGACAAGTCCAAAGTTATCATTAATTATATTCAATACCACTATATGAACATAATTGCACTTTAGGCCTTATTAATAAATTATAAACCAAAACTTTATCACATATATGTATATATATATATATATATATATATATATATATACTTTAGTAACTCCTTACTAAAGTGGTTTGACCCAACATTCTGAATAACCAAACTCATTAAACTTATCTCAAATAAATATTTTATATCTCTGTTAAGAGATTATAAATTCCATCTTGAGAATATATGTTCCATCAACACTAAATGTTGCTGCCCAACATACTAAGGTTTTGATCGTGACTAATTGATCTCACTCTTGATATATCAAAGCAACCTACACCTCATGATCAGGTCCATTATTCTCTCAGGATTTAGAGTTGATGTAAATAGAAGTTGTGAGATTTATTATTCATTAGACAGTTGTTAGGAGAATAATATATCTCATAGTGATCCAGTTTAATATGTCTTAACTCTTAAAACATATCAACATATCAACTAGAAGTCTCCACTTCCATGATCAAGACAAATCATCTTAGTTGATATGTTATAGTCTTCGTAGGTGAAATGCCCAATTTCATCACCGACTATGAATTATGAGTTTACAAAGAACTTATGATTTATATCTTTTGTGAATTTTTACATAAATCACATACTATGCATCTCATGGGCTAAGATAATGTCTCATTAGTTCATTTATATATAGTCTCATATAATTAAACAATTTAATTATTTATGACATGCCAATAAATTTGACTTTAGGGTATAGACCCCAACAGTGGGTAGTGTCCCACCACCTCTCAGCCAGTGACTGCACCAAGATGGCACTAGTAGAACTCTCTGGAAGCAAACAGGGGATGGGCTCGAAGTTGGTTGTGCACACCAAGGCCTTTGTGTCCTTGGTCAAGGCCCTGTACCAAGAAGAGATGTGACTAATGCTACCCTTGCCTACAAAAGGGGGCCAGACCTGCAAAAATATGAAAAAAGAACATGAGAATTGCCCCTGGATAAGGAAATAGGTGAAAAGGAGTCAAAATAATGAAAATTAAGGTTTTTAAGTGCTAACATGCACATGTAGGCCCACACATGCATGTGCAGGGTCCCTGCATGCGTACGCATATTAGACCTTGTATCCATATGAACTAATGAACACAGACGCATACGCAAGAATGGAGCATGTGTACACATGAATACAGGCTACGCACGCATGCTTGACGGATGTGCACGCATGAACACAGATAGAGAGAGCTTCTTGATATTCCTGCTAACTTTTAATCAAAACTCATCCTAAACATGTTCCTACCTGTCCTAAGGCATCAGGTTTTCATCTAAACCCATCCCACAACAAAACCCAAGCATTTAAAAGTCTAAAAAGGGATTAAAATGGAAGATCTGAGCAAAACTTGAAAATGAGAGAATTTTGAAAAACTTACTAATCTGGCCCTTGCACTCTTTGAGAGATGATTTTGTGGCCTATATGTCAATGGAAGGGATTCAGTTAGCCTTGTAGCCCCATTCCAATGTGTTAGATTAAAGACATCACCAGAAATCAAGTAGAAGGTTTTCTTGGTTTTGGACTTGGGCGCCATGAAGAAGATGAGAGAGTTTGGGAGAGAATGAGATGACCAAATTGTGAGAGATAAAGAAATGAAGAGGAGGTAGAAGGTTTTGTAAAGGGAGGATGGAAGTTGAGGAGTTAGAGAGAATATGAAGCGTTGAAGAAGATAAAGAAGAGCAAGAAGAAAAAGAAACGGTTGGTAATCGTTGGAGAAAAATAAAGAGGCGGGAAGGTCTGATGACTAAACTACATGTAGTTTTGGCCTCTTACTAAACTACGTGTAGTTTAGCAAATATATATATATATATATATTTCAGAATATCCACAGTGGACTCCCAGAATGGGGAAAATGAAAAGAAAAATTTAAAAATTCATCCAAAAATGACAGAAATACCCTCAATAAGATAGAAGACACAAGAACTCTCAAAGCATCTCCAGTGGATTAAAAGGATAAAAAACACCCCTCAGCAGATTAGAAATCACTAAGGGAACTCCCTTGTGAGTTAAGACCATCAACCAAAATCCCCAGTAAGTTACAAAATGCAAAATTTTTTCCCATAGAGGACTCCCCTGCGGGTCCAAGGTAGAAGAACAACTCCCTCGAGGGTTGTGAAGAAAGAATTTCCCCAGAGAGTTGAGGAAACTCCCTTGTGTGTAAAATCAACACAAGATCTCCCAGTTCCCTAGTGAGTTATGAAGGAGAAGAAGAGAATTTTCCCCCAATGGACTACATACTATTGAAGACTTCCTCGTAGGTCAAAATTGCCAAGAAGGCTCCCCCATAGGCCACCAACACACTCTTTAGCAAATCATTCTCCCCAATGGATCTTACACCAAGGACTTCCTCGTGAGTCAAAATTACCAAGGCCACTTATGCACATATCCCAAGGGAATTGAATATGCAGGCACGAGCCTTATACAAGTTAGAAAAGAAGAGTATAGAACTTATGCACATATCCCGAAGGAATTGAATATGCAGGCACAATAGAAGAGATAAAGATAAAGATAGATACAAAAGTCACTTAGAGGCAAGAGCCTCACCAGAATAGAAGAGGTAGAGATGGAGCCAAAAGGCAAGTATTACTTAGAGGCTCAAGCTACCCGGAGAAGTTTGAGGCAAGAGCCGTAGATGGACACCACAGATATATATCCTTTTAAGCTGGTAAGAGCATCTTGTTTGTTTGGTTGATGGTTGAAGCCGTTGGCCATTTTTTTTTCTATTTTAGTGACTCTAAGATAGTGAGTCACTCGCCTTTTGCTTATAATTGGAAAAATAGGTTCTGGGATAGTGAACCTATCATTGCTCATTTTCCAAGTAACAAAGGTGGGACTTTGGACATACGAATCCCACGCAACTCTTCGGAGTTGCACCCCACCCCACGTATGTGTTTTGTTTGTCGTGTGTGTGGGTGGGGCCCGAGCCGTATGTCAAAATAAAATGTTTTGTCTCTTATTCTTTTGATTATGTTACCGAAGCTCACGAATCAAAGAGGGGCATTTGTAGACATTGATTTTGTACCCTTTACGACTTGGGCCCTCGTTCTCGAATGATGTTGGAATTCTAAAGCCTAAGGTTGGTTTAGGGCGCGATCAGATTAAATTGACTTAAGGAAAGTGTTTTTGGAAAAATTTAACTTTTTTTTTGGAACTAAATAGGCTATTTTTGGAAAAAAAAAAGGCCACGAAAACCCTAGGACATGCGTACGCATACAAATGTGTATGCGCACGCATGCTCAAGCTCTGCGTGTGCATGCATCATGCATGCGTACACATACACGGGCATGCGAGCACATGCTAGGGTTCCAAAACTATGAAAAGCAAGTTTTTTCTACATTAAAGTTTGGTTTTCGAACGAATCTCACATCGTCTAGGAGGCCATTCCAAACCCCCATTTTTTGACTATGAAAAGCCATACATGGTACCTTTTCAAAACACACTGAAAATCCTAAGGAAAAACACAAGATTCATTAGAAATAGTGAATTGAAGAGGGAGTTTTTTACAAAATATCCTCATGTCAATATTTTTCTAATTAATGCCTTTTCTGGCCTTAGTCTTTGAGTTTCAAATTTACTGATCACTTATTATTTGATTTTGAATAGATTGATTGAGGGGAATGGTCAAAATCAAGCTAAGGAGCTTTGTGTTTTTAAGGTATAATGTTCTAGTTCCTTTCCCTTGTTTTGATCTTCTTTTTCTTGTTTGTTTATGTTTTAATATGTTTCTTTATTTTAGGTTTACATAGCTTTTTTGTTTTTAAAAGCATGCTAGGTGACTAGATTTGAGGTTTCTGTTCTGCTGCATTCTTATGCTTCTGGGTTAAGGTTTAGGGCGTGTATGCATACACATGTTTACTACATGCACACGCATACTCAAAGTATGCGTACACATAAAACTAGGCTGCTCACGCAGACCCTATGTATGTGCATGCATACTCATACCTAAAAACCCTAATCCAAACCTTTTTACTTCCGTTTCTTTATTTTACATATATAATATGTATTTGCCTTGTCTTGTTATATGCTTATGAGTCTCAGCCTCCACGATTGTTTGCTTTGTTTGTTCTTTGTATGCTAGTTTAGTGTTTTAACCCTTTGTTTTAGCCATGAACATGCACATAACATGTCCGTGCATTGATGCATAGGTGCTATGATGCGGTGATGTAAGGCATGCATTCACATGAACATGCATTTGTTTGTGGATATGATCTCGTTTTGTCTTGAGGAATATGATGTGAGTTTTGATGAACATGATGTGCAAGTTTATATGCCATGCCTTAGACATGATAACATGATTGTTTGACTGCTGCCATGTCTATGTTTTTGCCTTGGATATAATATAATGCCATGTATGATAGATGTATGCTAGGGTTTGAGATATGATGAGATGCATGATAGATGTATGCTAGGGTTTGGGATGATATGATGCCATGTTGTTTGCTAGATGTGTGCTAGTATGTGTGTGAGTTTAGAATGATAAATGTTGAATGTGCCTTTAATGATATTAAGACGTAAGACACAATGAGTGGAAGTCGAGCCACGGGTCGGGTGGGGTTGGGTGCCTAACACCTTCTCATCCTCATACCCAAACTCCGGACACGTGCTCTAGTAGTAGATCAATCCTTCCGTGAAGTGCGCTATATTTATGGTTCATAAAACTAATCTAGGTGGCGATTCCATTTTCCTTCTCCACCCGGTCTACTCGACAAAGGCGTACTCCCCTCGTTGCGCCATAATGACACCCTTGTTGACCAAAATATTTGAATAGCACAACTCAAGGTTCATATGTATGTGTGATGAGCAGAATATTCACACCAAAGTAGTAAGCGCATTTTCAAAACATGAGCTTGACGAATTAAAAAAAAAAATTTATAGTTGATTACTTATTAATACACCTATAAAATTATATACTATAAAGTATAAATTTAGAGTTAATTACTATAAAATTTAGAGTTAATTATTTATTAATACACATATAAAATTATATACTATAAAATATAAATTAAGAGTTTGAACTTTGAAGCATAAAATTTTGTTGATAGTAATTCCATTAATTTGTTCCATTAACTAAATCAAGAAGGGAAATTACTGTCATCAAACATGAAAATACAAATGAAAATAAATATACACATATATTCATCTATATATATATATATATATATATATATATATATATACACACACACACAACTTATGCGCTAAAGCATATGAATCAACTGCTAGAGAATTTTCTACCCCAAAAAAGAAGAAGAAAACCACTGGAGAATAATACAATAAAGAAAAAAAATTAAGGGTCCGTGCAGAAAACAAGCTAGTCAAGTACCCACTAATCAAGAAAGGAAGAAAAAAGAACGATAGCCCACTTTTTTTGTTTTTTTTTTAGAAGGACGATAGCCCACTCTTCAGAGAAGAACAATATCATATATTAATATTCCCAGTTTTGTTTTTTTTTTTTTTCAATATTCTCCAGTATTTTTTTGAGAAACAAACACACATAAAGGAGAGGAAAAAGAGTTTTAACACAAAAACACACTACAACTCCACTAAAAAATTACTGTAATATTCTCTAGTATTGAAGCAACACATAAGCAACAAATAAAAGTAAAGCATATCAGAGGCCGTTTTTTAATGCATTGATAGAACATGAGTATTCCATATTGATAATCCAGATTTTTAATTAGAACCGCAGATTGATAGGAAGAACCTGCGTGTCTGAAATGGAAAATGCTTTGGGCCTCAACTTTAATGATTTCGCATTTTTTAAGTTTTGTACTTTTTTATGGGACCTTCACCGTGTGTACTAGAGAACAGAACTTATTCTTTTGGAGGAATTCAGACACGGCAAGCTCCACATTATATATGCTTAGTGTAGGCCAATGGGACTTTCATAAAATCCCAGCTTCAAATCTTGCAAAGCAATATCTATCTTTGTGCCCGTATACTTTGCCATTTTCTGTAGTCCTGTATTTTCTCTCTTTTTGCTTTTCTATTTTTTTTTTTTCCATTGCAACTGAAGATCATGGCTAGAGGCAGCGCTGCAAAAACAACAAAGATGTTAATGCTGAGGTGATGTTCATCTATTGATCATGTTGATTATAAGTTTAATTTATTATAATTTTGTAAAGGTTCATGATATAGGGTGCATGTTTTGGAATTTCTTGATTTTGCAAATTATGCTTTTTACACTTTTTATTTGTTGTCATTTTTCATTAAGGTGTAACCATGTGTGAGTTTTGATTAGCTCAGCTAGTAAAATTTTTTATTATTAATATTATGGGGTGGGCGCCATAAGTTAAAATGCTATTGTATAAAAAAATTAATAAAAACTAATTGCAGTAACGGGCTCCATTAACTGAGATCTAAGTGCAAATATCTTTATAGTATGTTTACATTTTTGGCAAGGGGGGTGATATTAATGGCACATACTAATTGATATGATTAACTTATGCAGGGAAGCTATGCGAGTTGATCGTGGATTCAGCAAGCATACAGGAGGAGCAGATTGGCATAAAACACCAGCAAGTTCAATCAATCGTGGTGACAATATAAGCTACTCGCCGTACTGGGTTCCGCATCCACGGACCGGCATATACTGCCCAAAAGGCCACGAATGGGTGATGGACGATCTTCCTGAGCAAGCCGCTTCTTTAAACAGGACCCATTGGCTTAGGAACGTTGATGGTGTGGACAAAGCAGACCACAATACTCCATCTGATCTTTACCTTCATACTAGTGTGTGATAACATTCTATTGTGAATGACCTGACCTTAATTTAGGTCAAAATTGATATTTGGAGATCTTTTATTAGAGATGTCTACGGTTCAAATTCGTCATCTCTCGCTTAAATTGTATCAACAAAATTCAATACTTATCAACAATAATGTAAAAGTCGATGATTCGCTCTAGGCTAATAACATGAATAAGATGAAAAGTTACAATGCGTTTTGATTAAGGTTGTAGCCATCAAGAGTTTGGTACTATGAATAATTGTGGTCCCTTCGTGTGGGATATCAACTTTGTGCCTTAAAGTAGGGAAGTACGGATGAAAAAAAAAAAAAATTAAAAACGATTCCACCTGATCTGTCTTTATCTTATTATGTCCTGTGAGGATTTGTCCTACGATGAAAAAGTGACCAGAAAAGGATGAGTTTTGCTCTTGCCTAGCCAAAATTTATATATTAATTGATGATGTTGAAAATTGGTAGTAAGCTGTACAGTTTTCACGTGCTCTAGACAAAATCTGCATAACAAAGAAGAAGAAAACCTTATAGAGAGTATATTGGTGTAGTACCGGAAGATTAAGTTAGAAAATATTCACAACTCTAGAGTGACAGAGTTAGGGTAAATTATGCGTACCTTATTTTTTAAGGGTTTTGGGTTTTTATAGTAGTATAGAACCGACCTTTGTTTCTTGGTGAAGAAGATGTTTCCTTGTGAAGGAAGATCCTCATAAATGTACGTATTTTGCGGAATTCTTCCCATATAGAGATTTTGTTGACTAGGGTCAATCGTAGGGTGCAAGACATTTCCATTTGGGGTTTCTTGGAGACCACTTAGGCCATATAGATGCCACGTGGCTTTTCCATCCATCCCCCTTGTGTCTGTCTAGTTAGGGATCTGTTCGTAATGGAGGGTCTGTCCATCTTACTTCTGGACATAATCCGTCGTCTTGTCTACATTGTTTTAACCGTCCCTTTTTCTTAGTACTGTCGCCTACAGCTGGCCTTACTGAATGGATCCGTCTACTTCAATTTTATCATCTCCAGTTGCCCCCTTACTTTACAGGTCCATTGTCTTATTACACAAACGGACCTGTGAAGTGATGGTCTAAGCCAACCATTGGGAAATGTGCCTTCATTGACAGTCATGCCTAGAGTTGTTAATGCAGGAGGGGCACATGGCATGTTTTCAGTGGTTAATTACTTGGACCGAAGCATCCCTTCGTCTACGTGTCGTTCCCTTTATTTATATGTTGCTTCTACCTTTCATTTTTATGTTTTGCTACAAATTTCCAGTGTCAGAGTGCTATCGTCCTCTTCAACAAACAGACATATCGTCTACTTGGTGTGACCGTCCACCACACCTTCTTCGTTGCTTTCTTCACATCGTTCAACTGTAAGTATCCTTCACCTTATGCTAAACTCTTTTTTGCTATTTATTTAAATATCGCATGCTTGTCACCTATGTAGACCTGTGGAGTTTTAGGGGTTTACCCGTCACGTGTAAGTGACAGATTTCTAGTGAGGCGTCGAGTGAACAATTATGTGTACGCGAAGGAGCGTGCTACGATGAGGTGTATCCGTCAGGTCAGGATAACCCCGGCACCTCTTATGATGAAAGGGTTCCGTCTGCCAACTCACCTTCCGCAGAGGAGGATGAGGATGAGGACTCGGACGTGGACAGATCAGAGGGTGATTCAAACGATGAAGAAGATATAGGCAGTGCTGAACCCACCATCCAATTTGTCATAGTTCCTAATGGTCTTAGGGAGTTTATCATGCTTCCATTGTGGACGGTAAACGATTTTAATTCTTCCATCAAGCAAAAACATTTCAATACTCTTAGGGAAAATACTAGACTCCCGTTGGCATCCCATTTCGTCTGCCCTTCAAATCTGAAAAGTTCTACTATCGAGATGTTGAAGACGTCGGAGTGTATGAGCAGATGTTGAAAGTGGGACTTAGATTCCCTTTGAGCGCTCTTCATAGTTGTCTCCTTTAATACCTGGGACTGGTCATCACCCAAATCTTTCTGAATGCCTGGAGAGTCTTCCTTGGTGCGGAAGTCTTATTCGGTGTGTTATCTAATGGGGTGCGTAGGATGATGGTGGAGGAGTTCTTCCACTGCTACTGTTGTTCAGTCTAGGGGCATGTATAGTTTCCCACCAAGGAGTCCATTACTTAGGCTAGTGTGCGAAACCCCCGACTCAAACAGAAACTGGAAGAGTCAGTACTTTTTCATCTAAGGGGACGACTGGATGTGTCATCCCGATGACTAGGATAACATGCCTGTGGACAAGACCTAGGGTATAATGCCTTCATTCGGTAGGTTTTCGTCCTTCTTAAATTTCATTTTTTATCGCTTGTTTATTTTGACATTCTAATCGTCTTCCATTACAGCTCAGGACTGCACGGAAGTTACTCTTGAGCAGTGGAGCTTCTTGGAGCGGATCTTTAGGATCAAGTTGTCGGATAGAACGTGGGCAAAGCTAGTTACTTTGGACACCATCCATTGGTATTGTGAGGGTCTTGAACCTATTGCAGCTACCCGTTGCTACGATAGTCAAGTGCGTAAGCGTAAGTCTGTTGCCCATTACTTGTTTTCCTTTCTTTTAGTAGTGTTTATCTAACTCCTCCTTTCCTTCCATCTTTATGTAGAAATGGAAGATAGTAGGAGGAAGGCATATATTAAGTAGCAAGCTACTGGGAAGAAGAAGCAGGAGGGAAGCTTGCTTCCTAAGGGGACGGGTCTAGCTAACCCATCTACAAAAAGGAAGCTGTCTAACCAAATGGACCGTCCCCCTAAGAAATCTAAGGTGGTGACCTGGTCAGTTGTTGGTGAGATTGCTTTTACCAGCAAGTTGCCCCCTAAACCTGGTCAGGGGAAGGGAAAAAGCCTTATGACAAGTCGGGTTCCAGTCCTTGAAGAGCAACTTGTCCTCCTCCGTGAAGATTCACGGTATGCGTTCAAGTAGCTCTCGTCCATTATTAAGGACAACGTCTATGCAGACTTGGGCAATCATGCTATTGAGGTCATAGAGGAGCGGGCCTTTTCAGCTTGGCATAGGTATGCCTATCCGTCCCCTTTCTCTGTTCCGTCCTATTGTTGTCTCGTTCTAACCTTTGTTACTGATTCTTGTAGGGGGTGCTTATGATGAAGGGTTTGACAAAACGTTGTGTATCTCAGGAGATGGTGGTGGGCCATCTGAGAAAGAAGCTAGGGGCTAAGAAGACAGAGTTGCAAGAGTTGATGGCCTGGAAGGAGGTCTAGGTCGGAAAGCTTGATTTGACAAAAAAGCTTTTAGAGGAGTCGGAGGTGCAAGACGAGGCGTTGAAGAAAATACTTAAGGACAAGGAGGGAAAGATCAAAGATGCAAAAGATAAGCTCCGTCAGGCTAAGGAGGACACGATAATGGAATATCGTGACTTCGACACCCTACTAAAAGAGCTTGGCAGTTCCTTCGCTGATGGTTTTGACGATTGCTTTCGTCAAGTTAAGGCCTCCTTCTAGGACCTGGATCTTTCCCATCTTTCCATTGAGGCCCAAGCTCAGACTCTAGCTCATCCCATCTACTTTGAAGGGACTGATGAGTTATTTGCAGACGACTCCACCCCTGATCCTCAAGGCGACGAAGAGATTGCTCCTAAGGATCAGGCCAAACCTGTCGAAGATGAGTCTCGTCCACCTGAGGGGAACTAGTTGGTTGGAGAGAAAGACGGAGAGAACCCAGTGGATCAGCAGTAGATTGTTATTATTTTTTATTTTTTATTTTTTGAATGTAAAGATCTTTTGGGTGGACAATGTTCTTGTTAATTTAACCGTTGCCTATTGTTAAACACTTTCCCTTTGGCCTTTATAATGCTTTGATATCTGTTGTTTGTGTTTTGATTATATGTCTGAATATATGTTCCCATCCACTTTGGACTTGGTACATTGATGGTACCCTAGGGATGAACCCCTTTTACTTGTGGATTTAATAATGGATTCGTCCATTCAAGGACTTAATGAGTTCATACCGCCCCTTAGGGATGGACCTGTCCACTTCTAGACTCAATGATTCCAAATCATCCTTTGGGATGGACCCGTCCACTTATGGACTCAATAATTTTAAGTCACCCCTTGAGATGAACTCGTCCACTTATGGACTTATAATTTCAAGTCACCCCTTAGGATGAATGCGTCCACTTATAGACTTAATAATTTTAAGTCACCCTTTGGGATGAATCCGTCCACTGATGGACCTAATAATTTCAAGTCACTCATTGGGATGAACCCGTCCACTTATGTACTTAATAATTTTAAGTCACCCTTTGGGATGAACTCGGTCCACTTATGGACAACAATTTCAAGTCACCCCTTGGGATGAATTCGTCCACTTATGGACTTAATATTTTTTGTAGTATAGACAGCACACATATGACATATTTGAATAACTCATCTTATTGTGATAAATATGTGCGTATAAAAAATTGTTCTTGAAAAAATGAAAAACTGCCCTTTGGGCTTAAAAGTACTGTAGATAATGAGAATTAACTAAAAGGAAGAAAATTTGGAATGAGGAGTGTTGTTGTTCATGCCATCGTCTATTGGTAGTATTTCTTCAGGTGCTCTGTGTTCCATGGGTGGTGCAACTTCTGCCCGTCTAGCGTCTTTAGGTGGTAGGTGCCTTTCCTATGCCATGAAGCGATCCCTAGCTTTCTCTAGGAAGGGTCTCTTGTGGCGCCTGTAACCTTTCTCAAGACGAGATCTCCAACTTGGAAATCTTTGTGTTTGACCTTGGAGTTATACTGTTTGGCCATGAGATTCTGGTACCGTGCTAACCTTTGTTCAGCTGTTGCTCTGACCTCATCTACCAAGTCAAGTTGTAGGCGCATAGCTTTATCGTTCCTGCTTTCATCATGGTTCTCTACCTTATAGCTTATGAGTCTGACTTCAGTTGGGATAATGGCTTCGCATCCGTATGCTAGTTGAAATGGTGTCTCTCTTGTAGGTGCTTTTGTCGTCGTCCTGTATGCCCATAAGACGCTTAGTAGCTCTTCCAGCCATGTACTCTTTGCCTCTTCGAGCCGAGTCTTAATGATTTTGAGCAAGGATTAATTCATGACCTCAACTTGTCTGTTGGCCTAAGGGTGGGCAGGTGAGGAGTAGTGATTCTTGATCCCTAACTGCGAGCAAAAATCTCTGAATGAGTAATTGTCAAACTGCTTCTCGTTGTCTGAGACCAGTACTTTAGGTATATCATACTTGCAAATAATGTTCCTCTATACAAAGCCTCGTACGTTCTTCTCCGTGATGGTAGCTAGGGCTTTGGCCTCAACCCATTTGGTGAAGTAATCTATGTCGACTACTAGGAACTTCAACTGTTTGATTGTTGTTGGGAACGGACCCATGATATCTAACCCCCGTTGAGCGAAAGGCCATGGGGCTGTCATTGGAGTAAGCTCCTTTGTTGGTTGCCTGATGAGGTTTTCATACCTTTGACACTTGTCGCAAGTTTTGACATATGCACGGCTTCCTTCTGCATGGTAGGCCAATAATATCCTGCCCGTACCAGCTTGTGCACTAAAGGCCGTGATACGGATGGTTACCGTAGATTCCTTCGTGGACTTCTCTTATGACATAGTTTTCCTCCTTGGAACTAAGACACCTTAGGTACGGGTGGGAGAAGCCCTTTTTGTATAAAATGTCTTTGATTAGCACGAATCATGTTGCCTAAACCTTTAATTTCCTTATAGCCTCCTTACAGTCAAGTAGCATGCCATTTTTTAGGTAGGAGATTAATGGTGTAGTCTAGTTGTTCTCGGAACCTATCTCTTGCACGCTGACGACGTCTATTAATGGAAAGATCTGAACAAAGGATAGTACCTGACTGGGGATGAGCATATGCTTTGCTGATGCAGTCTTGGCAAGATGGTTGGCTTGTTCGTTCTCCTTCCTTGGGATTTGAACAAACTTCGCTTGAAGGTCGTTTGTTTGCTTCTTCACTTACTCCAGATACTTCTTCATCTGTTCACCTTTGCACTCGTAGTTGACGTTTACCTGACTTGTGACTACCTAAGAGTAGTAGTATAAGACCGCATTTTTGGCTCCTGCTGCTTTGGCGAGATCCAGCCTTGCTACTAAAGCTTCGTACTTTGCTTCATTATTGGTTGTAGGAAAGTCAAGTCGGACCATGCATTCAATCTTGTCGCCCTCTGGGGAATGGAGTACTATATCAGCTCTGCCTGCCTGCCTGTTGGATGACCCGTCCATGTGGATACTCCATTGAGGACATGCTTCTACCCCTTAGCCTTCCATGTTGGTGAATTTGCGATGAAGTTAGCGATAACCTGCCCCTTTATAGCCGTACGCGGGCGATACTGTACGTCAAACTCACTTAACTCAATTGCCCATAGCGCCATCCATCCAGCAGCTTTAGGACTGCTCATCACTCTCTGTAGAGGCTTGTCTGTTAGGATGACTACAGTGTGGGCCTGGAAGTATGGCTTGAGCTTACAAGCCGTAGTCACTAATACGAAGGCGAGCTTCTCTATCGGGCGATACCTCTCTTCAGTGTCTCAGAGCGTTCAACTAGTGTAGTATACAGGCTTTTGTACCTTGTTTTCATCTTTGACCAAGGCTGTGTTGATAGCTATCGAGGAGACGGCTAGATAGAGAATTCTTCCCTTGGTTTGGAGGGACTCAGCAATGGTGAGGAAGACAAGTATGCTTTCATGTCTTCAAATGCCTGTTGACATTTAGCCGTCCACTCAAATGACCTCTTCAATATGCAGAAGAAAGGCAGGTATTTGTCCGTTGCTCTTGACACAAACCGGGTAAGCATTGCGTCCTCCATGTTCATGTACTTAGTAGCTCAGTAAAGTACATCCGACATGGTTTTTGCAACCTTTTTGTACAAGGAAAACAGAAACTTCCCTTTTCGTAACCCATTGGTGAACGCAGCAACGAGTATTTTGTCGTTAGCTTCATCTATCGAGAAGGCTTCCTTATTGAAGCGGGTTATGTAGGATCTCAGCGTCTCCTCCTCCCGTTGCTTGATGCTCATTAGGCACGCAGTAGACTTCTTATACCTATGCCCCCCTAAATAAAGTGTAAGGCAAACTGCGCACTCAATTCCTTGAAGGTATTGATAGAGTTGGGCGTCAACCTGTTGAACCATACCCCAGCGGGACCCTTTAGCGTAATCGGGAAGGCTCGACACATGATTTCATCCACCACGCCTTGCAAATGCATGAGGGTTTTGAATGACTCTAGGTATCTACGAGATCCTTTGACCTGTAGTAGGCTTCTACTTGTGGCATACGGAACTTCGGTGGAAGGGGGAACAAAGTGACAGATGCGGTAAAAGGCGAGTCCGTCTGGTGAACTAACTCGTTGAGGTCGCTTGACACCCGTCCTCTGAGGGCGTTCATCATGAAGTCCATCCGTTCCTTCATCATCCGCATCTTTGTGACTATGTGTGGTGGTGCTGTTTTCACAACGGATGGACGGCTGGTATCTTGTCTCTCTTGTCTGCTCGGAGCATTGCTGCCTTTTGGTCCTTCTTGGTCCCTACTTTTGGCGCTGGTGCACTTTTGCTCTTTTCCGTGATTGTTGGGCCCAGCGTCCCTTTGGTGCAGTTGTTCCTCTAGGTCGTGGTTTTGTTTAGTAAGGCATTCCACTGCCATAGCTAGGGTCTGTACCTGTCTTTCAAGGGTAGTAGTGCATGGTTCCTCTCCGTTATTGTTGGTTGCCATTGAGCAAGTAAGTACCATGCAACTCTTTGTCTGCGAAGCGGTAGTATGGTCTTTAGTCTAATCTTTCCCACAGACGGCGCCAACTAATGATGCTGAAAATTGTTAGTAAGCTGCACAGTCTTCATGTGCTTTAGACAAAACCTGCACAACAAAGAAGAAGAAAACCTTATAGAGAGTACCGGTGTAATACCGGCCAAATACCCTTTGAAGGTTAAGTTAGAGAATGTTCACAACTCTAGAGTGTTAGAGCTGAGGTAAATTATGCGTACCTTATTTTTTGAGGGTTTTGGGTTTTTATAGTAGTGTAGAACCGACCTTTGTTTCTTGGTGAAGAAGATGTTTCCTTGTGGAGGAAGATCCTCATAAATGTACGTATTTTGTGGAATTCTTCCCATATAGAGATTTTGTTGACTAGGGCCAATCATAGGGTGCAAGACATTTCCATTTGGGGTTTCTTGGAGACCACTCAGGCCATATAGATGCCACGTGGCTTTTCCATCCGTCCCCCTTGTGTCCATCTAGTTGGGGATTCGCTCGTTATGGAGGGTCCATCCGTCTTACTTCTGGACATAATCCATCGTCTTGTCTGCATTGTTTTAACTGTCCCTTTTTCTTAGTACCGTCGCCTGCGGCCGTCCTTATTAAATGAACCCGTCTACCTCAATTTTATCCTTTCCATTAATATATATAGTATAACTAAATCTTTTTTAATGCATATTTTATTTATAATTTATTTGTATATGCATATTCTATTATTATTCTCCAAAATGCATGTTTTTCCTTTATCCTTCTTCACATTCATTTTCATATTTACCTTATTAGTGTCGAATTCATCTTATTATGAATGACAAAATACGTTTGATCCAACTTCCTTGACTTGCCATGCACGTGTCCCACATGAATTTTTCCCACCTTAAAGAGGAAAAGGGAAAAAAGTAGAGAGATGAGGGAATTGCTAATTTGACAACATCTCCTCATGTTGCCATAAGTACCAACATAAATAAAAAATAAATTTTAAGAGTAAAAAATAAGGTGAAAAAACCTTTCATAATTAGCAATAACATGGATTTCATGCTAATAACCCATGTGAACACGGTGTACGCATAAGTACTAGCATTTATCAATAAGTATAGAGCTACAAAATATTTTACAATTGTCAAGGTGATTTTTTGTTGTTGTTGTTTTTTTTTAAAATATTTTTTTAAGGGATAGGTTCAACCATTTTGAAATAACTATATTTTTTCAGGAATAATTTCAACCTAAATAAAAACAATATCAGTGATAGACCCAAATAAAAATTAGTAAAAACTTATCAATCTCAATTGTAACAATTATTGTATAGCTAAGATATACTTAGACGTTGGTATACTGTTGCTGATGCCCACTTTGACAAGGAGGCCCAATAATAGAAAGAAGCCCAACAATATGGGAGGGAATAAAGAAGAAGAATTAGTAAGTTGAGAAAAAAACCATTAAGCTTGAATGACAGGAATAATGGTCCATAGGCTTGTAAAATAGCAAAAGGGCCTCAAAGAAAGCAAGAGAGCCCAAAGGAGCCCCAAGAAAGAAGTAGTAAACCTATGGGCATTATGAGAAATGGAAAGTAAGCAAAAATGGGCCAAAGGAGCCCAAAGGAAGAAACTAAGCAAATGGGGTTGGTGGGAAAGCCTATAAGCCCCAAAAGTAAAGGATATGGTAAGTTGAGTTGGGGAAGCTCAAAAGACTTAGTAAAAGCCCATAGGAATGAAGGATTGGAATGGGTTGGGGATGCCTGAGGATGCCCAAAAGAATAAAATGGGCCAAGGAAGCCCTAAAGCAATGAAATGTGCCAAGGAAGCCCAAAACAACGTGAGTACAAGCCCGACGATAGTACTGGGCTATTGGAATTGAGCAGAAGGAAAGTGTACAGCAGGCCTAAAGGAGGCCCAGCAAGTATAAGTCAAATAATAACATGGCAGAAACAACAAAGTGGCATGGCAGAGGTGTCAACCGACCCACAAAGAGGATAAGGGTTGAATTGAAGAAGGAAAGGCCCATGCCCAAGCAAGATCCAGCCAAAGGAGGAAGCAAGATATAAAGAATGAAAGCCTAGTGACTCATCCATGCCCCAAGAGGTCAAGAATGAGTAGCAGAACGTGTAGCAAAGACTAGACAAGCACCCAAGTCATGGCAAATGCATGAACAACAGGCAAGCCATGGACATACATGGAAGTGGAGCACGTACAAGGCTCAGGCAGCACCCACCTGTACATAGCCAATACAGGAGTGGTGGGCCATGGGTTAGAGGTAAGAGAGGGTATGGTCTAGCGATGGAAGGAAGGGGAAAGCCTATTCTGGGGTTCCCGCTCAAGCTCTTTTGGGGGAAATGTCCTGTTGGGATGACATACCACTAATAAAAGAGAAAGATGAGCTAGAACCACTAAGTGCATGCCATAGGGGATAGTAAGAGAGAATGCCCACCCTTATCTAGATGGGAATGCCACGGAGAGCAAGAAAACAAAACAAAACTCTTTTGTCTAGGAATGGAGTGTCGCACGGCCAGCACAGGTAAGTGGTGATGGTTGGCAAGCCAACAGACTAGTGTGTGGTCTGGGCAAGAAACCTATACAAGGACAAAAGCAGTTAAGGGATAAAACAGTAAAAAACCCGTCATGGGAAGTAGTATAAAAAGGCCTTAGTTGTGCACGGTAGGGAGAATAGACGAGAACAGAGAACAAAAGAGATAAAACAAGAGAAAAAGAAGTAAGAAAAGGAGTGAAAGGTAGGAGGGAAAACGAGAACTTAGAAAAGAAAGAGGAATCAGAAAGGAAAAATAGAAAGGGAGCAAGAGTGTGATAGTGGGCATGTACCAATAGGCTATTTTCTTCTCTCCCTCTAAAAGCCTGCTTTTTAGTGAGGATTGAGGAATTTGAGGATAAGCCATCTAGGCCCATTCTTTCAAAGTGGGCAATTTCTGTGGCAGGACTTCCCTGTGAGATTGTCCGCATTGAAGAGTGGTTCCCTTCTTGGACTTGACTCCGTTGAGAAATCCAGCATGGTAGACTAATCTTTCTTCCTTTTATTTTATTGATCAAGCATTATTATTATTTCTTTTTATCATTGTTATTAACTTATGTCTGTCGCATTTATATCACTGCATTATTTCCTTCTTCACTAAGATCATGATTTAGCTTTTTCATTTTTTGGCTAACAGTAAGCATATTCTTCTTATTTTTGTCATATTACACTTGCCTGCCATAACTTTTTTGTAACAGCATATCAATACCGTATTTTGTTTGCCCTCGATTTGCGTGCCAGACTCCGAAAAATCCAAAAATATCATTTTCTCATCATGGGTCCGCAAGGACATCTATAATGAGGTGGCGCAACCCGTTTGGCAAATGGATGTCAAGACTGCATTTCTTAATGGCAATCTTGAAGAGGAAATCTATATGAAGCAACCAGAAGGTTTCATAGCAAAGAACCAAGAGCATTTGGTATGCAAGTTGAAAATGTCCATTTATGGACTTAAGCAAGCATCTAGGTCATGGAACATCAGATTTGATCAAGTAATCAAGTCATTTGGTTTTGAACAAAATCTAGATGAACCATGTGTGTACAAAAGACATCAAGACAAAGTAGTAATGTTTCTAGTGCTTTATGTTGATGATATTCTACTTATTGGAAATGATGTACGTGTAATGTCATCAATAAAGGTTTGGTTGTCAAGCCAATTTGATATGAAAGACTTGGGTGAGGCTAACTTTATTCTAGGGATCAAGCTTTGGCGAGATCGCAAGAATAAGATGTTAGGCTTATCATAAACTGGATATATAGATAAGGTTCTAGAACGATTTAGCATGCAAAACTCTAAGAAAGGTTTACTTCCTTTCAGACATGGAGTTCCTCTGTCTGATGACCAAAGGCCTAAGACTCAAGAGAAAGTAGATATGATGAGACAAGTTCCTTATGCTTCTGCAGTCTGAAGTCTCATGTATGCAATGCTTTGTACTGGACCAGATATCTGTTTTTCAGTTGGCATGGTCAGCCGATATCAATCAAATCCAGGACCATAACATTGGCAAGCTGTAAAGCATATTCTCAAGTATCTACAGAGAACGAGAGATTATATGCTTGTTTACCATTGAAAGGATTTGATTCCCATTGGCTATACAGATTCAAACTTTCAATCGGATCTAGATTTCAGAAAGTCCACATCAAGATGTGTATTCACCTTGGGAGGTGGAGCCATAACTTGGAGGAGTGTTAAGCAATCTTGTATTGTAGACTCCACCATGGAAGCTGAATATGTTGTTGCTTATGAGGCTGAAAAATCAAATAGTGTATAAAACACTATGAACGTTTAGATCCCCAATTTACAAATTATCAATTCAAGCTTTAACACAAACGATAAATGTGCAGAAAATGAATTAAAGCCTAAAAAAGAATTGATAAACTATCTAAGCCAAATAAAATCGCATCCATAACAGAAATTAAATGACAAAGATAAAGGGAAGAGAGATGCAAACACAAGGACAACACGTGATGTGTTATCGAAGAGGAAACCGAAGCCCTCGGCGTAAAACCTCTCCGCCGCCCTCCAAGCGGTCAAATGATCCACTAAAGAATGTAGTTGGGATACAAGGACAGCAATAGACTCTCCAAGCCTAATCTACCTAGTGTACCTAAGCCCTCCAAGCTTCCTGCTCCAACAAGGTTACGCCGAACCTATTTCTTCTTTAGCTTCTCAGATCCTACTACTAGTCCATAACATCAACCAATAAGAATTGGTTCCTTCCTAATTGGTTCCCAAAACACCAAATAACATTCTCACAGATGTGGGTATGGTGAGAAAAGGATTTGGGTAAAGTACCTTTCAAGGTACTTTACCCAAGGTAAAGATTGTAGATGAGTCACAAGGTAAAGATTGTAGATGAGTCAATCTTGTTTTTCTCTAGGGTTTCTCTCTCAAAATTCTCTCTGGAAGCTCTCAACATTTCATGGGTATAAGGGGTATATATACTGGTGGGTGTTTCGAATGCGAAGAGACAGATTTTCCAAAACATAGTTGGTTGGCGGCTTGGCCTCGCGGCTTGACTGAGTCGCGAGTTCAAGCCGCGAACTGACTGAACGGCCAGACTGGAATTTTTTGTTTTGTAGTGCAACAGCTGGCATGACGGTTTAGATTCTGGCGACTTTCCAGTCGCGAGCCACCCGCGCGATCTAGTTGCGAGTTCTTCTCTGCACGCTTCACTCGTATGCAACATCTGGAGGCTTGCCAGTCGTGAGACACTAGCGAGATCCAGTCGCGAGTCCTTGTTTTGCAGCACAGTCTTGAGTATTTCTTCACACTCTCTCACACACTACCCTTACATGATTTCCACCTAAATACAGAATTTCTAAATGTTGAAATACAAGCAAATTGGCACGGAATAAAGCCAACAAAGTGGTTGATAAAATTCAACCTTACAATCTAATCTCCCCCTTTGGCTATTCCGTGACAAAACCCTACAACAAACTCTAGACTTAATGCGTGAGTTGGGAACAGTTGAATAAAACTCACTCACACCTAACTCTAGGATCTGTAAAGCTCTTGAATCATAAGTAAAAGTATCTCCTGAAAAAGCAACCACATAATAAGATCACTTTATGCAGAAAAGCTTGTATTGCATATGAAACAAGCACAATATGATTAAGCAAAACGGATTAAAGCAATAAAGCAAGGCATGACCAAAAATAAACAATCACTATAAATAGTGATCACAATGCTCATTCACACATGGAATGAACATCCAGACATGCAAGCAAATAAGCTCAATGCAAAGTATCATTTGCATGTCTAACACTCAACCAATGCAACAACACTACGTAATTGCATTAAGGATAAAAATCCAACAAAGGGCACAAGAGTGATGTACTAAAGGAAATGCAAAACAGTAACTTAAAAGTACTAGCTACAAAGCAAGGATACAAAACTAAACCAAATGCCACATAAGCAACGGTACAAAATAAACAGCTACAAAAGCATAGGTACAATTTAAAGAGCTACAGTAGCAAAGGTACAAAATATAAAGCATAGTTTAAACATTCTCCCCTTATCATATCACTCCCCCTATCATGAATCATAGGAGCTGTGATGAACTTCGAACATATATACCTGTAACCTGAAACACTTGCACAAAACATATCAGACCCTCAAGGTAAAGCAAGTAATAAAAGGACAAGAATAATGAAACAAGTAAATTGCGATCAAGTAAACATGATGTGAAGCATGTGAGCAACTTGACCATACACCAAAACAGTCATAAAGAAATGACTACAATGATCACATAGCAAAGCAAATGATCATCCAAACATGCAATCAATGAAGCACAATAGCATAAGGATGTATGCATGTTCAACACATAAGCATGATGCAATGAGAACAATAAAGCATAGATACTAAACATAACTCAAAGCACCATAAAGCAAACAAGAAAAAAAAAAAAAAAAACATAATCAAAACAAAGTTTTCTTATTAGCGCAATGTCTTCTCCCCCTCAAGAGCTATACTCAACAAAAATAAGCTCCATCTCCCCCTTTTTGACCGGAATGGCCAAATGGTCACTATTGTGTGGTGAAGCTATCAAGCTTTGCTGAGAGACCAGACATCTGGTCTTGGAGTGTAGCCAGCCTGTCAGAGTGTTCATTTTGGACCTCTCTGAGTCCATCAATCCTCTCCAGGATGATTTGGAATGCATCCAGGGGTACGTCTGATGAAACTGATGCTCTGCTTCTCTTACTACGGCCTTTTGAACTTAAGGGCTGACCTGCAGCTTCTGTCTCAGTTTCCATGCCTCCACCTTCTTCCTGATCACCTTCTTCTTCATCTCCCGGAAGACGCACTCGAATTCTTGTGATGGTTAGTTTGTTAACTGCTGAGGGAGTAGGCATGAGTCCTATATCTTGAGGAATTTCCACTCCTTCTAGTCTAAAAATTCTCATGAGAAGACTGGGGAAAATTAGCTTGGCCCTAGATGTTGTTCTTGTCTCATCAATAATGGTGTAAAATATGTGTGCACTGATGTCTATGAAGGTCTTTTGCTTGAGCTCCATGGGGAAGATGGCTCTAGCATTGTTGATTGTAGTCAGCTTCCATACTAGATATAGGTTGAACATCATTATCACAGTCAGGCATCTCATATCTGCTGGAAAGGAATTGGTGTTAAGACATCTTCCCTCACGAACTCCACCAATATGTGACTGAACGGTTTCTAAGGACAGCATCCTATCCTTATAGTGTGTGAAGTCATGGTCATCTAAGCTGTCAAAACCCAACACTTCATCGATGTCATCTAGATCTATAGTGAATATCTTTCCTCTTATCCAGCAGTTGATCTCATGCTCTCTCAAAACAAAATTAGCATAAAATTCTCTAATTAGAGCTTCACAGACCCCAGGCAGGTCACTCAATAGTTTCTCCCAATTTCTTCCCTCAAAACAACTTGGAATGAAAGTGTCCTTCAGATCCACCAAGTTTACAAACCTCTCTTGAATGATGGGTGCTTTCATGTAAAACTGAGTGTATCTCTCAAAGTGTTGAGGAGATCTGAACTTTGTATTGTTCATCTTCATCCTTCTGTCACTTCTTTTGGCAGTAGATTTCTTCTTTGTTGGAGTCATTTGCAAGACCAAGATAGCAACATCCATAAAAACAGAGCACAATAGATGCAACAATAAAACATCAGTAGAAGAATAATAGTACTATAAGAAATAGAAGGTTGTACTATAAATTCTGTCCACACAAAGTTCAGGAAGAATCATAGTAAGATATAACATACTATAGTATAGATATATTGCTAGAAATAAATTCTGGCTTCAAAGAGATAAAGTGCAAAATCATGACATAAACAATCCTAGGTCACAAAACTAGAAACAAATGTAAATGTGCAATAGGAAAGATTTGTTTAGTCAGATACAACATATGACCAAAACACTCATAAAAACCTCAATAACTCAGGCATACACCAACATGACATTTCACAATGGGTATGATATGCACAACTAAGGTCAAATCCTTTCAAGTACTCAATGAAGAGAATTAGGCATGAGAGAAAGCATATTAAGCATTAGATCAGAAGGATCAACAAACATCATTCAAGCAAAACAACAAAATGATTCAAACTCACAGCCGAAACCCCAAATAACTCAACCGATCAAAACAACACAAAATTCAAGAAAATAAGGCTTAAAAACATGAAATAGGGAGTGAAAATATGAAAACCCATACCTTTTTCTTGAAGATTGATGAGAAAATGATGAAGACCAAAGAGATTTTTGTAAAGAACACGGTGAGTTAGAGAGAGAAGAACACGGACAGGCTAGTGAACTATCACAAATATTCGAGGGAAAACTGAAAAGTTTCAAAAACTGATTTTATACACGTAACAACACACGTTTTTTGCGACTGATCTAAGTCGCATGCAAGTCGCCAGGTCCAGCCGCCAAAACACTTAAACAAAAATTTTGGAAAAATTTTCTAAGTGTTTTTCGCGACTAGAGGTTCAAGTCGCGAGAGAAACGCGAGCTGAGCCGCGAAACATTCTATGTAATTCTCACGACTGAGCCTCCACTCGCGACAAAGCCGCCAAGTCAATCTGCGAGAACCATTAAAAACCTAGATTTTGAAAAATATTCTAAGTCTTTTTCGCTACTTGGGCATTGACCCGCCAGAAAGACGTGAAAACAATCTGTATAGAGCTCGCGACTGGGGCATGCAGCTGGATAGACCCGTGACAGAGTCGCCAAAACAGGACACAGCAGTTTTTGAAAATTTTGACATTTTTGCAGAAACAAAAGACTTTCCAAAAACAACTAAAAACACTCAAAAATATTTTTGAGCTTGATCAACAAATAGATGAGCATGTGAAACACATTTAATCAAGTACAATCACACGAATAAATAAGGTATTCAATGAACATAGACATGTGTGATGTGTGTGGATATCATCAATGAGATAGTCCTTAGTCTAATGTGAAGCTTCAATGATCAATTTAACCAAGGCATACACAATTAGCACTAGATAATGTGACCCATCTCAATTAAAGAAATATGTATATATGACCTCCCACATAAACTTGACAACATATCTTTAAAGCTTTTCATTTGGCTTCCTCTTCAACATTTCATTTGATTTTTTTGAATCATAACAACTTATTTTGGAGATTGATGCCAGAAATTTTTGACATTTCAATTTGATGAACAAGCCTTTGGCTTTTGAGCATCATACAATTTTATAAAAGTTGCTTTCCCTTTTTCCTAGTCAAATACTAGTATGTGCGACGGCTTTTGCAGCTTATTATCTCTTTTCATTTTGAGATTTACATTGGTTGAGCTCTTTAAACAAAAACAGAAAAAAAAAAAAAACATGGGAAGAGATATAGGCACAAGTCTACGCATGTATCAAAATCAACATGACTATTGACTTATCATTCATGATAAGCTTGAAGATCGATTTACAACAATCACACATAGATGTCAAGATTTTTCCCACAATGATATGAGTGCATAAAGAACAAGCTAAGCTCGTAAATGCACAAAGCCATCTGTATGAAGGTACAATGCAAAACTCACATGTGATATGTGCTCGAACATATACGATCAAACTTTTTGAAATTTTCACTTTTTATATGGTTTTTGGATTTTTACTCACACAAAACTAAAACATAAAAGTAAGATCAAAACAAAAACAATGCATATGAATAAATGCAAGATGCATAAAATGCATGAAGATATGACATTCAATGCATGAAAGGTCCTACAAAGATCGAAAGAATTAGATTAAGGACCAAAAGAGCAAAAGCTCAACCATAGGAACCCTTCCTCATCCAAACGGAATGATTATTTGGAATGAGTGTCTCATGAGAAGCGAGACGAGGGTTGGAAGAATGAGAACCGGAGATGCACATAGTCAAGGAGTTAAGAGCATTAAACACTTTCTTTAACAACGTGCTATTTTCACTCAAATCCGGTTTACTCTTCTTAGCACATCCTCCAAGAAGCTCAAGTTTCTCTTTTCTTTTGATTCTTTTAAGAGCATGAAACTTAAAGCATTGAGGTCTTAGATGACAAAAAGCACCACAATGGTGACTAACAATGTGTTTATGTCCACTAGGCTTTTTGGGAAGGGATCTAGCAACATGGTTTTGTTCTCTCTTTAACTTGGAACATTGAGGTCTTATGTGACCGATCACACTGCAGTGGTGGCAAGTTGGAACAAATTTAGATCCATTCAAAACCGTAGATTGAGACCTAAACATAAGCTTTGGCTTAAGAACCTTTCTCTCTACTGTTTGATTTGTTTTATGTGGAGGAATGTATACCGATTTGTCCTTTGAGGTTGAACACACACTAGGCACGAAATCGGGTACCACAACATGATTGCAACAAACATGTTCATTCTTTTTAACATTAGGTTCAACAATCAAACACTTGGCATGCATCTTAAGAGATTCATTTTCACATTTTAGCTCATCAACAAGTTTGTTAGATAAAACAAGTTTAGCATCCAAGTTCATATTCAAACATTCAAACTCTTTCAGCTTTTCAAGAGAATTTTCAGCAAGTTTCTTATATTCCTCAACCAATTTGTTGGATTCGTTGAGCTTAGCAATCAAATCATCCTTTTCACAAAATAACTTGCTCAAATCCTTATTAAACTTCTTAGCCTTTTTCTTAAAGAGTTTGATGTTAGAAATATCAACAACATCCAAAGATTAATGTAACATAGCATCACAATCATGAGGATTATCACTCATAGAGGCATTTTCACAAACATGTGGCATGCTACAATCATCAACAACCAAGGAACCATACAAATCACAACCCATGGCAAATAAACACAAGGGGTCAAGGATCACACTTAGGTATTTAACCACAACAAGTGTACCCATTCTGATACTAATTGAAAGTTCAAATAGCGTATAAAACACTATGAACGTTTAGAACCCCAATTTACAAATTATTAATTCAAGCTTTAACACAAATGATAAACGTGCAGAAAATGAACTAAAGCCTAAAACAGAATTGATAAACTATCTAAGCCAAATAAAATCGCATCCATAACAGAAATCAAATGACAAAGATAAAGGGAAGAGAGATGCAAACACAAGGACAACACGCGATGTGTTATTGAAGAGGAAACCGAAGTCTTCGGCGTAAAACCTCTCCGCCACCCTCCAAGCGGTCAAATGATCTACTAAAGAATGTAGTTGGGATACAAGGACAGTAATAGACCTTTCAAGTCTAATCTACCCAGTGTACCTAAGCCCTCCAAGCTTCCTGCTCCAACGAGGTTATGCCGAACCTATTTCTTCTTTAGCTTCTCGGATCCCGCTACTAGTCCATAGCATCAACCAATAAGAATTGGTTCCTTCCTAACTGCTTCCCAAAACACCAAATAACCTTCTCACAGATGTGGGTATGGTGAGAAAAGGATTTGGGTAAAGTACCTCTCAAAGATCTACAATGGAGAGGGTGAGAGTAGAGGAATTTGAAGAGTCACAAGGTAAAGATTGTGGATGAGTCAATCTTATTTTTTTTAGGGTTTCTCTCTCAAAATTCTCTCTAGAAGCTCTCAACATTTCGTGGGTATAAGGGGTATATATACTGGTGGGTGTTTGGAATGCGAAGAGACAGATTTTCCAAAAACAGGGTTGGCTGGCGGCTTGGCCTTGCGGCTTGACTGAGTCGCGAGTTCAAGCCGCGAACTAATTGAATGGCTCGACTGGAATTTTTTGTCCTGTAGTGCAACACCTGACATGACGGTTTAGATTCTGGTGACTTTCTAGTCATGAGCCACTCGCGCGATCCAGTCGCGGGTTTTCCTTTGCACGCTTCACTCGTGTGCAACATCTGACAGCTTGCCAGTCGCGAGACACCAGCGAGATCCAGTCGCGAGTCCCTATTCTACAGCACAGTCTTGAGCATTTCTTCACACTCTCTCACACACTACCCTTACATGATTCCCACCTAAATACAGGGTCTCTAAGTGCTGAAATACAAGCAAAGTGGCACGAAATACAGCCAAGAAAGTGGTTGATAAAATTAAACCTTATAGAGGCGGCAAAGGAAGCTGTTTGGCTCAAAAAATTCCTTTCTGATCTTGGTGTAGTAAGAATGGAGCAAGTTCCTATCACATTGTTTTACGACAATAGTGGAGCGGTTGCACAATCCAAAGATCCAAGGAATCATAAGAAAGGAAAGCACATTGAGAGAAAGTTGTTGGGAAAAGTACATGTTCGTATCACATACAAAACATACGCAGCTGAAAATTAACGGATCTACTTTATTCACAATTGATAACATGCACTATGAAAGTTTCAGAATTTAAGAACAAGAAAGCGTGAAAGTTTCAGAATTTAAGAACAAGAAAGCATACCTTGGTGCGGTGAAATTTAAAACCAAAGATCAGAAGTTCTTGGGAAGACTTTTAATCTTCACTCCAATTCCACTTAATGCCCAAGATGTGTAGTCTCTCAATTAGTTTTCAAGGAGAGAACAAGGGAGTGTCCAACACTCACATACAAACCATTTCATTCCTTGTGTAATCTTGATGAAAAATACTTATAAAAAAACTTCATTTGAAAAAGCACTCATCTAAAGAACCTTATGAAATTCTGTATGTTTCTCTCCTTATATACAATTGATTATCTAATTGGGCTAGCCTTTTGGGCCATTCCAATTGGGCTCTAGTGTGTGGCTTGGAGTGGGACCAAAAGGAAACAAATAAGACTCTAGCTCCAATGGGTCTTGGGCTTTTCTATCAACTCTTGACAAGTCCAAAGTTACCATTAATTATATTCAGTACCATTATATGAATATAATTGCACTCTAGACCTTATTAATAAATTATATCCCAATACTTTATTATATATGCAACCTATTCATTAAAATATTCGTAGTAACATAAAATCATGAATATAGACTGCCACTTTGAAGATTACTACATCTTAATCCTTGAGTACCCGGTTTAATCCTTAATGTTATTCATCATATATTTATGAAATTCAATTCCATAAATGTATACTTTAGTAACTCCTTACTAAAGTGGTTGAGCCTAACTCTCTGAATAACCAAACCCATTAAATTTATCTCAAGGGAATATTTTATATCTCTGTTAAGAGATTATGAATTCCATCTTGAAAATATATGTTCCATCAACACTAAATGTGGCTGCCCAACATACTGAGGTTTTGACCGTAACTTATAGATCTCACTCCTGATATATCAAAGCAACCTACATCTCATGATCAGGTCCATTATTCTCTTAGGATTTAGAGTTGATGTAAATAGAAGTCATGCGATTTATTATTCAATTGACAATCGTTAGGAGAATAACAAATCCCACAGCGGTCCAGTTCAATATGTCTTAACTCTTAAAACATATCAACATACCAACTAGAAATCTTCCATTTCCATGATCAAGACAAATCATCTTAGTTGATATGTTATAGTCTTCGCAGATGAAACGCCCAATTTCATCACCGACTACGAACTACATTCTGAGTTTACAAAGAACTTGCAATTTATATCTTCTGTGACTAAATCACATAAATCGCATACTATGCATCTCATGTACTAAGATTATGTCCAATTAGTTCATTTATAGATAGTCTCATATAATTAAATAATTTAATTATTTATGACACGCCAATAAATTGAATTTTAGGGCATAAACCCCAACAAAAGTACCACATCATTCGAGACATTGTTGCTCGTGGAGATATGGTGGTAGAAAAGATTGAAAGTGTAAATAATCTAGCAGATCTCTTTACCAAAACCTTGCCTCAAAGGACTTTCGAGTCACTTTTGGAGGGAATGAGAGTTAGATTAGTGTACAATAGTCTTTAGGGCAAGTGGGAGATTGTTAAGATTAATGCTGTTAAATCCTATTGTATGATGTTATGTATGATATTAAGTATGACATCATCTTTGACATTGTGTATGACTTAATATTGTGATTGATAAATTTGTTTTATTATTATCTAAAATAATGGTAACATGAATATTCAGACATTATCATACAATCCATGAGATGCATAGTATGTGATTTATATGAAAAGTCACATAAGATATAAATCACAAGTTCTTTCTAAACTCAGAATTATAATTCGTAGTCGGTGATGAAATTGGGCATTTCATCTGCAAAGACTATAACATATTAACTAAGATGATTTGTCTTGATCATGGAAGTGGAGACTTTTAGTTGATATGTTGATATGTTTTAAGAGTTAAGACATATTGAACTAGACCGCTGTGAGATTTATTATTCTCCTAACGATTGTCAATTGAATAATAAATCTCACGACATCTATTCACATGAACTCTTAATCCTGAGAGAATAGTGGACCAGATCATGAAGTGTAGGCTGCTTAGATATATCAGGAGTGAGATCTAAAGTAACGGTCAAAACCTCAGTATGTTGAGCAGTCACATTTAGTGTTGATGGAACATATATTCTCAAGATGGAATTCATAGTCTCTTAACGGAGATACAAAATATTCCCTTGAGATAAGTTTAATGGGTTCAGTTATTCAGAGAGTTAGGCCTAACCACTTTAGTAAGACTAAAGTATATATTTATGAAATTAGATTTCATAAATATATGATGAATAACTTTAAAAGGATTAAACTGGGTACTCAAGGATTAAGACTTTGTACTACTACGAATATTTTATGAAGGGGTTTCATGTATAATAAGGTCTTGATATAATTTATTAATAAGGCCTAGAGTGAAATTATATTTATATAGTGGTATTAAATATAATTAATGGTAACTTTGGACTTGTCAAGAGTTGACAGAAAAGCCCAAGGCCCATTGGAGCTAGTGTCTTATTTGTTCCCTTTTGGTCTCACTCCAAGCCACACTTTAAAGGCCAATTGGGAAGGCCCAAAAGGCTAGCCTAATTAGATAATCAATTATGTAGAGAGAAACATACAGAATTTTGATAAAGATGAAATGGTTTGTATGTTGGTGTAAGACTCTCCTTCATATTCTCTCTAGAAAAAACACATAGAACTGATTGAGAGACCACACATCTTGGGCATCAAGTGGAATTGGAGTGAAGATTAAAAGTGTTCCCGAGTACTTCTAATCTTTGTTTTGAAATTCACCATACCAAGGTACACTCTCTTGGTCTTATATTCTGAAATTTACATTGCACATGTTATCAATTGCGAATGAAGTAGATCCGTTAATTTTTTGCTGCGTATGTTCTGTATGCAAAACAAACATGTTATTTTTCCCAACACCTCCATCTTCCTTTCCTTGGTTTCGTACCTTGAGTTTGAGGTTTAAAGGGTGTTGATGTAGCTTCTCAACTACTATCCTTACCCCGTTTTCTTTAAAGCTTCATCAAGCTTTTTATTTTTTCTTTTTGCTTGAATAACATGATTAATTGCTTTCTCTATCATGTTTCTTTCTTTATTTGTGCTTCTAGCTTAAATCTACATGTTTTATGCTTTATGTCATCTTTTATACTTAGATCTACATCCTTACATACTTATATGTTTAGATTTACATGCTTTATGCTTTATGCCATACTTTCTATGCTTAGATCTATTTTTCCAATGTGTTGTTTGGCTAGATCCACATGTTTCTATGCTTATTTACATGTCTATTTGTCTTTCCTACATGTTTTATGCTTTATGCCATGTTTTCCTTTGTCTTTTTGCCTCTCTTTGTTCTAGGTTGATATCATGTCTATGGTTATGCCTTGCTTAGATCTACATTGTTCTATGCTCCTATGCCTATGCATGCTTATTTTTTTGCTTATATGTTCTATTTGCTTAACGCCATCTTCCATGTGTTTGTGCGCTCCATGCAATGTTTGTATGCTTAGGCCTAGGCTATGTTTGTCATGCCATGTGCTTTTGTAGCCCTTTTGTCACTTTGTCTTTCTTTATTGTGTTTTGGCCTATTGGTTTGGACCCAATCTAGACCTTATGGTCTTTGTCATCATCCATACACCTTGTCCCACATCAAAGGGTTTGGATCACCCCTATTTGCATGTCTATGTTTGCTCGTTTCTATGCTTTATGCTTTTGTTAGCCTCTCTAGTTCTAGGCTTTGCCACGTTTGACACCCTTAGTGGGTTTGTGGTTGCATGGTTACATTTGATGCCTACGAGGCCTTGTTCGGGTGTAACCACTTGGGTCACATCACCATGATGTCGGTTGCTTTGTGCATACCTTTCCCCTTTTTGGCTCTGTGCGACGATATGCTTGCCATGCTTGTTTGGGCCACCCGTTGGCTTTATATGCATCTTTACACACTTGCTTACATGTCCATGCATGAGTCTTGCTTGTTAGTGTGTCATCCATGCTTCAACACAATGAAGTTATGGACATTTAATCCAAACCTACATTTGTCCCTTGTGGACACCACCTTTTTTTCATTCCCTTGCTTTTTTTTTTTTTTTTTTTTTTTTTTTTTTTTTTTTTTTTTTTTTTTCGCATGTTTGTTTGCTTTCTTGCTATGCTTGCCATGTCTATCACGCTTATCTGCTTTATGCCTTTTTCATACACTCTTTGAACCTTTTCTTTCCATTGCTTGTTTGTTGGTTTCTTGTCTTTGACTTTGCATGTACACACATGGAGCGAGGACACACGGAGCTAGTTCATGGTCTCCCAGGCGCAAGTGAAAAGGGTGAGGACGCAAGCATGGGGATATAAGCCAAGTGGCTGCAGTCAGTAGGTTTAGGAGTTTAGCCTTTCCCTTTTGTTATGTACTCTTTTAAACTCCTTCCTTCCACCTTACTTTCTCTCTTAGATGGTTGTATTAGGTATATCATGCCTTGTATCATTCGTCCTCATCTCTAGAGTATGGCAACCCCTGTTTATTTTCCTGCACCTATATTTTGGGCCATGCTCTAGGGGTGTAGGCATTTACTTTCCGGCTCTGTGTGCTAGCATTGTGCATGATGCATGTATATATATATATATATATACTTACTTGCCCATTTCCGGTGTGATTGTCACGATTCGTGTCACTTAAGGCTAGCGATGTCTAATTTTTGCTGCGAAAGTAAGGTGACTTCTTGCCAGATTTTAGCAGTGGAAATCTGGCACTTTGCTCGAATGCCTTGGAAAAGTATATATTGGGATCACACCCGTTCAAAAGCCAAACCTTAAAGCCCCCCATGCACGCAAAGCCTAGAAAGCCAATGCCAAAATCATGTTTTTTCTGCCAATCTCCAAAAATTAAGGTCTTATCAAAATAAAGGATTGTCCTTAGACAGGCGTTGTGGGGTGCCTAACACCTTTCTCAAACGTAACCAAACTTTCGGACCTAAGAATCAAGATTTTTTGCCATCCACATTAGATTAGGAAAAATGCCCTTTTTTCTTAGCCTAGGATCCATAATAAAATCAACTAGAAACAGGTGACCAATCATACTTTAGAAAAACCCAATGATTGGTGGTGACTCCACTTACCTTTGGTAAATCCTTGAATTTTGGCCTAGATTCTTGCCATAACACCAAAGCTAGACCTACCTTCCTCTACCAAGAGAGAGAGCATTTGAAGCTCCGTGCGAACAACACGCATATACATCAAGAGGGGCCTCCAATAGGCCCCGTACAAATGGGAGTTGTTTCCACGGTGGGTTGTCAAACGAAGGCACGGCGGTGGTGGTCTTTTTCGCTTAGCCAGCCGAGGTCGGGAGTCGACAGGCTGGCGACTCCACTGGGGATATGATGGCGTTCACTGAGAATTCCTCTAGAAAAAGGCAGATGAGACAAGCCAGATTTGATTCTTCCTCACATGACCCCTGCGTTGCTTCTGATTTGATTACCTTGGCCGGAGCCAGAAAAGTGACCCTGATGTGGGGAATGGACATTCCTTGGCCAATGCACTTCCTTTTCTTTCCTCTGGAAGCCTAAAAAAGTTCTTCATTGGAGGGCTCGTAGCCTAAACTGAAACCTCCTTTGTTGTTTGGGAGTTCGATCAAAGAAGCCTTCCCATGTCCTACGGCACCGAGGCCTTGGCCCAACTGATAGCCAAATTTGAACATTTCCTTGGCAATCATTAAAGTAGCAGAGGGCCATGCAGACTCGAGTTCTAGAGCTCTAGAAATCATGGAGACTAGCTCGAAATTGTGAAAAGTCGCCTCCCGAAAGGCATTAGCACTAATGTAGGGGAAAAAAGTCTCCTTCAAGAAAGTCAGGGGTTCTTCAGCCATAATGGTGACCATCAAATCTTCAGATGGGAACTTAAGTCTTCGATGAAGTGTAGAAGCAACCGTACCCATGGTGTGTACCCAAGGCCTCCCTAGGAGCATATTATAAGGGGAATCCACCTTGATGACCTGGACGTTAACCGTGAAGAACATAGGGCCAACTCCAATGGCTAGCTCGATCTCGCCTTGCACCTCCCTGAAAGTGCCATCAAAAGCTCTAATGATCATGGTGGTAGGGCGGATAAGAGTGGTATCCGCATTCAAACGCTCCAAAATTGACATCCGGCACATTCAAGGCTGACCCATTGTCAATCAATACTCTGGCGACGATCATATCCTCACACTTTAATATAATGTGCGTGGGCAAAGTGTGGTCTCTACCTTCTGGTGGTAGTTCATTATCCGTAAAGGAAATCTAGATAGTGCCCAACACTGTTGAGACCATGCCCTCAAAGGCAGATTTTGTAGCACTTGTAGGAACACGTGTCTCTTTCAGGAATTTCAAGAGAGTATTGCTCTAGACCTCAGAGGATAGTAATAATGCCAAGATGGAGATCTGAGCTGGCAACTTGTTTAGCTGTTGAATCAAACTGTACTATGAGTTTCTAATAACTTTTAATAACTCTGCTTCTTCGGTTATTACTCTATTTCTAACGGGTTCGACAGTACCCTTACCCATCTCTTTCCTTCTCTTTTGTAGCTTATCGGGAGTATAGCAACGACCACTCCTAGTGAGCCCAGATAGACCTGAAGAGATATTGGAACAGACCTTCTCTTTTCTAGTTCGAGTGGAGATTAAGGACACATCATTTTTCCAAGGGACACGATGACTATCTTCATAAGGGAATGGCTTTGGCATGCAAATGATAACACCCTCCTGAGTTTGCAAATTGGGTACTATGGAGAACGTCTTTGGATTAATGACCACTGAACTTGGCAGCATGGCTTCAAAGGCCTTTGAGCTGGATACCCCAGAGATTCCTAAGGCAGGCTTTGGCAAAATAAGAGGATCAAAACCTCAGATAGTGGGAGCAATGCTGGTTCCCTGCTAAATTGATGATGAGGTTGGCCCCTATGACCGCAGGTAAGGCAAGAACTAGAGGAGTGAATCCCTCGATGGCTGGCGAGACTTGCCCTTTCCCTGAGTTTGTTGACCTTGAATCCGCAGGTGATTCTACGATTTTCTTGATGACCACTGAAGAGGACAGTGCTGGAGCAATTTGGCCAAGGCGTTTTAATAAATATTCGTCCCACTCCTTTGCCCTAACTCATATAGCATTGTAGCTCGTTCCTGATTGAGTAGCTAGAGGACATAAGCTGGCTACCAAACAGTCACCTCTTCGCGTTCGGCTAAACTCTGCACTTGTGCTCGGAGCACTTGACAATCAAACAAGTATGACTGTTTCATTGTCATAGGATGAGTAGATTCCCCAATCAAATTTGGGGTTCCCATAGCTTTGAGATCGAGGTGGCTCTCTTGGACCAAGGCTCGAAGCATAGCCTTCCATGGGAATGACGATGAGGAGAAATCTGGAATCCTTTCTTCTAGTGTGATGATGGCGTTCACATTCCCTTCCTGATGGGGAGGTAAAGGGTTTGTGATGATGTTTAGAGCGGCTGCATTATTGAACTATATCAGCTTGTTGTCTATAAGATCTTGGACATGGTCCTACTAGAAGCATTCTTCTAGAGTATGCTGTTCGGCCCTAAAATGATGTTCGCACTTCTTGGATGGATCAAATCCCAGTGGGAGAGGACCTTCTTTGGGCCTCTAAAATAGTGGGGTCATTAACTTCCTTTCTAGTAGGTAAGCATAGATATCTGCCATAGGCATGGGTAACGGAGTGTACTTCCGGTTTTCCCTCTTGGGGGGACTAACTTTGTTACTAATAAGGTCTAGCAGTTGGGGTAGCATAAGCGGGAGCAACACCCCTAGGCCTTTCTAAGGCATTGTCAACCATATAAACATCGGCTTCCTTAGTCTTGCGACCAATCATTCTCTTGACTTGTTGTTCAACCATGTAACTTAGAGACTCGGCATCCATGATCTTCTTACTTTTAATACCCTCGTCAATGTGCTCCTTAATAGGGATAAGGCTAGCGAAATGAGTGACTTGGGTGCTGATCATCTTCTCGTAATAAGGAGGCTTAAGGTTATCGATGAACCACTTGATCATCTCATTTTCTATCATGGGGGGTTGCACCTGTGTAGCTAGCTCACGCTACCTCTGGGAATACTCACGGAAGGATTCCCCACTCTTCTTTGTTGTCCTGTAAAGAACGGTACGGTTGGGAGCTATCTCGATGTTGAACCGGTAGTACTCTAAGAAAGAGTTGGCCATTTCCCTCCAGCTAGAGGTCTTTTCCAATCTCGCATACCATGTGGCTGTGGGGCCGGTCAAACTATCTGGAAAATCTGGCAAAGTAGGGGTGATTATCCCCATAGGGAGCCATCTTCTACAGAACATGCACAAGTGCGCACAGGGGTCTCCTGTACCGTCATACTTGACGAACTCTGGTGCCTTAAACTTGGGAGGCATAATGACCTGAGGAAAGTTGGTCAGATTGTCTAGATCAATGATTCTGTGGACATTGGAGCCCTCTATGATATGAAACTTCTCAGCTAGAGTTTCTACTTGGCTCTTGATTTGGCCATACCCAGATTCGGGGTTCTTGTCCTTAGAAGGGTTTGTTTCCTGGTCATTTCCTTGGGGTGGTACTTGGTGGCCCTGTTCTTGTACTGGTGGAGGTTGATTTTCATACTCGGTTTGGGGACCCCTTGACTATGATCGGAAGAGTTTAGTCCTCCTCCTACAACCAATTGTTGCATCATACGCATCGTTTCTGCTATTTGCTCCTTCTGAAGAGCAACTTCCTGAACAGTTTCCTCAAGGGGAGAGGTACCACTAGTAGACATCTCTCTTGTATGAGACCTAGTGATAATGGGATCACGATGTGGTGGTAGCTTAGCTTGTTACCTTTTAGCAATCTTTTGATCCTGAGAAAGCGGGGAGTGAAAGAAACGGGGTGCGTTTGACAAAGTGGAAACACAACACCCAAATCAAGTTAGTTTATGTCCTTGCTATTTACCATGCACCTACCATTTTCAGAAAAATTTGGCTTTGCACCTTTGATCGGGTATTTATCATGGTGAGTTTCTACTATTTACATGTTTGTACAAGACTTGTTTTTTTTACAACATTGGGTTAATTGGCTCCAATAGTGGGCCTTTTAAAAGGAGTGCAATTGCGAGAAAGAACTCTTGATGATGTGGACTTCTCGGGGAAGCTTTTGGACACTTGGATCCCTTGATAACTTGGATAGCATGGATCTCTTGGACCTTTGTATCTCTTTGAGGATCATGACCTCTTAACAATCTTTCTTGGATCTTCCTTGGGAGAATTCTTGGACTGATGATATCTTGGGATTCTTGACAGTTTTTTGGCAGCACCTCCCCCTTGAACGGAGTTTCGGTTACCAGCCACAAATTTTATCTTTGCACAATTAGGTGATGGAACCAATCAGTGTATGCATGAGTGCCCTTGTAGGTTTGTAAACCTTTAGGGATAGGGTATGGTCTAGCATGTACAAGTAGTGAGGTTACTTTTCCTAGGGGGTTTAATCATGGATGCTGTGCAAGCAGGATAGAAAGAACCTGAAGTAGAGCATGATTTCTTTGGCGCAAGCAAAAAGGGCGCACCTGTTACAAGACACTTACCTCTGACCTCTAGCCTTATAAAGGTATCGTTTTCTAGGCAAGAAAAGACCTTTATCGTGCTCTACTCCCGGCCTCAATCGGCTAAGCGAAAAAGACTGCCGTTGCCATGCCTTCGTTCAACCACCCAGCGTGGCGACAGCTCTAGTGTTCATAGGGCCCGTTGGAGGCCCCTCTAGATGTATATGCGTGTTGTTTACGTGGAGCTTCGGGTGCTCTCTTTCTCAGTGGAGGAAGGTAGGTCTACCTTTGGCGTTATAGCAGGACTTTAGGGCAAATTTTAAGGCATTACCAAAGGTAAGTGGAATTGCCACCAATCATTAGGTTTTTCTAAGGTTTGATTGGTCACTTGTTTCTAGTTGATTTTATTACCGATCCTAGGCTAAGAAAAAATGGTGTTTTTCCTAATCTAATGTGGATGGCAAAAAATCATGATTCTTAGGTTCGGAAGTTTGGTTACGTGCGGGGTAGGTGTTAGGTACCCCACAACGCCTGTCCAAGGACAGTCTTTTGTTTTGATAAAATCTTAATTTTTGGAGATTGACAGTAAAAACATGATTTTGGCCTTGGCTTTCAAGGCTTTGCATTCATAGGAGGGCTTTTAGGTTTGGCTTTTGAATAGGTGTGGTCCTAATATATGCTTTCCTAAGGCATTCAAGCAAAGTGCCAAATTTCCCCTGCGAAAATCCGGTGAGAAGTCACCTTATTTTCGCGGCAAAAATTAGGCATTACTAGCCTTAAGTGACATGGATCGTGACAATCACACCGGAAATAGGCAAGCAAGTATACACACACACACACACACACACATACACACATGCATCATGCACAATGCTAGCACACAGAGTAGGAAAGTAAATGCCTACAGCCCTAGAGTATGGCCCAAAATATAGGTGTAGGAAAATAAACAGGGGTTGCCATACTCTAGAGATGAGGTCGAATGATACAAAGCATGGTATACCTAATACAAACCATCTAAGAGAGAAAGGGATGAGGAAGGAAGGGGTTTAAAAGAGTACATAACTAAAGGGAAAAAGTTAAACCCTAAACCTATTGAACATAGCCACTTGACTCATGTTGGCAAGCATGCATCCGCGCCCTTTTGCTTGCTCCTAGGAGATCGTGCCCCAGCTCCATATGTCCTCGCTCCATGTGTGTACATGCAAAGGTAAAGACAAGAAACCAACAGACAGGCAATGAAAAGGGAGAGATGCATAGATAATACCAAAAGGATGCAAAACAAACAAGCAAGATAGAAATGACAAGCATAGCATACAGGATATGAGCAAACATACGAGCAAAGGGGCAGACAAGCATGATAGCAAATAACAAGCAAAGGGTAAACAAGCAAGATAGCAAACAAAAGGTGGTGTCCATGAGGGACAAATGTAGGTTTGGATCAGATGTCCATAGCTTCATTGTATTGAAGCATGGGAAACATATTAGCAAGCAAGATGCATGAACATGTAAACAAGCGTGTAAAGATGCACATAAAGCCAACGAGCGGTACAAACAAGTATGGCAATCATATCATCGCACGGAGTGGAAAAGTGGAAAGGTATGCACGAAGCAACTAGAATCATGTCAATGCATCCCAAGTAGTTACATCCAAACAAGGCCTCATGGGCATTGGACATAACCACACAACTACAAACTCACTAAGGGTATCAAGCGTGGCAAAACCTAGAACAAGAGAGGCTAACACAAACATAAAGCATAGAAGCAAGCAAGCATAGATATGCAAAATAGGTGATCCAAACCCTTTGATGTAGGCCAAGGTGTATGAATATGAAAAAGACCATAGGGTCTAGATCGAGTCCCAACCAATAGGCCAAAAACATGAGAAAGAAAGATAAAGCGACCTAAGGGCTACAATAGCACATGGCATGACAAGCAAGTCTAGGCCTAGGCACAAGCATGGCATGGAGCGCACAAGCACATGGAAGATGGCATAAAGCATAGATCCAAGCACGCAAGCTTGTGAAAACATAGATCTAGACATATAAGCATGGCAACGTGTGTGAACGTGTGAAAGCTAGTACATAAACATGAAAGAACATGAATCCAAGCACGTAAGCATGTACGGATGCGGATTTAAGCATAAAAAATGACAAAAAGCACATGAACACATAGATACGAGCAAGGCTACCATAGAAATGATATCAAGCATGTGAGCACGAAACCCTAACATCATCATAAAGCAAAAAAGAGGAACGGAACAAATTAAAGCATGGCATAAAACCCTACGCATGTAGATCTAAACATATAAATGTGTAAAAAAAGTAGATCTAAACATGAAAACATGGCATAAGGCATACAAGCAAAGAGATTTAAGCTAGAAACACCAATAAAACAAGAAACACGCTAAGAAAGCCGTAAATCATGTTATTCGAGCAAAAAAAAGCAAGATTAATGCTAGAAAAAGTTTTTCGAGGTTAGGGGTGTGGATGGTAGCCAAAAATTTACATCCATGCCCCTAAACCCTAAATCCAAAGTGTAGAACCAAGGAAAGGAAGATTGGCTATAAGAACAATACCTTGTGTTTTAGGTGAAGAGAGAAGAATCAAGAAGCTTTGATGTGTGTTTTTGTGTGTTTGAAAGAGATAAAAAATGTGCAAAAAGCATCCAGGTAGAGATCAAAATCCAGAAAAATGTGGTCTCTCCTTGGTTTAAGGGGTGCCTGGGGCTATTCATAGCCCTAGCGCGTTTTTTGAGGCGTCGACGGTGGCTCTTCAAGGACCTACAACATCAAAAGGACTTTGATCGGGTTTATCTTGACACCCTTGGAAAGATCTTGATTTTCAGTTTCTAAAAAGGAGTGGAACTCAAAAATCCAATAGTTGGATCAAAAGTTATGGCTCCGGGAAGTTAGCGGTACATCAATCGATGCGTTAACCCGGTTTTTGTGATATCTCGGCTATTCTAACTCCGTTTTTGACCCATGAATAGTCGTTGGAATGAAAATTTGATAATCTTCGCAATGGCTTTAGTTTCAACCCATTCTGACAACTGGATCAAAATTAGAGTTTTCGGGCCTACCCGTAGTCAACTTTGGGTCAAACTTGGTCAAAGTGGCTAAAAATCTTCGAGAAGCTTGGGTTTGATGAAAAACTATGAAAGGTTCTATTTTTTATGGATTTTGACCTTGTTTGACCTTCGGTCAACGTTAGGTTAACCAGGGGCATTTTGGTCATTTCAGCTGAAAAAGGCACTTTAGGTACTGTGGTGTCCGAATGGGTTGAGCCACGTCATTCTGGATGTTCTTGTGGCCCCATGGGGAGAAAATAATATTTTTGGAGTTTTCGAGGTCTGGCACACAAATCGAGGGTGGACAAAATACAGTATCAACAAAGCAGCCTTTACCGTGGGCACGTGTCCAAGGTCCCATTAAAGGGGTTCTAACTTGTGCACAAGCCAGCTTGGGTGTGTTGCAATCAAGCCGGTCCCGACTCTCCTACCCTAGAACCATTGGGCCGTAACGCGGTAGGAGACAGCCCAGCTTAGAGTTGCAAAAAAGGCCTACCATAATTGTTAACAAGCACATTGTACACTTTTAAATAGAAATGTGCATCCACAGCCCAATACATTTTGGACTTTTAGAGCATCTCCAATAGATTAGCCAAAGACATTTTTTAGAGAGCAAACCCAAAAAATCAGCTCCAATAGATTCTTTAAAAGCAAAACTTTTTCAAATTTTTTTTGAAGTTGCTACAATAGTTCTTTTGATCTAGAGAACATTGTATCAATTCCAAATCATTATTTTATCTTAAAAAAAATACCTGACTGAATAAAAAAAATATTCTTTCTCTCTCCTTCCTTTCTCTTTTCTCTTTGTTTCTTCACTCCCTCTCCTGTAAGTAAAAGTATTGCATACAATCTAAACAAAAACACAAAACAAAAAATGCAATAAAATTACAAAATACAATATTTCTTATAAACTAATAAAATCAGAGCAAAAAAAAAAAAAAAAAAAAAAAAAAAAAAAAACCAATCAAACCCATTTTGACTGTATGTTGTTGGCAGTGGGAAAAAGGATGAGCGGCTGTGACAGCAGAATAGACGACAGTGGACGAAGATGACGCGATTCTCTCTCTCTTGCCCAGCGAAGCACAATGTTGATTTTGCTCTTGGTGATTGCACACACACACACACACACACACTCTCTCTCTCTCTCTCTCTCTCTCAAATCCAAATGGTGAACTATGTGTGGCCTTCTAATTTTTAGGTGTTTTAATGGGAGAAATAAAATAAATGTGTGGCCTTCAGCCTTCCAACTATTTTTTTTTAAATAATAATAAGTTTTTATTAAAAAAAAACTACATCTAATTTTTTTTAATGGAAATTAATTGGGAGTTAATGAATAGGAATAATAATCTCTATAATTAAGATAAAAATTAATTTTTTTTATAGAAAAAAGGGATAATGATAAGTTAATGGATATTAATATTTAAAATTTAAGGGATGATATCTTAAATTATAAGTAGCCCGTTAAAAAATAAAACCCTTGAAAATTTTGAAGATTAAAAATTTAATTGGGAAAAGTAAGATTAAAATATGAAGATTAACTATTAACAAATTGAAGATAAAAAACAAATTGAAGATAAAAAAAAAATAATAATAAAGGAAGAGGGTGGTTGATTAATCGTCCATCAACTAGGAATTATTGTTTTGCAGGTAGAGATATATTTATGTTTTTTTTTTTGTACTAATTTTTTGCAAAGGAAAAAAAAAGTCTCAAATATTTTTGGTGTGGTGCCATTTTGTTGTATCAAGTGTGCAATAGAAAAAATATAATGCATTGCTTGAAGTTGTGAAATTTAATCTCTTTGGATGGGATTTTAAGCCAGGATTTGTGACCTTCAAATTCTCTTTTATTTGTATGAATGAAAAAAAATAATATAGGAGAATTAAAGAAAGAATAAAGAGTGAATGAAGAAATAATATTTAAATGAGTAGGGACGGCAAAAAAACCCCGACCCGCAGGTACCCGACCTGATCAGACCCTAATGGGTCTGATTTTACTCGACCTGCGAAGCAAATGGGGCGGATTCGGGTTTTATAAACTTAACCCGTAGCGAGTTTGGGTTAGGTTCAGGTATTATGCATACCTGGCCCGAACCCAACTCGTATATATAATATAATTAAAAAAAAAAACCTAGGTAGAAATACTACTCTATCACTTCTAAATACATTTCCCTAACCCTAATTCCTCACCTCTCAGCTACCACTCTCTCCTTCACTCTCAGCCACCCCTCCCTCTCCCTCTTCCTCACACACTCTCTCTCTCACTTGCTGCCGCTGGTCCTTCCTCCACCTCACCGGTCTCGTCGGTCCCTGCTTTCCTCACTGGTCTCGTTGCTCCTTCCTTCCTACCTCTCCCATCTCACCTTGATTGGAAAGAGGAGGGATTTTTGTTGGTTTTTTGTGGTTCTGTTTTTGGAGTTTTTGAGGAGTTGAAATAGTGGTAGGCTTAGACTTTGATCTGATCTGTAATTTTATTTATTTTTTTTATGAAAGATTTGATCTATATTTATGGTCTTAAACTCTGATCTGTTGGGGTTTTTCATGGTTTTGTTTTTGGAAATTTGGAGGGGTTGAAATTGTGGTAGTTTTTTTTTTTTATGAAAGATCTGATCTATATTTATGGTCTTAGACTCTGATTTGTATTATTCAGCAGAATTTTTGTGCTTTTTACTTTTTTTTTTTGCATTGTTCTTGTGATGGTTTTTTTCCTACATGGCTTAAAGATTCAGACAATTTATTTTTTTATTTGGGCCATGATTGAGCTTGAGGTGGCGGGGCCTATAGAGCTCGACAGGGCGGGTTTGGGGTTAAAAAAATCCGTTTATTAAGCGGGGTGGGTTCGGGTTTCGGAGTCTGGCCTGCGGGTCGGGTTTAGGCATAAAAAAACCCGCCCCAAATCTGACCCGTTGCCATTACTATAAATGAGATAAAGTAATGATGGAGAGTCAGTTGGAAATTGTATTTGAAAAAGCAGTAGGTAAAAGTTAAAAGGAACTGTTCACCATCCAAACAGTACAAAAATTTTAGAGAGACTGTTGGAGATACTATAAATGCCTAACTTGTCTGCCCAATATTTTTTTTGTATACAACTCAGGGACCAAGCCTACGTCACTACGTGGATGAAAGACAAAGATTTTTTTTTTTTTTTTTTAACAAAGGTAATCGAACTTTATTAATTTAAATCATTTTAAACTATAGCATCCAAATCAGACGGTAGCTCTTCTACCTAAATATCTAAAAAAACAAAGATTTGCTTGTGTTTCTAATTGTGAAGTGTGAACTTCACCTCCACCTATTCTTCTTTCTATACTCTATAGATAGTTTGTAAAGCTTAGTTCATGAGCGATTTTAGACCCTAAAATTTTTTTAGTAACCACTTTAATCCCATAGTAATTTTTTCATACTTCAAATTGATAAGTCATCACTTCATATAAATTAAAAACAATCACATTACAGTTGTCAAGAACTAAAATCACATACCTTAAGGCTTTTGGGTCTAGAAGTCAAGAACTAAAATCAATCACTTTAAGTTTTTTAGGGACTAAAAGAGATCGCTTAAATATCAATTGTTAGGTTCTAAGGAATTAGGAACTAATGTATTAGAACTTCAATTTGTAATGTTGGCAAACCATGATCAAAACAATCTTTAGTTTTGTTTTTAGACTTGCTCAAAGTATGTCCTATTATGTAAAGTTGGAATCGAGTTATTGCAGAATTTACTGTGTAGATCTGTCAAGCTCGATCGATCGAGAATTAGACTCGTTCGATCGAAAGTCGTGCTAATCGTTTTTCTGCAGAATTTTCCAACTCAGCCCTAGCCCATTTAACGTGTAGGGTTTTATGTTTTGCCCTAAGTATATAAGGGAAAACCCTAGCCACATTTTTAGAGTTCTGATTGCTGTATTTGTGAATCTAATTGTTAGATCTAGAGGTGTTCACCTTCACATACACTTAGGGTTTCCAAACTCTAGATTCATGTCAAGAGATTGGTAAATCATACAGTTGCAGAATCAAAGAGTTTCAAGATATACAAGCAGGTGTACTTGTGCTTTGCTGAGAATTCAAGGAAAGAAGGAGTTTGTGGTCTCGGAGCTGTCACGTGGTCGTGGTAGTAAGTTTCCTACAGGCAGGTAGCAATAGGATGTTAGTGGTCTAAGTCTCTATTGTGTAAACTTCGATTCTTTCATAGTGAATTCGTTTTACCTTGAGGATAGCTAGGTTAAATCCTCTCTAGGTTTTTACCTGTTTGGTTTCCTGGGTCATCATATCATGTGTTCTTTATTATTCCGCACTTTTGCATGATATGATATATTTGTGTTAACCTAGATTTGTTTAATTTACCTAAGTTAATCACTTGGCTAATTATCTAGGTTAATCTGTTTGGGTTTAAGGGGTCTAAACAACTTACATCAATCAATGTAAACTTAAAGAACTAAAATAGCTCATTATCTAAATTTTAGGGACTAATGGTGTATTCTGGTCAATATTTTTTAGTAATAAATATTCAAATGAGGCAACCTACTATATGGGTGCGACTTCATACATTTTTATAACTAAAGCGATAACTAAATTGAGGCCATTATTAGTTTATATATATTTAAATATCAATAAAATAAATTTTTTTATATCTCTAAATAAATTTGTATTTAAATTTTTTTAACTAGAACTTTTATATATATATATATATATATCTATCTATCTATCTATCTATCTATTTAATGTTTTCTTTTTCATAAAACTTTATTTCTTGTTAACAACTAGTGTGTAACCAAATTCGGAAATCCGCTGATGGTTCCGCAATTTTAGCTTTCGTGAATTCCACAAATCTATCACAGTGCCAACGAATGATGCAAAAAATTTTCGTGGGCTACTCATCCATTCATGGAGTATTGGATGACTTGCAAGAAGTGTGTGATGATATCGGCCTAAGCTTCTCTGATGCTGAAGTCAAAATTTCACTTCACTTTAGGTGAAAAGATTACAAATGTAGAAAGAGTAGGTTTTTCTCTTATACCTTTGCAAATGGGGTCATGTACTCATGTTACTTTTATATAGGCAGCCTAGACCTAGATTGATCGTTGCCTTTGTTTAGTATCCTATTTCCATTACTGAAATTAAGTTGTAATGGTCACACGGTTTATGGAATTCGTGATCTTCGGTAACAGTCATGAATTAATGGCATTTAAAATGTATTCCGACAGTTACACTTTCTTTTCAAGTCCAGCTAATTGCATGATCATCCATCTTAATAGTCGAGCTTGGGTATAGATGTTTACGAGGAGAACGGTTGATTAATGGTTCATCAACTAGGAATTATTGTTTCGCGGGTAGAGATTATTTTTTTATTTTTTATTTTTTGTACTGATTTTTTGCAAAGGAAAGAAAAAAAGTCTCCAATATTTTTGGTGTGTTGCCATTTTGTGGTATCAAGTGTGCAATAGAAAACCCCCGCTCTCCCTTGGTGCAGTGGTCACTCTACAAGTATAAATGCTTGTGAGGTGTGGGGGCAAGGGTCAGGGTTCAAGTCTCCAGGAAGGAGCTTCACACACATATACACATAGATTAGGCTAGAGTAGAAATTCTATCTTATATCAATAATAAAAAAAAAAGTGTGCAATAGAAAAAATATAATGCATTGCTTGAAGTTGTGAAATTTAATCTCTTTGGATGGGATTTGAAGTCGGGATTTATGACCTTCAAATTCTCATTTATTTGTATGATCGAAAAAATTGAAAATTTCGGTAATTAAAGTTCTGGACCAACGGGACTTCAAGTTCCTTTCTAAAATTTAGTCTCCATTTACTCAATGCAAGGCAAAACTGGCAAATAAAGGTTTATCAAAGCATGATATTTGATTTGGATGATTTTTTTTTCTTTTGAGAATTATAGATTATTGTATACAGTGTAATTTTATTTTGAATAAATTACAATGCAATGATAAAATCTAATCCACTATAATTCCAACCGACCTATAGATTTTAGTCATTGAGTTTGGGCCGTTTGGTCCATTGTCCTATTTAATGCTTATACTTCAAGCACAGTGACAAGGAATTTTTTAACTAACTCTATAGCTAGTCTTCCCAAATGAATTAGTCTTCCCAAAAGAGCTACTCTTCCCAAACAAGTTACTCTTCCCAAATGGATTACTCTTCCCAGAAATTACCTACCTATCAAAAATGGAAGACTGGATGTAACTAATGCAAGTTATCACAACTACTATAGCAAGATGCACGTAAATCACAAAAGCTGAGAAGTAAGCATTCGCGAGCCTAATCTTGAAATGTGACCGTCACTCACAGGGACGGACGACAAAAGATGCGCACACTGAGCCAATAATACAATGCTCGCATCACCTAAGACTCCAATATTCACACAACTGCCAACAAAGGGATAACTTCCATCTCCTACAAATCAGCTAAGAGATAACTGCCATCTCCTATAGATCAGCTAAGGGATAACTCCCATCTCCTACAAGTTAGCTAAGGGATAACCCCATGTCCCTACTATTCAACTAAGGTGGTCATCCATAGACCCCTATATAAACACTGAGACACTCCAATCTCAAGGTACGTAAAAAATACTATTTGGAAACTCCTTTCCCAAAAGTTCACTACGAGTTTCTTACTTAACCTTCAGAGGGTCTTAGGCAGGCACCACGCCGGTGCTATCCGAGGGTATTTCCATTTTTGTAGGTTCACTATTCTTCACCTTTTACTAAAGACTATGGGTTTGGGCGATAGACAAACTGACGGCTTTGAGCATCATTAGTTGGTGCTGTCTGTGGGGATCGAGTGACTAGCCATTGCTTTATCCCTGATACAAAATGTCGTATGGTCCAAACTCAATTAATAGCATTAATCAACCCAGAAACTAGAAATCCCCCTATCACCATAGAGAGGCCACTGCAAACGCACTCGGCTGCTATCGAATGACTTACTTAGCAGAATGAAGCCCTTGTGCAACAGAATCAAGCATTAGAGGTACGGGTTGAACAGCTACGTGAGCAGCGACCTTAAGCCAGTAATCACCAACAGCGCAGCGATCAATGCCGCTAATAGGTGACCTAGAAAGGAAGATGCACCACCCCGCGGGCCTGAAGTAGACAACGCACAATGGGAGGCTAAGATGAAGGCAATGGACAGAATGGATCTTATAATGAATGCTATGAAGGGACGAATAGCCACAGTTGATGGCTTGGTACACTGTATTGACTCTCCCTTCATAACACGAGTCACATCTTGCCATTTACCGCCTAAGTTCCTGATGCCATCCTTGGAGACTTATGATGGGACAAAAGACCCACTTGACCATCTTGAATATTTCAAAACTCTTATGCACCTCTAGGGCATCCCTGAAAAAATAATGTGTCGAGCCTTTCATATCACTTTGAAGGGGCTGGCATTGTTGGGAAAATACATGTTTGTATCACATACTAAACATACGCAGCAGAAAAGTAACGGATCTACTTCATTCACAATTGATAACATGTACAATGTAAGTTTCAGAATTTAAGAACAAGAAAGCGTACCTTGGTGCGGTGAAATTCAAAACAAAAGATTAGAAGTACTTGGGAACACTTTTAATCTCCACTCCAATTCTACTTAATGCCCAAGAAGTGTGGTCTCTCAATCAGTTTCCAAGGAGAGAATAGAATGTCCAACACTCATATACAAACCATTTCATTTTTATATGTTCTTAATGAAAACTCTTATGAAAAGACTTATGAAATTCTGTATGTTTCTCTCCTTATATATTACTGATTATCTAATTGGGCTAGCCTTTTGGGCTATTCCAATTGGGCTTTAGCATGTGGCTTGTAGTGAGACCAAAAGGGAACAAATAAGACTCTAGCTCCAATAGGCCTTGGGCTTTTCTATCAACTCTTGATAAGTCTAAAGTTACAATTAATTATATACAATACCACTATATGAATATAATTACACTCTAGGATTTATTAATAAATTATATTCCAAGACTTTATTATACATGCAACCTCTTCATTAAAATATTCGTAGTAATACAAAGTCCTAAATATAGACTGCCACTTTGAAGATTACTACATCTTAATCTTTAAGTACCTAGTTTAATCCTTTATGTTATTCATCATATATTTATGAAATCCAATTCCATAAATATATACTTTAGTAACTCCTTACTAAAGTGGTTGGGCCCAACACTCTGAATAACCAAACCCATTAAATTTATCTCAAGATAATATTTTATATCTCCGTTAAGAGATTATGAATTTCATCTTGAGAATATATGTTCCATCAACATTAAATGCGGCTGCCCAACATACTGAGGTTTTGATCGTAACTTATAGATCTCACTTCTTATATATCAAAGTAACATACACCTCATGATCAAGTCCATTATTCTCTCAGGATTTAGAGTTGATATAAATAGAAGTCGTGAGATTTATTATTCATTTGACAGTCGTTAGAAGAATAATAAATCTTAGAGCGGTCTAGATCAATATGTCTTAACTCTTAAAACATATCAAGATATCAACTAGAAGTCTCCACTTCCATGATCAAGACAAATCATCTTAGTTGATATGTTAGAGTCTTCGCAGATGAAATACCCAATTTCATTATCGACTACGAATTAAAATTCTGAGTTTACAAAGTACTTGTGATCTATATCTTCTGTGACTTTTCACATAAATCACATACTATACATCTCATGGACTAAGATAATGTCCCATTAGTTCATTCATAAATAGTCTCATATAATTAAACAATTTAATTATTTATGACATACCAATAAATTGGATTTTAGGGCATAAACCCCAACAAGCATGAGTTTGGTTCAGCAAGATCACGCCAAACTCTATATCAACCTTTAAGGAGTTGAGTTGGCACATCGGACGAAAATGCAAGCCCCTACAGGTGAAACTCCATTTAAACAGATGAGCTTCCGAGTATCTTATAGGCATATCGGATGATAACACGAACCCCTACAGGTGAAACTCCATTCAAACTTATGTTTGGAATAGAAGCGGTGATACCAGCGGAGGCAAGACTTACAAGCTTTAAAGTGGATCACTAAAATGAAAAGAAGAATGACAAAGCGTTGTGTCTCAACCTTGACTTACTAGACAAAGTAAGAATAGGTGTTGAACAAAGGCTAGCTTGGTATCAAAACCTCATGGCCAAGCATTACAATAAATGGGCGAACCCAAGACACCTAAACATAGGTGAGTTAGTTTTGAGAAGGGTACTTCTCGCCACTAGGGACTTGGCATAAGGAAAGCTAGCCCCGAAATAGGAAGGACCTTACAAGGTCATCATCTGATTTAGGAGAGATACTTACCACCAGGGGACACTTAACAGGAAAAAGCTACCTCACCCTTGGAACGTCGAGGACTTGAGAAAGTACCACTAGTGGTTCACTTCCTATAACTATGTTTACATTTACTCTGCTTGCATTCCCTTTCGATACATTGCTTATAAGTATCATGTTTTGATGCCAGTTACAGTTTGATGTTATTTTCTTATTTGAGACTTAACTTATTTTCCTATGAGCTTACCATTTGAATAGAAGCATTTTCTCCACTTGTGATGCATTGAGTAAAAGAAAGCGAATGGCCAATATAGCCTACCCTTATAAAAAGTCACCAAGGTGACGAACAATCAGCTCAAATAGCGATCCTCCAAGTCACAAAGGTGACGAATGATCCAGGGATCCTCTATAGAAAATCAGCTTAAGTAGTGATCCATTGACGAAGTCTCCAAGGTGATGAATGATTAGCGCAAGTAGCAATCCTCCAATTCACCATGGTGATGAACGATCCAAGAGATCCCCCATAGATGATTGACTCGAGTAGCGATGGAAAACATGGAATGGGGGGCAACAGACGAGGAATATTTGCACAACGCATCGACTCTAGAGTAGTCATTCGACTAAATCTAGGCGATCAAATGATAGGTACATTAGTTGTTCGACACCCCAATTGAACGGACAACTAAGAGTCATTAGGTGCCATCGAACAAAGTCTCTTAAGGGTGGACAGATGACCAAATTCATCTACAGGTGGACAGTCTAACACAAAGTCGCCTAGGGTGGATACACAACCAAAGTTACCTACTGGTGGATGGTCTAAAGCAAAGTCACCTAAGGGTGGATGCATGACCAAAGTCACCTAAGGGTGGATGCATGACCAAAGTCACCTACGAGTGGACGGTCTAACATCGCCTAAGGGTGGACATATGACCAAAGTCGCCTACGGGTGGATGGTCTAAACGTAAAGTCACCCCAAGATGGAAGGACAACGAAGTTGCCTAAGTGTGGACAGACGACCAAAGTAGCCTACAGGTGGACAATCTAAACATAAAGTCGCCTAAGGGTGGATGCATGACCAAAGTCACCTACGGGTGGATAGTCCAACATCGCCTAAGGGTGGACACATGACTAAAGTTTCCTACGAGTGAACGGTCTAATCATAAAGTCGCCTAAGGGTGGACGCATGACCAAAGTTGCCTATGGGTGGATGGTCTAAACGTAAAGTCACCCAAGGGTGGACATATGACCAAAGTCATCTATGGGTGGACAGTTTAATGCAAAGTCGCCCAAGGGTGGATGCATGACCAAAGCGCTTATGGGTGGACGGTCTAAACGTAAAGTCACCCTAAAAGGGAAGTACAACAAAAAAAGTCACCTAAGGTTGGATAGACGACCAAAGTTGCCTACGGGTGGATAGTCCAACATCACCCAAGGGTGGACATATGACCAAAATCGCCAACTGGTGGACAGTCTAAACATAAAGTCACCCTAAGAGGGAAGGACAATGATCAAGGTCACCTATAGGTGGACGGACGACCAAAGTCTCTTACGGAGAATGGTCTAATGTAAAGTCATCCCCAAAGGAGAAGGACAAAAAACTAAGTCTTCCTACCTACAGATCGGATGTACAACCCAAGTGGTCCAATGTAGTCCCAATTTGGATGAGTAGAAATCGAACTACCCCTAAGTGTTAAAAATGGACGAGTAACAAAGGACAAGTTAAGTTACACTTGATGAGTAGTGAGAGGGTCACTTGTAATAGTCTCCACTTAGACAAGTAAAAAGAAGGGTCAAACTACATCTAAGTATTAATATGAACAAGTAAGAAGGAACAAGCCAAGTTACACTATCTCGATTCGGATGAGTACAAAGGGATAAGTCAAGCCCTAAGTCCCAAAAACTTGACAAGTGATGAAACCTGACAAGTGGTAAGAAAACCACTTATAAATAAGACGCTTCTAGAAGAGACTCATCTAAAGTGAACTCTATCTAAGGAAACTCTACCAAAGATTACTTTAACCATTTAAAGAAATTCTTAGCTGCTCATCAAACTAAGAGGTTAAAGTTCTCCTAGGTCCACCATGAGAAAGGAGAGCATTTTTCCAAGAAATGTTGATGGTAGGAAGGTTCCAAGTCCATCAAGACAAAGGAAAGCATTGTCTAGACAATATCTACACTAGAAAGCCGTTTTAGACAAAGGAATGCATTTCACTTCTCAACGTGGACCCCACATCTCAAGGTGAACCCTACGACTCAAGGTGGCCTTCACTTCTTAAAGTGAACATCACCTCTAAAGGAGAACCCCACTTCTCAAGGTGGCCGTCACTTCTCAAAAGTGAACATCACCTCTCAAGGTGAACCCCGCTTCTCAAGGTTAACCTTACTTCTCAAAGTGAACATCACCTCTCAAGGTAAACCCACTTCTTAAAGTGGACCTCACTTCTCAAAGTGAACCCCACCTCTCAAGGTGAACCCCACCTCTCAAGGTGAACCCCACTTCTCAAGGTGGCCCTCACTTCTTAAAGTGAACATCACCTCTCAAGTTGAACCCCACTTTTTAAGATGCCCCTCACTTCTTAAATTGAACATCACCTCTTAAGGCAAACCTTACCCCTCAAGGTGATTTACCTTTCGAGGTGGCCATCACTTCTCAAAGTGAACATCACTTCTCAAGGTGAACATCACCTCTCAAGGTGAACCTCACTTCTCAAAGAGAATATCATCTCTTAAGTGACTTCCATTTCTCAAGAAAGCCTCTACTTCTCAAAATGACCTAACATCTCTTAAGGTGGTATAAGCCTCCTAAGTGAGGGTAACACATTTCACTTCTAAAAATGACCATTCAATTCTCAAAGTGATATAAGTTATTCAACTTTCCCAAGAATTGAAAGGACAAAGCCCTGAATCTACTTGTCTAACCCATGCACTCTTCCAAGAAACCTTGCCCAGCTAGCATCAGAGCTCTCCTAGAACTCTTTAATAGATGAGGAATATTTCTACAATGCCAAAAAGGGGATTAACTTTCTACAACGCATCGAAAAGGGTCAACTCTCAACCTCACAAAAGGGTTAGACCTACGAGTTACATGGAAGTCTGAAATCTCCCGCGGGTGGGCAGTCATACATAAGTCATCCCCAAAAAGGAAGGGCGAACTAAGTCTCCCTACCTACATAAAACTCAACGAGTAAAACCCAATGAGTAGCATGAAACAAACGAGTAGAAAGCTCAACTACTCCTAAGTCCCATAAAACTCGACGAGTAGCACGAAGCAGACGAGTAGAAAACTTAACTACTCTTGAGTCCCATAAAACTCAATGAGTAGCACAAAGCAGGTGAGTAGAAAACTCAACTACTCCTGAGTCCACAAAACTCGACAAGTAAAACCCGACAAGTAGCATAAAGGCACGTTAAAAGTGGATGAGTAGAAAACTCTACTACTCTTGAGTCCCACAAAACTTGACGAGTAAAACCCAACGAGTAGCATAAAGGCACGTTAAAAGCGGATGAGTAGAAAACTCTACTACTCCTGAGTCCCACAAAACTCGACGAGTAAAACCCAACGAGTAGCATAAAGATACCCTAAAAGTTGATGAATATAAAACTCAAATACTTCTATGTTCTATAAAACTCGACGAGTAGCATGAAGGTACTCTAAAAGCAGACAAGTAGAAAACTAAACTGTTCCTAAGTCCCATAAGACTTGACGAGTAGCATTGGTGTGCCCTAAAGCAAATGAGTAGGGGTTAAGCTACTCCTACATTTCAACATGAACAAGCCAAGCTATTCTACCTTGATTGGGACAGTAATCAAAGGCCAAGTAATGCCTTAAGTCCCAAAAACTTGACGAGTGGTGAAACTCGATGAGTGTAAAAGGAGATAAATCAAAGAGTCGAAAAAAAATCCGTACATTCGATAAAAAATTATCCATGTCCTAAAACAAAGGACCTATTGTCTGAAATAAAAGTATAAAGCATGAATGTATGCGAATGAAAATATAGGGAAAATAAACTAAGCCTGATGCCCAATTTGGTCGTCTCCCTTGGTTCCTTTGTCAACAACGCTATCCACATCTTGTTCAGCACCATCACTCATTATGGTTGCAGTAGAGCCTTCCTCAGTATTAATTTCGATCTTGGAAAAGTCTAAGTCTTTGAAGGCTGCTGAAGCCTGAGCACAAAAGTGTTCAAACCCCCGCACACACTAGATGCCCAAATCATTAAGGTACTCCTGCAAAGTGGAGTACTTAGCCACAACCCTCATCTCAGCATTACTCAGCTCCCCCTGAAGCTTTCCCAGCTCCTTAGAGAGGTGTACTTTCTCCTCCTCTACAGAAATGAAAAGGTCTGCCTGAGAAGAGCATCGCTCCTCAAGCTCCTTCACCTTGGCCTCCAGTGTAGCAACCTTTTCTGTTAGTAGGGAAACAAATTCCTGCAACTCTTTGATGACCACGTTGTTGTTCTTCAAATGCTTCTAGAGGTTAACCACTTGATCCTCATAGTCTCCGTACCTTAACTCAAGGGTTTTCATCCTTACCATTTCTTGGAAGATAAACAAGGAGTTGATTAGGAAAAAGATGAATAGTAGATAAATGAGCGAAAAAGATAAGATTAAAATAATACCTTGATGAGGTCATGCAACCCAGACTCCCCAATAGAAGCAGGAGAATATTTGTCACAATCGTCTATGTCCTCCTCCTTGATAAATAGACAAGGATTGCTCCATAGCATAACAAGCGTCGTGAATGAGCAGAGGAGGCTTGGGAGGAGTGAGAGGTCCCTTTCCGTTGCCAGGTACTCTTGGACAATTAGTAGGAGCTGGTTGGATAGGAGTCGAAGAAGACGATTCAGAGTTTCTTTTGGACGAGTAATAGTCCCAAAGGTCTATGGAGAAGCACCTATAAAGAATTTCCTCTTCTAATTAAGCTTAGGAAGTAGGAGCTTCCCCTCTTTAATCACAGTCATGGCAAGAGTAGCTGCCTTCTCAACACTCTTATTTTTCTTAGCAGCACCTACCTCCATTTTTGCAAAGCACTCATCAGCCAAGACTATTAAAGAAAGAAACAGACGATTAAAGTAAGAAGTAATTACATCTGTGAGAGATTTTTTCTCGGTGACGAGCAGTGGCAAAAGGAACAGGTCTGGAATAATACTTGTGGATATTATCTACTGTGACCAAGACTCTCCAATTACTTTCAAGAGCAGAGAAGCTTGTAGCCCTTTCTACTCTAGCTAGTTGATTTGCAGTCAGCTTCAGTAAAACTTGAGCAAGCTAGATTGATGACTTACTAGACTTTGGCAACACCCCCCAAGTACAATCTACGGCCTACACGCCACCAACTTCCTCAAGACTACATACCCAGTTGGAACCATTAACAAGAAAAAATTTTCTCCTCCAATCCTTATTGGAAGATGGAGCCTCAGTTACTAGCTTACGCTTTTCTTTCCTACACTTAAAGTAATACATACCCTTAACTTTGGGGACTTGAACAAGCCTGCAGCAGTATAGAAACTCATTCAAGTAAAGTGTATCTTAACCCTTACCCATAAATGTACGCCAAGAGTTAGGTGCCAGTTGGAATATTGCTATGCCTAACCTCTGTAATAAGCTCCTAGTAAGTTGATTTTGTAGGGCCCTTAACTCACTTATAAAAGAAGCCTCATCAAATCCAACACCCTCGCCATCAGGGGAGTAACACTTCTCTCCAACCTTAGCTAAACTAGTAGGAACATTGTGGGGGATTTGAAATTCAAATCGTATCTTAAGTAACCTCTTAGCTGAAAGGGAAGAACAATGCTTATTCACCTCTTAGTCATCAGGCAAGATAAAGGGACAATCAGGGCCCACAGACAAAGAAGAATCATTATCTCCACTCACTAAAGTGGAGCCTGGCGACCTAACTTTTGAACTAGACTCAGAAGACTCAACATCAAACAAGTCCTCCCCCAGCTCATCTTTAGATGGGCTAGTATGTGACGACTCCAAAGATAGAACGTTGTTAAGCGAATCTATGCTAACACTGGGAGGCAACCCTCTGTCTTCCAGTTTTCTACATTTGGACGACGAGGGACTGCTGGAGGACCTAGACTCACTCATTCTTACACCTAAAATGACGAAATAATACTAAGTCCACTCTAATCGTTTGATTTATGGGCCCTATCTAGCAAAGGTAATAGAGAAAGGTTGAAGTGACTTACCAACGAAGTCTGAATGTAGTTCAGACAGAGAACGCTAGTCAAAGCTAACGACCTAGGCTTGAGGCAAAAAAATCTTGATAAGTACTTAGCAAACGACTTGGAAGAGAAACGACTAGAGAACTCTGAAGATGGCTTAAGAGAAAATTTGGAAAATGAGTGAGGACTGAAGGGTAAATTTGCCTACTTATAGGCAAAAAATTTGGAAATACCAAATGACGTGACTATTGGCCAATCATGAGCCACCATGTGTTACCATTAAAAAAAAAAAGAACAAAGAACAAAAACGAATAATTTTGTGGCTCATCCAAAAAAATGAATGAACATAGAATGGGGGGCAGCTGATGAGGAACATTTTAACTAACTCTATAGCTAGTCTTCCCAAATGAGCTACTCTTCCAAAACGGGTTACTCTTCCCGAATGGATTACTCTTCCCAGAAATTACCTACCTATCAAAATTGGAAGACTAGATGTAACTAATACAAGTTATCATAACTACTTCAGCAAGATGCACATTAAGCACAAAAGCTGATGAGTAAGCATTCGCGAGCCTAACCTTCATATGCAACCGTCACCCACAGGGACAGACGAGAAAAGATGCACACATTGAGCTTACTTTACAATGCTTGTATCACCTAGGACTCTCCTATATTCACACAATCGCTAGCAAAGGGATAACTCCCATCTCCTACGAGTTAGCTGAGGGATAACCCCATGACCTTAGTATTTAGCTAAGGTAGTCATTCACAAACCCTTATATAAACACAAGACACTCCAATCTCAAGGTATGCAAAAAATACCATTCGGAAACTCCTCTCTCAAAAGTTCACTACGAGTTTCTGACTTAACCTTCGGAGGGTCTTAGGCTGACACCACACCGGTACTCTTTGAGAGTATTTCCACTTTTGCAAGTTCACTACTCTTCACCTTTTACTGAAGATGGCAGGTTTGGGCAATAGACCTACTGACGATTTTGAGCATCATCACACATTATCTATGAAAAGTTGGGTTGGTTTCGATTTTCGAATGCTTGAATTTCAAACGTACGAGGTACAATTTTAAGGATAAACCCTCTACCTTTAACGGTTGAACCTCAGCTAAAGAAACCTTAGAGCATGAAATCTCAGACTCTAAGACAAATATTGATATGAGTGATTTAATAACAAATCTTCTTCAGGAAGACAAAAAAATTTTCTAGGTTTGGACTTTCTGGGGTAGAATCCATTGAATTCAATCATAGGTCTTCGGTTTTGTCTCAAAAGAAGTTTTTTGAGCATTATTTTCTAAGGAGGGTATTGAGGGAAGAGTTGGGTAATGGTGATTGTAGTGATCATCACAAGCTCATGGTGATTGCAGTTCATGCTATTCTTCTTGAAGTCTGTTTTTGTTGGGTTTAATTCGGTTTTGGATATGCATGTGGATCGGTTTCATCTCCCAAATGTGTGGCTGTCAAAGCCATTCACCCTATGCACTCTACATTGATAATGCTACTGAAAGCATAGATTTGAAGTTTCAGAATGTGGGTCATTGTATAAATGTTTATGGGTCTATGCCTAAAGATTGATCAGTGTTGCATCGTGTGTGTTTGAATGAAAATAGGTTTGTGCTGGCTTTATTCTATTTTATGAAAAGAAAAATGGAGAAAGTCGACTTGAGTTGGCTTTTTCTACCTAAGCGTTATTATAGTGAAACTGAGATTTTTGAGTTTTGGAAGATTGCTAAAGATGGGATTGCATTGTCACTTTTGATTGATCTTTGTGAAAAGGCTGGTTTGGTGCCTCCACCGTGTTTCGTGTGCCTCCTTCCTGTGCTAAAATTGAAGATTTTCGAGTCTCTTCCCGATGTTGATCTCGCCAAGTTAGGATGTGTGTGTGTTCTTATTTGCAAAATTTTTCATCCTTTAATTTGCTGTGGAGACAGAAGTTGGTTGAGGAGTTTGGAAATAGGATGAGAGCGAAGTGATGGATTCAATGGAAGAGAATGTTTAAATCATTTTGGGAGTGCAAGAAGAAGAAGACGAAGAAAAGGAAAGGTAGAATTTCGCTAGTAACCTTAGGGCCATTCCTAAACCCATCTTGGAAGCACCCCGAGGTCCAGTGACTCAAATTTTCTATAAAGTTGTAGATCATGTGTATAGATCAATAAGTCTAACGCTTCGCCTACTAATACAATTAAGGTTAGCTGACACGCAGTAATAATGTACTATAGGAACCATTGAAAGTTTAAGTTGGTTTTGATGCTTATAGGATACAAAAATTCTAAGACTAATAAACCATTACTTTTGTCATAACCGTCCACATAGCAGATTGTGAGTGGTAGAATAAAAGTGATAGATCTATGTAAAAACTAGTTGCTAACCTGTGCGATGCATGGGATAGTTAAATAAAAATTAAAAATTCTTATTTTACTTAAAGGTTTATGTCTTAACTTTTAAAAATGTATAACTTGAAAATGGATGATAATAAGTAATTTTTTGTTCAATATAATGATTTAGAAAAATTCTTTTTCTTTCATATCATTGGTTTTGTTAGGATTAGTGCCCTTAAATCCTATTGTATGATACTATGTGTTAGGTTCTAAAGACTAGGATCTAATGTATTTAGAACTTCATTTTGTATGTTGGCAAACCATGATCAAAACAATGTTGAGTCGTGTGTTAGACTTGCTCAAAGTATGGGGTTTATTGTAAAGTTGGAATCGAGTTTTTATGCAGAATTACTTGTAACTTTCTGTGAGACTCGATCGATCGAAAATTAGACTCGATCGATCGAAAATCGCACAGAACGTTTTTCTGCAGAATTTTCCAACTCAGCCCAAGCCCGTTTTAATGTATAGGGTTTTATGTTTGCCCTAAGTATAAAAGGGAAAACCCTAGCCACGTTTTTAGAGTTCTGTTTTGCTGTGTTTGTGAATCTCATTGTGAGATCTAGAGGTGTTTACCTTCACATACACTTAGGGTTTACAAACTTGAGATTTATGTCAAGAGTTGTGTAGATCGTTACAGTTGCAGAATCAAGAGAACACAAAGATATACAAGCAGGTGCGCTTGTGGATTTGCTGAAGAATTCCGGAAAGAAGGAGTCCGTGGATCTCGGAGCTATCATGGGGTCATGGTAGTAAGTTTCCTACAGGCAGGTAGCAATATGACGTTAGTGGTCTAAGTCTATTGTGTAAACTTCAATTCTTTCATAGTGGATTCAGTTTACCTTGAGGATAGCTAGGTCAAATCCTCCCCAGGTTTTTACCGGTGTGGTTTCCTGGGTCATCATATCTTTGTGTTGTTTATTTTCCGCTGCTTTATTGTTTTTATATTTATTTGTGTTAACCTAGTTTAATTAAATTACCTAAGTTAATAACTTGGCTAATTCTCTAGGTTAATCTGTTGGGTTAAGGGGTCTAAACGAACTGACAAGTGGTATCAGAGCGGGTAGCTTTTGTGTTTGATCCTTTGATCTTTGAGCTGATCCTTGACCCCTGTTGTCATGGAACACGGACACTCTCTAGTTGTTCCTCCTCACTTTGATGGAAACAACTATGCCTATTGGAAAGTAAGGATGAAAGCATTCCTAAAATCCATTGATGAGAGGGTGTGAAATTCCGTTGAATACGGATGGGAGAAGCCCACTACTCCTGTGAGTGAGTGGCAAACTTCTCAGAAGGAGGCAGCCGCTTTTAATAGCAAAGCAATGAATGCTATTTTTAATGCTGTTTCCATGGAGGAATTTAAGAGAATCTCTAATGCTGAGGTTGCTCATACTGCTTGGAATATCCTCCAGACTGTGCATGAAGGCACAAAGGCAGTTAAGATAAATAAACTGCAGCAATTAACTTCTAAATTTGAAAGCATTAGAATGAATGATGATGAATCTTTTGATGAGTTCTATGCTAAGTTGAATGATATTGTTAATTCTGCTTATAATTTGGGTGAAATCTATGATCAACCTAAAATTGTTAGGAAGATTCTTAGATCTTTGACTGAAGATTTTAGACCCAAAGTGACTGCCATTACTGAGAGTAAGGATGTGGACTCCATCCCTGTTGATGAACTTGTAGGATCTCTTCAGTCCTATGAGTTAGACCTCCCTAAAACTAACAAATCCAAATCAATGGCTCTTAAGTCTGTTGATGATGTTGAGGATGGTGGATTTGATGATGATCTCTCTGCTACAGAGATTGCCTATCTTGCCAAGAACTTTAGAAACTTTCTGAGAAATAGTAATAGAAGGGCAAGAGGCAAGAACACTGTTGAACCTAGAAATTTTAGGAAGAATGAACCCACTAAGGTTAATAACTTTGAAAAACCTAAGGAAAAAGTAGGTCAATCTTCTAATAATTCTTTGGGACAACAATGTTATGGTTGTCAAGGGTATGGTCATTTAAAGTCTGAATGTCCTACTTATTTGAGGTCTAAGGGTAAAGCTATGGCTGTAACCCTTAGTGATGACGAAGTTTCCGACAATGAATCCGCAAGTGATGAGGATGGAAACTTTATTGCTTTCACTGCTACCACGGTAGTCAATGAAAGCTTGTCTGTTGAAGAGAACCCTTCTGATGGGGAACTCTCTGAGGATGCAGATCTACAGGAAGCCTACAATAAACTTTGCAAAGTTGCTGCAAAGGATGCTATGAATGTTGAGTTAGGCTTGAAGAAAATCGCATCTCTTGATCTTGAAAAGAAAAATTTACTTGTTAAATTATTTGATGCAAATGAGCTTTTGAATAATGTGAAAACTGAGAACATGCTCTTGCTTGAGAAAGTTAAATGTTTGGAACATGATTTGTCTGTTGCTAGAGAACAAACTAATAGGTCTGCAAGCTCCAAACTTGATCACATGCTGAGTATTCAAAAGTCTCCTTCTGATAAATCTGGTTTAGGTTATGAGGAAAGTATTTCTGTACTTGAACCTTCTTCCACTAAATTTGTTCCTTCTTCTGAACCTCCTAAGAGTGAGATTGTCAAACCCGTGGTGAGTGAACCTGTCAAGCCTTTGAATGTTACTCCACCTAGAAAAATTAGGGTTGATCTTCATGCTTCTCATTCTAGAGCTTCTACTTCGACTAAGGGCAAATTGCATGATAAGCCTGCATGGGTTTGTCATTTTTGTGGAAAACCTGGACACATACGTCCAAATTGTTTTAAGTTGCAAGCTGCGAAGCGAGCAAATAAAACTACAGTACCTGTGCCTCAAGCACGTGATCCTATGGTACTGATTGGTGAATTGGTAAAGGCGTTAAACCTTTTTTCCAATCCTGGAGTTGCTCAGAATTCGAATATGAATCATAACTCCAATGTAAGAGTTGCATCTAAGAAGTCTTGGATGCAAAAAGGCTCAACCTAATTGAGTCTGTCTGACATGGTCCTTGTGCTTTATTGCTATATCTTTTGTGACCTCTGTTTCTAGGATTTGCATTGCATTGCATTCATGCATTTCATTCTAGGTTGTTTTTTTTTGTTGTATAAAAAAAAAAAAAAAAAAAAAATTTGTTGCAAATTGTGTTTTGCTATTTTTCCTTGAATTTGAAGACAAGGTTGGTCTATCAATTATTGCATAACATGTTTATGTACCTTGTTTAGCTTTGATGCACTTATTTATTGCACTTTACTAGCTAAAGTCTTGTTGTGCATGTTGTGTGGGAAGATGCTATATTTGTTGATCACATGATCTTGATTTTGAAGTTGTATGTCTTTGATTGTTGGACTTGAACTTAATGAGAAAGGCATAAATAACTATCTCACCACTGTGTATTAGCCAATCATGAACACCTTAGTGCATATCATAAGATTTTGTGCTCGAGAAAGTGTAGCACATACACAAAAAGAACATAAGGTGTAGCCTCTATTAAAATTGGTGTGTACATTATTGGGCTATAATAATTTCACAAATTCATAAAATTGGTGTGTACATTATCCCGGCTATTATTAAGTTTCTAATCAATTAATTTGAATAATGAGGCAAATCAAGAAACTTACATGATTGCAAGCTTTTACTCTAGGAGATGTGGGAGTTATATGATGTAACTCTTTAAGGGATAGTCTCTTTCAAATTCATGTGGTGGATTTTGTAGAAATTGTGATTGATCTCTATGTGTATATCACCTCACATGTTTCTCAAGCTTATGCTAGTTGCACACACTACACAAGTTAATCTTTGCTAAAATTGTGTACATGTTATTGTGTGTGTTTTTGGTCTGACCAACCAAGTTTGAGAATTCTTTGAAAATTGATGCCGAACATGTTTGCTTGTTTATTTTTTTGGGTATATTGAGAGAAAATTTTGGTTGAGGAATCTGGGTTGAATACTTGTGTTTTTGAAAATCATATCATCTCATACTCATGCATTTGATTTTAAAAATCTGCTGCTTTGAGGAGTTTTTGGTTTAAAATGTTTGGTTTTTCAAAACACTGATTTTTCCAGAATTTCGATCGATCGAAACTGATTTTCGACCGATCGAAAATGTTTAAATTTGTTCAGAAAACTCTCTGGTTGGTTCGATCGATCCAAGCTGTTTTTGGATCAATCGAATAAGTTTTCGACCGATCGAATGTAATTTTCGATCGATCGAAAATCGTGCCGGCTGTTTTTTTAAAAGAAAGTTTCTCAAGTGTTTTTTTTTCACTTTTTCAAAACTTTTCAAATCTCTTTTTGGTTTCCTACCAACCGGTCAGCACTATTCTTGGGATTTTTGTCGTTTTCCTCCACTTTATTTGCATAATCTCTCTCTCCCTCAGCTGGTAAGTCCCTTATACCCTTCCTTTTGCATTTATTTTCTATTTTCATGCATTTTTTCATGCATATTTGGGTAATTTCGGCATTTAGGGATTTTCTATTTTTGGGATTGTTTTGGAGTGATTCTTTCTCAAATTATTTATGGGTTTTTGTGGGGACACCTTTCCTAAGCACCTCATGTGGTTTAATTTGGTTTATTTGGTGCTTTGAAGAAAATTTGAAATTCTAGGGCTTATATTTGAATAAATTGGGGATTTTGTTCAATTGGGTTGAAATTGATAAAATTGGCTTGTTAGATTGATTAATTTGATCATTATATTGAGTTAATTGACTATTGTGTTGATCAATTTATCAATTTGTTGTGTTTTGAAAACTAGGGTTTTTCAAATTGGGTATTTTTGATACACTTTGCTTGCTCAAGCCAATTTTGTTAATTTGAATCAAAATTGAACATGTCACTGCATTAGTACATGCATCATTTTCTGTTCATGCTCATGCATCATATAGATTTGATATTTTCTATATTTTTTATGCTGTGCTAACTTGCAGTCTGCTCTTGGTTTTGGTTTTTGCTCTTTTCTTTCTGTGTCTGTCTCTTTTCCTTAGCACTATGCCTAGGAAAACTCGAGCCCATAGGACTGTTGATCCTTCTCCATCTTTTGACACCGAGAGATTTCCTAGTGAGTCTAACCAGATTACATATGAGACCCTTAATCTTAGACGTCAGATTTGGGCTGAGCGTAGGGTTATCTTAGATGAGTTAGATCCTGAGGTTCGTAGGAACTTTGAGCGTCGGGGTTGGTTACCTCTTCTAGACTTTGAGCATCCTCCTCCTGCTTCTTTGATTAGAGAGTTCTATTCGAACCTCTCTATTCATGTCTACGATAACGACACCTTAGTCAAGGTGTGGTTACGTGGTGTCGAGTACCGCATTACCCCTTCGGTGGTGTCGGATGCTCTTGGGGTGCCCATTGTGGACCATCCCGTCTTTCCTTACGAGGAGTCTCCTCCCCTTGATGACGTCTTGTCATACATCACTGGTACTTCTATCCAGTGGGGTTCTGATCCTCGGATCTCGTCTGCTGAGCTGTCTGAGTTGCACTATCTTTTCTTTCGGATAGCATGTCATTCTTTGTGGCCGATTACTCATGTTCACACCGTCCCTCTTGAGCGATGTGTGTTTCTGTATGCTTTGGTCACTGATGCTCCTATCAGTTTTCCGCATATGTTCCTTCGTTCTTTGAACGAGGTTCATAGGTCTAGTTCTCAGGCTCATGCTTTGTTTTTTCCTGTTTTTATTCATAGGATTCTTCTCTTTCTTGGTTTTGGTGAGTATCCTGCTTCCGAGCCTGTTCATGTTATTGCTCCTATAGGTGCTACCTTTTTGAGGCAAAGGGCTGCTCAACTTCGAGCTAGCTCTAAGCGTGCTAGGGTAGAGCCTACCGGTGTCACTCCACCCCCTTCTTCTTCTTCTGCAGATCCTTTTGCAGCTGGGACTTCTTCGGATCCTGCTGTTGCTGCTGCTGCTGCTGCTGATGTTCCTCCACCGTTTGATGAGGTTTCTGCCCTTCGTCGGACGCTTGACACTGTCGTGACCGTTTAGGCGGCTCATGGTCAGCTTTTGGTGGACATCCTCGATGAGCTTCGTGCATTGCGAGCGGATTTGGCGAGCTCTCGTCGATCTTCTCCACCTCCTTTTGATGATGAGTGAGTGCCCTTTGGCAATTCGTCACAAAAAGGGGGAGTGCATAGTTCATTAGTAGCTTGTTTTTGTGTTGAGGGGATTTATATTTTAGGGGGAGTGTTTGTTTTCTTAGTAGTGATACTGCGGAGCTTGTGGAGTTATTAGATTGTATCTAGGTGCTTCACTGTGTATTTACATTTTTAGCTCTTGATTAGGAGATATTTTTGTTGAGATACATTGTTATGTATATGTTTTCTTATTTCACTATGTTACTGTGCTTATTGACTTATATTGATGATGTTATTCATGATATATGTTTTTTATTTTGTGTCATGTGAAATTAAGAAATTTTTATTTAGGTATTTCCTGTTTTTGTTCCACACATGCGTTTATGTGTTTGTTAAGTGTTACAGGAATATACAGGTTGTTTTCAGTCGAGCTGCTGTCTACCTTGCAACTGTTGGATAGTAGTTTAGGTTGAATTGTTAAGTGGCTATTTTTTTGTAATGGGCTTTTTCAATTTGTAACTTTGAGCATTTTGTTTAGTCTGTGTTTTGTCACGGATTGCCAAAGGGGGAGTTTGTTAGGTTCTAAAGACTAGGATCTAATGTATTTAGAACTTCATTTTGTATGTTGGCAAACCATGATCAAAACAATGTTGAGTCGTGTGTTAGACTTGCTCAAAGTATGGGGTTTATTGTAAAGTTGGAATCGAGTTTTTATGCAGAATTACTTGTAACTTTCTGTGAGACTCGATCGATCGAAAATTAGACTCGATCGATCGAAAATCGCACAGAACGTTTTTCTGCAGAATTTTCCAACTCAGCCCAAGCCCGTTTTAATGTATAGGGTTTTATGTTTGCCCTAAGTATAAAAGGGAAAACCCTAGCCACGTTTTTAGAGTTCTGTTTTGCTGTGTTTGTGAATCTCATTGTGAGATCTAGAGGTGTTTACCTTCACATACACTTAGGGTTTACAAACTTGAGATTTATGTCAAGAGTTGTGTAGATCGTTACAGTTGCAGAATCAAGAGAACACAAAGATATACAAGCAGGTGCGCTTGTGGATTTGCTGAAGAATTCCGGAAAGAAGGAGTCCGTGGATCTCGGAGCTATCATGGGGTCATGGTAGTAAGTTTCCTACAGGCAGGTAACAATATGACGTTAGTGGTCTAAGTCTATTGTGTAAACTTCAATTCTTTCATAGTGGATTCAGTTTACCTTGAGGATAGCTAGGTCAAATCCTCCCCAGGTTTTTACCGGTGTGGTTTCCTGGGTCATCATATCTTTGTGTTGTTTATTTTCCGCTGCTTTATTGTTTTTATATTTATTTGTGTTAACCTAGTTTAATTAAATTACCTAAGTTAATAACTTGGCTAATTCTCTAGGTTAATCTGTTGGGTTAAGGGGTCTAAACGAACTGATACTATGTTTGATATTAAGTATGACATTATGTATGATTTAATATTGTGATTGATAAAGTTGTTTTATTATTATCTAAAATAATGGTAACATGAATATTCAAACATTATCATATAGTCCATGAGATGCATAGTATGTGATTTATGTGAAAAGTCACAGAAGATATAAATCACAAGTTATTTGTAAACTCAGAATTTAGTTTGTAATCGTTGATGAAATTGGGCGTTTCATTTGTGAAGACTATAACATATTAACTAAGATGATTTGTCTTAATCATGAAAGTGGATACTTCTAGTTGATATGTTTATATGTTTTAAGAGTTAAAAGATATTGAACTAGACCGCTGTAAGATTTATTATTCTCATAATGAATAATAAATCTCACGACTTATATTTACATGAACTCTTAATCCTGAGAGAATAATGGGCCTGATCATGAAGTGTAGGTCGCTTTGATATATCAGAAGTGAGATCTAAAATAACGGTCAAAACCTCAGTATGTTGGGCAACCACATTTAGTATTGATGGAACATATATTCTCAAGATGGAATTCATAGTCTCTAAACGGAGATACAAAATATTCCTTTGAGATAAATTTAATGGGTTTGTTATTCAGAATGTTAGACGTAACTACTTTATTAAATAGTTACTAAAGTGTATATTTGTAAAATTGGATTTCATAAATATATGAATAACTTAAAGGAATAAACCAGGTACTCAAGGATTAAGATGTAGTAATCTACAAAGTGGCAGTCTACTTTTATGACTTTGTGTTACTACGAATATTTTATGAAGGGGTTGCATGTACAATAAAGTCTTGGGATATAATTTATTAATTAGGCTTAGAGTGCAATTATATTTATATAGTGGTATTAAATATAATTAATGGTAACTTTGGACTTGTCAAAGTTGACAGAGAAGCCCAAGATCCATTGGAGCTAGTGTTTTATTTGTTCCCTTTTGGTCCCACTCCAGGCTATATACAAAAGCCCAACTGGAAAGGCTCAAAAGGTTAGCCCAATTAGATAATCAGTTATAAGGAGAGAAACATACAATTTTTAGCAGGAAGATGAAATGGTTTGTATGTGTGTATTGGATACTCTCTAATTCTCTCTTAAACAAACTCATATAACTGATTAAGAGACCACACTTTTTGGGAGTTAGTGGAATTGGAGTGAAGATTAAAAGTGTTCACAAGTACTTCTAATCTTTGTTTTGAAATTCACCACACCAAGGTATACTTTTTTGTTCTTATATTCTGAAATTTATATTGTACATGTTATCAATTACGAATGAAGTAGATCCATTAATTTTCCGTTGCGTATGTCTTATATGCGATACAAACATGTATTTTTCCATCAGATTTCACATAACACATTTCGACGTGGGCTATTCTATGGTGATGATTTCATATGTTATCTTGATATTAGATCTACAAATTGCATTCTCATATTCTTAGATTTCATTATTATTATCTATATATAATATAAAACCGAAAATTTTGACTTTTTGAGAGACTTACATTAGAATTAGGATTAAAAAATATAAATATATATTTTTTAATTAGACCTCACGTTAGATTTTTTTTTTTAAAGGACTCACTTTAGGTTAAAAAAAAAAGACTCACGTAAAAAAAAATTTAGAATTAAGGAAAAAGGAGAGAGAGACTCCTATTAGGACTCTCTCACTATTTAATTTAAAAAATTAAAATGATGATGTGGAAAATTGTGGGAGTTTAGAGGTTTCGGTTATATATATATATATATATATATATATATAGATGACATGCAGTTAATCAAGTTTGCCATGTAGAATAATTATGGCAAAAATTATGATTTTTAATATGTTACACCATTACATATTCACTTATTTACGAAAGTACCACTCCTTTTTTTCTTTCCTTTTTCTTTTAAACCTTACATTAGATTAACAATTTGAATACTTTAACTTAATAAAAAGTAATAATAAATTTTATTATTATTATCATCATCATCACCATTATTATTATTATTATTATTATTATTATTATTATTATTATTATTATTATTAATTAGCAGCCATATGTCAAAATAGGCCGGTACGAAAGTATTAATGGACAAACTGAAGTAGGCAACAAAAAAATATTCGAGAGATGAAGATAAGGATGAAGATGAATTCAAGAAATGTCTTTATATTGGTATAGGGCTTGGATTCATGGTAGGGTTTGGGGGAGTTAGTGGCTTTTTAATGTTAAACCATTCCTTGAGACATTATATTTCTGGTCGTTAAGCAACTTAGAAGATTGGCTCTACGTGACAATGATGGTGAATATAGCAAGTTTGCAAAGGGTGTTTTAAAGCTAAGGGCTCCTGCACTCTCACCAAAGTTTGCAAAAAAAAAAAAAAAAAAAAAATCAATCTAGATGTATCTCTAACTTTTTCTTTTCTTGAATTGGTTTTAATTTTCCAAATTAATGGCTATTATTTAATCTTATGTAGGTCTTGACAATAAGAAAAAATGTACAAGATCTCGTGTGACATGATAATTTGAGAGCATAGTTTTTTTTGGTGTTTTTTTTTATAATATCTAGTCATGAGTACTAAAATTATAGGCTCGTCCATGAAATAGACGAGTATTAAATCTATAGGCTCATCCATACAGATGACGAGCATCCAACCCATAGGGCCATCCATGAGAGGGCAACCATACAACATTAATGGCGCACCCATTAATGGTTTCGTAACCAAAGAGCTCTAACGATTAGAAAGACCAATCATGAGCCAGTTAAACCTCCATTTAAACTTAGGCAGATGTTACTTAAAATAGCCAAGAGAGCCATTAAGAGGCAACCAACAGTTACACTCATAATAAGGCTCCCAACTATTGTATTAAGGCTATAAAGATGCCACCAAGCACCAGGAGAAAGGTACACAGATTCAAATTCTCTAAGAGATATTAAGAATTCTACTAACTTAATTATCGGAGAACCGTTACCTAACGTCACTCCAGTGTCTTTCTCTCATCTTTGCAGGGAACATTACCTTGCCTAAGCTTAGATGAGGACATCGATTGATGACCATTGATGATGTAAAAAATTAACAGTTGAGCTTCTCATCGTAGTGGAGGGACGAAGCTATGATTATGGTTATCTCTGTTGGAGGGGAACCTACAAAATGAGCTGGGGGGAAGAGTAATGCACCGATGTGGCGTTAGCCAAATTGCCTCCGATGCTTAAGTTAGTAAGATATAGATTTTAGAGAGAAATAGACTGTAGAGTGATTTTCGTAGAGTATTTGTGTGTACCTTTCACTTCTGTTGCTTTCTCTTTTATAATTGTGTGCCTCATTAATGGGCAACGAATTGCTGTATTTATGCTCAATGGCTAGTGTGTTACGAAATCTTTGTTTGAAGTTCACAGCTCACTCTATGACCGTTGTTCCGTCCGTTATGCTTTGTCATCAATGAGCGTAATAAATGCGTAGCATCGTCTCTTGGTTAATGTCGGTTTCAACTTAATGACGATCGTAAATTTCTGACTCATCATTTGCCCCATTGTTTGAATTTTCGTCTGTTGGACGAGATGAAAACACATTCGTTTGACGCTTCGTATTCCATGTGCTGCGCATTTATGACAAGTTGATGTTTAACCTATTGAGTGTCACGTGTACGGTCAGGATGCGTTCGACGTGCAGATTTTCTCGGTTTTCCTGCGCACATTTTGACCTTTTATTTCACATATTTCCCTCATGTTCCTTTTTCTTTGTACTCCTTGTTTAGTTGGCATTCTAGGGTTTATCTCTCCTTCTAGTTTTCTTTTTCAGTTCTGCCTTTCCCGGTAAGTTCCTCGTGCTCCTTTCTCTTTTCTTGTTTTTCCATGGTAGATTACTCTTCTGTTAGAGTTAATTGTCCCTCAATATCTTTTCTTTTTGCTTGCTTAGGTTGTTTACTTGATGTCATGCAGGGAGAGTGCCTCAAGTGGGTTAGTCTCTTCGTGGGGGAGGACTGTCCACATAGGTTTGTCCTTTCTTCCTTATTCCCTCTGGTTTCTCATTCTGCTAGGGTAGCTAAGTCACTGAAGATGTCTAGGGAGGTTAGGTCTACTGAGTTAGAGACAAGGTTATCCTCGTCTGATGATTGCGTAGTAACTAAGGTTACTTCCCCTTCCACTCCCTATAAAGCTTGGAACAATCCATGTGCCCATTTAGGAAAGGATGAGAAGTGGATTAGGGATATTTTTGGTTCCCTGATTAAATTGAGATCAGGATTCCGAGTGATAGGGATAGGGCCTGTCACTCTTATGCTGATGAAGTCTGTTTCTATGAGGCAGACTTTACTAGTGGTCTTTGTTTCCCTGTTCATCCTTTTGTTAGGGAACTTTTTACATATTTACATCTTGCTCCAGCACAGTTAGTGCTTGATTCTTGGTTTATCATCATTTCTTGTATGGTAGTGTAGATGTCCGCCAAAGACAGGGACGTCATCAAGAAAGAAAAATTCCTTCATTTTTATTGTTTGAGAAAGTCCAAAGACCTTGGCTATTATGAATTTAAGCAATGGGATAGGGCTTCTAGGTTAATACTTAATTACCCATCGTTTCTCTGAAATTGGAAACCAAACTTCTTTTTTGTTTTTGGTAATGGTTGGGAGTTCGTCCCTAGTGAGGACCTGGACGAAGCCCCTAAATTTTTTCATTGTTGGGGAACCGCTGTGTTTGGTGTGTCTTTCTCGTCTTTCTGTTATTTTTCATTCTTTGTGAGTGACGGTGGTATGTAATATACTTATTTTTTGCAATTTCTCAACGTCCTCGTTTGAAGAAGAGATATCATCGTCGTGCTGAAAAGGTGAAGGAATTTTTGGAGACCATTAAGGATTTTGATGAGCTTATCTCTCCCGAATTGCTATTCCTTCATTTCCTAGGTTTGGAACCATCAAGTATGGTTCAGAGAAATCTTGAAGTTGTGAAAAAGAGTGAGTGTACCGTCTTCTATTTTTCCTTTTCTTCTTCTGTCTCTCTCTCTCTCTCTCTCTCTCTCTTTTTAATAGTTTCTCCTTCCTTTCAAGAATGACGACTAGATTTAGCAAGCAAAAGTTAGTCGTAGCTTAAGAAAAGAAAGCAAATGGTGGCCTCGTTAGTGGCCTTTTTTCAAGGAAACGTTCAAAGGTAGGTGACGTTTCTAAGGATGATCCTGTGGTGACTCCTCTTTCTGCCCATTCACTTGCTAATCGTCTTGCCTCCCCTACCTCGTCTCTAGAGGTAATTGCTTCTGCTGGGGAGGAGACTAAGAAGAAGAAGAAGGTTGGTAGCAAGTCTTTTCTTCCTTCTTCCTGGGATGATGTTGATGCTGCTGCTTTGAAGGCTTATAAGGCACTTTTTGTGGATGACCTAAATCCTTTGATGGCGAAGTCGTCCGGTGAAGTGAAGTTGTTTCACATTCAGAAACTTGTGTAGGTATACATTGATAATGTAGATTGCTTTTTCTTTTTTGTTTTGTTTTTGCTAAGAGGGATTTTATGTTTAGGCTCTAAAGGAATCTTTGTTCGAATCTGGGAAGCTTCTGGACTTAGAGAAAGAGGGAGAAATAAACATACCAGATGAAGAAAAATGATCTTGAGACCAAAGATTGAGTGAGGATGAAGTTTGGAGTGCTTAGGAAGTGTTTTGGGAGGTAAAAAGAGAGAAACTATTGAGAAAGTTCAAAGGAAATGAGATTAGAAATCGCGAGGAAAGCTTATATAGAATATTCATAAAGCTCGATCGAACGAGAGCTATTGAGCTTTAAAAAGTCGTGTTTTAGCTGTCGAACATGCTATCGAGGATCTAACGAGAGTTTTCCTTAACAATAAAGCTCAATGGACTGAGGTAGCTATCGAGAAGCTATCGAGCATCTAGAAAGTTTCTCGATGGATCGAAGCAGCTATCGAGAGCTATCAAGATTGTGATAAAAAGCAGCTGAAGGGTCTCGATAGATAGCTTATCTGTCGAGAAGTATCGAGGTAGCTATTGAGATTTCTTAAAAACAGTTTTTCAAAGAAGAGAAAAACGCTGACATGAATGCAAACAAACAATCTACTCAACCAAGGATCCTCACAACATATTAAGCTCTCAAAATTATCTCTCAACAATAAAAAGGATAAGCACGTATATCTAAAACATACACACACACACACACACACATACACACACACACACACAAACACACACTAAACACATTCAACCAATTTTATATTTTAAAAACAAGTTAAGACAGTTTAGTGAGTATATATTCACACAAGTATTCCTTGTGATGGCCAAATCACATTATACCTGCACATGTATCAAAAGTAGCAAAGAATATTGCGTGTTATGTGCGAAAACATCACAAGATTGCACAAGTGTTTACATGTTATGACGATTTAAGATACAAGAACATCTCTTTAGCTCACACATAATCATAACTGTTTGATGGGGACTATCACCTTCGAGGTACATCCTCTAACTCCCACATCTTCCAGAATACACGCTTGCAATCATATTTAAAGTATTTTGTTTCTTTTTGCCTTAATTTCTTTGCATATTTTCTTTTATTAAGCATATCATGCATGGGCAGAGAAAAGAAATACCCAATTATGTTAAGCTTATGACATTGCACTTTCGCTATGCCGAAGCATACAAATGTTATTTTATGATTGGCGGGCAACAGTGGTGAGATGGTTATGTTTGAAAATCTGGTTTTGTATCTCATACAAAACACACAGCGGAAGCAACAAACATGGATCTATTTCATTCATGATTGATAACATGCACTATGTAAATTTTAGAATTTAAGAACGAAATAGCGTACCTTGGTGTGGTGAAATTCAAAACAAAAGATAAGAAGTACTTGAGAACACTTTTAATCTTCACTCCAATTCCACTTTACGCCCAAGAAGTGTGGTCTCTCAATCAGTTTTCAAGGAAGAATAATTGAGTAGCTTCACTCACACATACACACCACTTCACAATGATGTCTTTTTTTTCTTTATAAAAAAATTATGTATGTTTCTCCTTTTATAACTAACTGATTATCTAATTGGACTGGCCTATTGGGCCTTTCCAATTGGGCTTTAGTGTGTAGCTTGGAGTGGGACCAAAAGGGACCAATAAGACACTAGCTTCAATGGGCCTTGGGCTTTTCTATCAACTCTTGACAAGCCCAAAGTTACTATTAATTATATTTAATACCACTATATAAATATAATTGTACTCTAGGTCCTATTAATAAATTATATCCCAAGACTTTATTATACATGCAACCCCTTCATAAAATATTTGTAGTAATGCAAAGTCATGAATATAGACTGTCACTTTGTAAATTACTACATCTTAATCATTAAGTACTCGGTTTTATCCTTTTAAGTTATTCATCATATATTTATGAAATCCAATTCCATAAATATATACTTTAGTATATCCTTACTAAAGTGGTTAGGCCTAACACTCTGAATAACCAAACCCATTAAACTTATCTCAAGGGAATATTTTATATCTCCGTTAAGAGATTATGAATTCCATCTTGAGAATATATGTTCCATCAACACTAAATGTGGCTGCCTAACATACTGAGGTTTTGGTCATGACTTTAGATCTCACTCCTGATATATCAAAGCAACTTACATCTCATGATTAGGCCCATTATTTTTTCAGGATTAAGAGTTCATGCAAATAGAAGTCGTGAGATTTATTATTCATTTGACAGTCGTTAGAAGAATAATAAATCTCACAGTGGTCCAGTTCAATATGTCTTAACTTTTAAAACATATCAACATATTAACTAGAAGTCTCCACTTCCATGATCAAGACAAATCATCTTAGTTAATATGTTATAGTCTTCGCAGGTGAAATGCCCAATTTCATCATTGACTACAAACTATAATTCTGAGTTTACAAAGAACTTGTGATTTATATCTTCTGTGACTAAATCACATAAATCACATACTATGCATCTCATGGACTATATGATAATGTCCAAATATTCATGTTACCATTATTTTAGATAATAATAAAATAACTTTATTAATCATAACATTAAATCATATATAATGTCATACATAGCATCATACAATAGGATTTAAGGGCACATATCCTAACAGGTTATTTATGCCTTTCTCTTAGGATTTTTAAATCCTTCCTGTCAAAATAGTGATACGAGTGTTAAATGTAAGAGATTACTTAATCTTACTCATCACAAACATGAGCCACAAAGCTTACTTGCTTAGTTGTGCATAGATATGCTCATCTAAGCTAAAAAAGATACAAAGTTTAGAAAACTTTGTTTCAATGACCATCCTAAGTACACATGTACCAATGTACAAAGACACACACTGTTTTTATATTTTTCATTTTTTTTGTGAAAACAAAATAAAACAAAACTAAAAATAAACAAACAAAAACATGTTAAACAAAGCAAAGCAATGCATAAAACTAAACTAACTCAAAACAATAAAGAAAAACACACAAGTAATGCAATCAAAAACACAGAAAGGGAGAGAGAAAAGTGACAAAATCACTTCGAGCCTTTTTCCTTCCACACCTTGAAAGAACCTTTCCTTTATGCGAACCCTTGAATCGGCGGTAAGAGCGAAGAATTGAAACCGTTCAAGTTCGAAAGGATCATGAGGGCTTTGAGAAGATCTCCAAGAGGATCAAAAGAGGATGGAAACTGATTCTGGTTTCTCGACACGATCTTGCTGTTGCTCTGTTGAGTGGTTATTAACTTATAGCAATTAGGTCGAGTATGTCCAGCTGCTCCACAGTGATGACATAGATGCTGCTTCTTCTGTTTAGGCTTTTGATTATTTCCATACTTAGCCCTAGGGTTTTTAGTTTCTTTCTTATCAAGCTTAGGGGGTGCTCCTAAGATAGACTTACCATTGTCTATGTTTTCACTAGCTAATTCATTTTTAACTTAATTGTTCTTGTTGGGTAATATACATGTTTGCATCGAATACAAAACACACGCAGCAGAAAATAAACGGATCTACTTCATTCGCAATTGATAACATGCATTATGTAGGTTTTAGAATATGAAAACAAGAGAGTGTACCTTGGTGCGGTGAAATTCAAAACCGAAATGAAGAAGTACTCAGGAATACTTTCAATATTCACTCCAATTCCACTTGATGCCCAAGATGTGTGGTCTCTCAATCAGTTCTATGTTTTCTAGAGAGAATATGAAAGAGTGTCTCTCTTCCTTATATCATATATTATTACACTTATTCAACATACAAACCATTTTATTCTATATAAAATTCTGTATGTTTCTCTCCACATAACTGATTATCTAATTGGGCTAGCCTTTTGGGCCTTCCCAATTGGGCTAGCCTTTTGGGCCTTCCCAATTGGGCTATAGTGTGTGGCTTGGAGTGGGACCAAAACGGAACAAATAAGACACTAGCTCCAATGGGCCTTGGGCTTTTCTGTCAACTCTTGACAAGTCCAAAGTTACCATTAATTATATTTAATACCACTATATAAATATAATTGCACTCTAGGCCTCATTAATAAATTATATCCCAAGACTTTATTATACATGCAACCCCTTCATAAAATATTCGTAGTAATACAAAGTCATGAATATAGATTGCCACTTTGTAAATTACTACATCTTAATCCTTGAGTACCCGGTTTAATCCTTTTGTGTTATTCACCATATATTTATGAAATCCAATTTCATAAATATATACTTTAGTCTTACTAAAGTGGTTAGGCCTAACTCTCTGAATAACTGTACCCATTAAACTTATCTCAAGGGAATATTTTATATCTCCGTTAAGAGACTATAAATTCCATCTTGAGAATATATATTCCATCAACACTAAATGTGGCTGCCCAACATACTGAGGTTTTGACCGTTACTTTAGATCTCACTCCTGATATATCAAAGCAACCTACATTTCATGATCATGTCCATTATTCTCTCAGGATTAAGAGTTCATATGAATACAAGGCGTGTGATTTATTATTCAATTGACAGTCGTTAGGAGAATAATAAATCTCACAGCGGTCCAGTTCAATATGTCTTAACTCTTAAAACATATCAACATATCAACATATTAACTAGAAGTCACCACTTCCATGATCAAGACAAATCATCGTAGTTAATATGTTATAGTCTTCGCAGCTGAAATGCCCAATTTCATCACTGACTACGAACCAAAATTCTGAGTTTACAAAGAACTTGTGATTTATATCTTCTGTGACTTTTCACATAAATCACATACTATGCATCTCATGGACTATTTGATAATGTCCGAATATTCATGTTACCATTATTTTAGATAAGAATAAAACAACTTTATTAAACACAATATTAAGTCATACACATCATTTCTCACATAATGTCATACATAATATCATACATAGCATCATACAATAGGATTTAAGGGCACATATCCTAACAGTTCTTAGTTTCAACATTATTAGCAAGAGGAACAAAAATAGTAGTACTAGCAAAAGCAATACTAGGAGAAGAGAAATCATACCCTAAACGGGTTTGATCGGAAGCAGATTTCTGAAGACTGAGCATCTCATCGAGCTTAAAGTTTGAAGCCCTTTCTAGCTGAGCTTTAACTTGGAACAGTTCTACCCCAAGCTTCTTGGTCTTCTCAGCCAAGAAATTATTCTCAAACTTCAGTGCTCCAATAGTTTGATTGGCTTCATCAAACTTTGTGGAGATTTCTTCCCGCTCAAGCTCCACATTACTAAGCTTCTTGGTGGCCAACCTATACTGTTGGGAAAAATAACATGTTTGTATTGCATACAGAACATACGCAGTGAAAAATTAACGGATCTACTTCATTCGCTATTGATAACATGTGAAATGTAAATTTCTGAATATAAGACCAAAATAGTGTACCTTGGTATGGTGAATTTCAAAACAAAGATTAGAAGTACTCGGGAACACTTTTAATCTTCACTCCAATTCCACTTGATACCCAAGATGTGTGGTCTCTCAATCAGTTCTATGTGTTTGTTCTAGAGAAAATATCAAGGAGTCTCTTACACCAACATACAAACCATTTCATCTTAATAAAAATTCTATATGATTCTCTCCACATAACTGATTATCTAATTGGGCTAGCCTTTTGGGCCTTCCCAATTGAGCTTTAGTGTGTGGCTTGGAGTGGGACCAAAAGGGAACAAATAAGACACTAGCTCCAATGGGCCTTGGGCTTTTCTGTCAACTCTTGACAAGTCCAAAGTTACCATTAATTATATTTAATACCACTATATAAATATAATTGCACTTTAGGCCTTATTAATAAATTATATCCAAGACTTTATTATACATGCAACCCCTTCATAAAATATTCGTAATAATACAAAGTCATGAATATAGACTGCCACTTTGTAAATTACTACATCTTAATCCTTGAGTACCCGATTTAATCCTTTTAAAGTTATTCATCATATATTTATGAAATCCAATTTCATAAATATATACTTTAGTAATTTCTTACCAAAGTGGTTTGGCCAAACTCTCTAAATAACTGAACCCATTAAACTTATCTCAAGGGAATATTTTGTATCTCCGTTAAGAGACTATGAATTCCATCTTGAGAATATATGTTCCATCAACACTAAATGTGGCTGCCCAACATACTGAGGTTTTGACCGTTACTTTAGATCTCACTCCTGATATATCAAAGTAATCTACACTTCATGATCTGGTCCATTATTCTCTCAGGATTAAGAGTTTATGTGAATAGAAGTCATGAGATTTATTATTCAATTGACAGTTGTTAGGAGAATAATAAATTTCACAGCAGTCCAGTTCAATATGTCTTAACTCTTAAAACATATCAACATATCAACTAGAAGTCTCCACTTCCATGATCAAGACAAATCATCTTAGTTAATATGTTATAGACTTCACAAATGAAATGCCTAATTTCATCACCGACTACGAACTATAATTATGAGTTTACAAAGAACTTGTGATTTATATCTTCTGTGACTTTTCACATAAATCACATACTATGCATCTCATGGACTATATGATAATGTCCAAATATTCATGTTACCATCATTTTAGATAAGAATAAAGAAACCTTATTAATCACAATATTAAGTCATACAGCATATCTCACATAATGTTATATATAATATCATACATAGCATCATACAATAGGATTTAAGGGCACTAATCCCAACATATACAACTTCTCATGCTTTTCGAAGACCTTGTATAACTTTGCATAGGCTGTGTGGATGTCATCTTGTTCATCCATCTTCTCAAACTTAGACTCCACTAATTCCTTTTCTTCATCCACATCTTCAACAATCCCCTTAGTAGGATTAACAGTGGCAGTGAAGGCATATAGGATTCCATCATCCTCATTATTGGAGTCATCCTCAAGCTCGGTGTCGCTCAAGGTAGCAGCAAGTGCCTTGCTTTTTCCGATGGTCTTAAGATAAGTAGGGCATTCTTGTTTCATGTGACCGAAGCCTTGACACCCAAAGCACTTTGGTCCTGAGGGAACAGTGAACTGACTGCCATCTCTAGCATCCTTCTTCCCTTTGTTTTGGCTCTTAAACTGAGAAGAACTCAATTGTCTACGGTCCTTGTTGAAGCCCTTTGCATTGGCATCCTTCATGAACTTCTTGAATTGCCTAGTGATGTAGGACTTCATCTTAGAATCTTCATCATCAAGACTCATCAATGTCACTACTTTTGGCCTTCAATGCCATAATCTTGCTCTTGCTCGATTTCCAGATCTTAGACAAACCCAACTCATAGGTTTGCAGATTTCCAACTAGCTCTATCAAAGGAATTTTGTCAATATCCTTTGATTCCTCATTCACAGTAATCTTGGCATGTAATCTCTCGAGTAGAGATCTGAGCACCTTTTTCACAATCTTGGGTTCAAGAATGGTTTCCCCAATATTAAAGGCTAAGTACACTATGTCCTTGAGCTTGGCATAGAACTCATCAAACGACTCATCATCCTCCATTTTAATCCCTTTGAAACTTGTAGTTGCCTTTGTAGCTTCGAATCCTTAACAGCCTTGGTTCCTACATAGGTTGTTTGAAGGATGGTCCATGCTTCCTTAGTAGTTTCAGTGGAGGATATCTTCTTGAACTCCTCATTAGTGACCACACTGAACAAAGCATTCAATGCCCTGCTGTTGAAGTTTTCCGCCTTGATCTTAGCATCATTCCAATTGGCTGGCACTTCCTTTGGCTTGGTCCAACCAATCTCTACAGCTTGCCACACCTTCTCATCTGGAGACTGCAAAAAAGCTCTCATGCGTACTTTCCAGTATGCATAGTTAGTACCATCAAACAATGGAGGTATAATAAGAGATTGTCCTCTATCCATGACAAACAGGGGTCAATGGACCACACAGCAAAGATTAACCCTAATCAGAGTGTGCCTGCTCTGATACCACTTGATAGGCTAAGAATGTATTAATCTTTTATGATAAATTAACCAATTAATTTAGCTAAGTGAATTAATTAAGTTAATTAACATGCAAAGTGCGTGGTAGCATAAAAAAATCACCAAATAACTAAGTATGCAGTAGAAATAAGATAGACACGATGATTTGTTTACGAATGGCGAAAACCTACACAGCAAAAACCCCATCGGGTGATTTTAAGGTCACGACCCCCGAGAATCAACTATTATCAAAACAAGCGGTTACAAGTAAAGGAATCCTAGTACTTTATACCAACCTACAGTTGACCTCTTACCCCAATACTCAAATGGACTTATTTAGTAGTGACAATCTCTCTTTGTAATGCACGGCTCCCAGTACGTGACAAACCAATTGCGTGGATCCCAATGTGTGACTTAATCGCTAACTTAAGAAGGATGTTGGCTGCAAAGTTCTTCAGTTCATCTAAATGATGAAGATCAAGAGGTTGCTTGGTCACAAAACCCTACGGTGCACAAACACAGTAGTTTCTTTAAGAGAAAGATGAACTAAGGCAGATTCTGTCTCCAGTCACAATTTGCATGAACTTAGGCAACTGTGTAACCTATGATGGCTCTTAAAACAATCCTTATATATGTTTAGGGTTGTGAGAAAAGAAAGTCTAAACATATACCTACGAATTGAATTGAAATCAATTTTGAAAAATTAAATTTCATAAACCTCAATAGAGAGCCATCTATCGAGCTAGCTGTCAAGCTTTAAAATCCAACACTTTCACCCTTGAACTTGAAACCTTGTTCCTTGAAGTATAAAACACATCCTAGATCTACCCAATTACAAAATAAAGTACGTTTTGTCAAAGGATTAGCCAATTACATAAAATATTGACATATGTTCCTATCATCAAATCACATATGTCCTAATAAAGTCCTCAAGTGGAGAAGGATTTTTGTAAGCTAAAGGATAAACATATGGGAGATTTGCAGCTCAAGTTGCAAAAAGTTGGGGCTACGACGGTGCAAGAGTTCAAGGACTCCGATGCTTACTCAGATGAATTGTGTGAGTATTACATGGAAGGCTTCAAGCTTTTCAGGAAATGGATGGCGAAGCATCACCCAGATTTGGACCTTTCTGGTCATGTTATGGGTGACGTTGAGAAGGAGCTCCTGTCCAATCATCCTTCCGAAGCTACAACTGAGAATGTGATGGAAGAAGCCATAACCGTGGCTGGGGTGACTAAAGAGGTCGCGCCCGTAACCCCTGCAGATCCTACTCCTGATGAAAAATAATTTTACTTTTTTTTTTTTGTGTGTGTGTAAGATGAAAACAATGTCTTTATGGGCTCATTGTTTTGAGCAATTCTTTAAAACAATTTCTTTGGGTCCGTGTGTTTTGGGCATGCATATTCTTTATGGCAATGACAATTTCTTTCATGAACTGTTGACATGAAAATTTTTTATAAGTAAATCTTAGATGTGTTCAGATGACAAAGGTTTTTTGGCTACCTTTATACTTTAGTTGTGTTAAACAACTTTTTTCATGCTGGGTTGTATTTGGACAACCTTTCATTGAGTCATGTTTGAATGACGATGGTAACGACTTAGCTTTGTTTGAACAGTTGAATTATGATGATATTAGTTGTGTTTAAATAACTTTTTTTATGTTTAGCTGTGTTTGAACAGCTTTTTTATTGAGTCATGATGATGTTAGTTGCGTTTGAGCAACTTTTTTATACTTAAACTGTGCTTGAGCAGTTTGTCTTATTGCGTCATGCTTGAATGATGGTGTTAGTTGTGTTTGAACAACTTTTTAATACTTAAACTGCATTTGAACGGCTTTTCTTATTGAGTCATGTTTGAATGATGATTTTAGTTGTGTTTGAACAACTTTTTATGTTTAGCTGTGTTTGAACAACTTTTTTTTATTGAGTCATGTTTGAATGACGATATTAGCTGTGTTTGAACAGCTTTTTTATTGAGTCATGTTTGAATGACGATGTTAGTTGTGTTTGAACAACTTTCTATGTTTAGCTATGTCAGAACATCTTTTTTTTTTTTATTGAATCATGTTTGAATGATGATGTTAGCTGTGTTTGAACAACATTTTTATGTTTAGTCGTGTTTGAATAGCTTTTTTTTATTAAGTCATATTTGAATGACGATCATAATAGTTGTGTTTAAACAACTTTTGATTTAGTCAACTTTGATAGTTGTGTATTAACAACTTTGATGGCTATGAAGATGTCGTCTGTGAATGAACAGCTTTTGATTTGAAATTTTAATGATGGAGATCCTTGGGATGTCTCCCAAGTATAACTTTTGAGTGTTGCACATGCTTTTTTTGATAAATAACTCATGGATAATCATTGATAAATACACATGGATAATGCTTTCATGCATTATTGATCTATGAATTATGAAAGTAATAATTGTCATACATACTGATATGAAAATTGGGTAACTTGAAATGTAAAGATTCCTTACTGGTAGTACTTCTTCAAATGTTCTATGTTCCATGGTCGAGGCAGTTCTTGGCCATCTAAAGACTTTAGGTAGTAAGAGTCTTCTCTGTCCCAGTTTTCCTTGGGATGGGTCCTTTGTTGCCTGTGATATCTTCCTGAGGACGAGGTCTCCTGTGTTGAACCTTCTTACCTTGACTTTTTTATTGTAGTATCTAGCCATTGCTTCCTTGGGCTTGGCCATTCGTTTCATGGCTTCCTCCCTGACTTCATCAATTAGATCTAAGTTGCTGTTAAGCTCCTACTGGTTTTCTGACCTTTGTAAGTTTTGATGACCTTGGTGCTAAATGTCAGTCTGAATGGCATTTCTCCTGTTGGAACTCTTGTGGTCGTCCTATATGCCCAAAGGACATTTGGTAGTTCTTTAGGCCATGACCCCTTTGCCCCCCAAGCCGAGTTTTGATAATTTTAAGTAAGCTTCTGCTTGTCACTTCTGTTTGACTCTTGGCCTGAGGGTGTCTTGGAGAAGAGTAGTGGTTCTTGACTCCTAAGTCTTGCCAAAATTTACGAAACATGGGATTGTCGAACTGCTTTCCATTGTCTGATATTATGACGCATAGGACTCCAAACCTGCAGATGATGTTCTTCCTTGCAAAGTTGGTGACTTTAGCCTCTGTAATTGTTGTTACTAGTTCCGCTTCTACCCATTTGGTGAAGTAGTCAATTGCAACGATCAGAGTTGCTTCTTCCCCAAAGGGAATGGGCCCATAATGTCAATCCCCCATTGGGCGAAAGGGCCATGGTAAGGATATAGGTGTCATCATCTCTCTTAGTCTCATTTGGACATTTGCGAAGCATTCACACTTATTGCATGCTCTGACGAGGTCATGTGCGTCCTTCTCTAAAGTTGTCTAGTAATATCCTGCTTTGAGTGCCTTTCTTGCTAAAGACCTTTCCCCAGCATCATTTCCACAAATTCCCTTGTGTATATCGCGAAGCACATATTCTACTTCTTTTGAGTTGGCACATCTTAAGTACGAGGGTGAATAACCTTGTCTGTACAATACATCGTCAATAATGACGAAGCGGGTTGCTTTGATCTGTATCTTCCTTGCTTCTGTTTTATCTTCTGGGAGCCATCCTTATTTCAAATAACGGACGATGGGAGACGTCCACTCATCTTGTTCTTTTATCTTCATAACCTGCTCAACTTCTGTACTTGGTTGTCCCCTTATCTCTACACATAGTTCGAAGGTCGTATTATAGTCGTCTAACAAGGCCAATCTTGCTAGGAAGTCAGCAACTGCATTTTTGGCTCGAGGGATTTGCATAAAGTCTAGGCTATTAAAGTGCTGCGAGAGTTGTTGGACAATTTTCAGATACTTTTGCATCCTATCTTCCTTGGCTTCATAATCTCCCTTCACTTGTCCAATTATTAGCTGAGAATCAGCTTGGACGATAAGATTTTTTGCACTGAGAGCTTTCGCTAGGCTTAGTCCTGTTAGCAATGCTTCACACTTTTCCTCGTTATTTGGTGCTGAGAATTGCAATATAACTTCATACTTCAATATTTCACCTTTTGGAGATATGAGAACTACTCCTGCCCCTCCTGCTTTCTTTGTAGCGAACCAATCTATTCGGACCATCCATGTTTCATGGGGGAGTTCTTCCTTGTAGGGGTAAGTGAATTATGCTATGAAGTATGCTAGTACTTAGGTTTTGATTGTTGCTCGAGGCTGATATTCAATGTCGAATTGGCCCAGTTCAATTGCTCATTGAATGAGTCATCCTGCTGCATCTATCTTGTTCATCGTCTTTCTTATTGGCTAGTTTGTCATGACGACGATAGAGTGTGCTTAGAAGTAAGGACTGAGTTTCCTGGAAGCGACCAGCAATGTGAAAGCTATCTTTTCCATCCTTGGGTAATTTTCCTCTACTCCTTGGAATGCCTGGCTGGTATAGTAGATTGGCTTCTGAACATTTTCTTTTTCTTTGATCAGTGCCGAACTCACTGCGGTGTTAAACACTGCTAAGTAGAGGTACAACTTTTCTTTCATCACCAAGGGACTTAGCAATGGTGGCTTCATCAAGTACTCTTTTAATTTTGCAAGGGCTTCTTCACATTCGTTAGTCCACTGAAAGGCCTTTTCCAAGAGCTGGAAAACTGGCATACATTTTTCTGTTGCCCTAAAGACGAATCTGTTTAGAGCTGCAACCTTTCCTGTCAAGCTTTGAACCTCCTTCAGTATTTTTGGTGATTTGACCTCGATGATTGCCTTTACTTTGTTTGGATTTGCTTCTATGCCTCATTAGGAAACCATGAATCCTAAAAATTTCCCTGAAGTAGTAGCAAAAACACACTTTACAGGGTTTAATTTCATATTGTACTTACATAGTGTGCTGAAGGTTTCTTTCATATCATCCAAGTGGTTGGCTTCGTCCTTGCTTTTCACCAGCATATTGTCTACATATACTTCCACATTCCTTCCAATTTGGTGGGAGAACATGCGGTTCACCAATCTTTGGTATATGGCTCCTGCGTTCTTTAATCCAAAGGGCATAACTTTATAGCAGTACAAACCTTGGCTGGTGATGAACGAGGTCTTCTCTTGATCTCTTTCATCCATAAAGATCTGGTTGTATCCAAAAAATATGTCCATGAAACTTAGGAGCTTGTGTCCAGCAGTTGAATTTACTGATTGATCAATCCTTGGCAAGGGGAAGCAATCCTTTAGGTAGGCTTTGTTCGGGTCTGTGAAATCAACGCACATCCTCCATTTTCCATTGCTTTTTTTTTACCATTACTACGTTTGCTAGCCAATCTGGGTAGAAAACTTTCCTGATGAAACTAGCTTCTAGTAGCTTCTCTACTTCTTCACTTACTGCTTTGTTGCACTCTGATGTAAATATTCTTCGCTTCTGTTCTGTTAAACAAGTTTGCACTTTAGGTTGATGTTGAAATGATACTGTGTGATCTTCCTATCAATCTTGGACATATCCTCGTGTTTCCATGTGAAAACATCTTAATTTTCCCTTAAGAGGGAAACCATATTCTCTTTCTCCAGAATTGGGAGTGCTGATCCTATCTTGAATACCTTTGATGAATCTCTTGGGATGACCTCAACTTCTTATGGTGTTTCTGATGGTTCGGGGATGGGCTCTGGTTCATTGATCACCCATGTGTGGTTCTACCCAGATGCTAAGACGGCTTGGTAGCACTCTCTTGCTAGAACTTGATCTCCTCTTATTTCTCCCACGCTATGGGCTGTTGAAAATTTCACCTTCAAGTAATATGTTGAAGTCACTACTCTCAGCCTATTGAGTGCAGGCCTATCCAAGATGATGTTGTATGTTGAAGGACAGTTAACTATGAGGAAATCAATGTCCTTGGTGACCTGTGCTAGGTAAGTGCCTGCAATTACGGTTAGAGTGACGATGCTCTTAAGGACGATTCTATCCCTAGTGAAGCTCACCAGAGGAGGTGAAAAGCCTGATCCTTTTCTTGTCTAGATCCATTTGCTGAAACGCAGGTAAGTAGATGATATCTATTGAGCTTCCGTTGTCAATAAGTACCCGATGGATGTTAAATTCTTTTACTTGGAGCATGATTACCAATGGATCATCATGGAGTTGTCTAATGCTACGACTGTCTCTCTCCGAGAAGACGATATCAGGTCCGTCACTCCTTGGCATCTTTACTAGATGGAGCCGTGAATGGACATTATTTATTTCTCTCTCATGGGCTTTTTTCAAGGACTTCAGCATTCCGCCTACCGTCAATCTTCCTGATATCGTCTTTATCTCCCCTGCAGGAGGTTTGCTATCTCTTGCTTCTCAATCTTTGTCTTTATTGTCCTTCCGTTGGTATCTGTAGGGCTCCATTTTCTTGACATAGTTCTGTAACTTCCCTTGCCGGATTAAAGTCTCCACCTGGTTTTTCAAATGTTAACACTCATCGGTGTGATGTCCATGGTCTTGGTGGAACCTACAGTACTTGTTCTTGACTCTTTTTTCTGCTAGAGTACTGATCAGCTTCGACCATTGCAGGGAGGGATCGTCCCTTATCTACATCAAGACTTACTCAATTGGCATTATTAGAGGAGTAAAGTTAGTGAACTTTGGCTTCCTGTTCGAAAGTTCCTTCTTTTTCCCTGTGGTCTTCCCAACACTTCGTGTCTCTTTCCTCTTATCGTGATTGCTACTTGTTCCTTCATCTCTCTTCCTTTTCCTTTTCATTTCTTTTGCAAGCACTGCATCTTCTGCATTCATGTACTTCTGAGATTTTGGGAGTAATTTCGCAACCATTTTTGGTGGGCTTTTGGTGATTGAGAAGAAGAAATCCCCAGATAGCAACCCTGCTTGGAAAGTTGTTAGAATGACTTGATCTTTAGCTTCATCTACCTACAATAGCTCCTCATTGAATCGGGTCACATACTGTCTTAGTGATTCTCCTTCTGCCTATTGAATGTTGAGAAGATGACCGGTTGGCTTCTTGTGTCTTTGCCCCCTAATGAAATGACGAACAAAACCCTTACTAAGTTGTTCAAAATTTGCAATAATTCGTGGGGGTATCTTGTTGCTCCTTTCAATGTTGTTAGGAATGCCTTGCACATCACCTTGTTTGGGGTCATCTGCAACAACATCAGTGTCTTGAATGATTCAATGTAATCTAAGGGATCCTTGGAACCGTCATATGAGTCCAACTATGAGAGACGAAATTTCGATGGGAGGGGACGGTTCAGTACTTCAATGGTGAATGGTGAGTCCGTCCTTCGAATCATCCTATCCAAATTCTCCCCACCTTTGTCCTTCATGGCACTTTTTAACCAGTCCATCTCCTTCCTCATGTTGCGAAGCTCATTCTCCATCCTGGAGGAATCTTTTTCGAGGTCCTGTCTCGCCTGTTGGCTTGGGAGTTTGACTTCTTCTTCATTTTGATTTTCTCATGTTCCCCGATGTTCTAGGTTTTGGAATTCCATTGTCTTTCGCAGCTCTTCATTTTGGCGAGTCAGCTCTTCCACATTAGCAAAGAGGGCCTGGATTTGCTGTTGTTGCACAACTTCTAGCTGTTGTGCAATTTCTAGTTCTATCCCGTACTTCGAGGAAATCTTTTGTCACTAGGAAAGATGGCTTAAATGATTAGCGATTCCCACAGACGACGCCAAACTGATGATACAAAAAATCAATAGTTGAGCTCCTCGTCGTAGTGGATGGACAAAGCTGTGATTGTGGTCATCGCTGTTGGAGGAGAACCTACAAAATAAGTTGTGTGGAAGAGTAACGTGCCAGTATGGCGTTAGCCAAACCGCCTCTGATGCTTAAGTTAATAAAGGAGAAAGATTTTAGAGAGAAATAGACTAGAGAGTGATTTTTGTGGAGTATTTGTGTGTACCTTTCACTTTTGTTGCTTTCTTTTTTATAGTTGTATGCCTCATTAATTGGCAATGAATCGCTGTATTTATGCTTAACAGCTAATGCGTTATGAAATCTTTGTCTGAAATTCACAACTCACTCTATGACTGTTGCTCCGTCCATTACGCTTTGTCATCAATAAGCGTAATAAATGTGTAGCATCATCTCTTAGTTAATGACGGTTTCGACTTAATGACAATCGTAAATTTCTGACTTATCAACCATTTTTGGCTTCATCAATTTGGTGTCGTCTATGGGGAACATATATCTGAATCATATAGATTTTCATAGCTCTACCATTCAAACGACGCAATGGATCCAAGTTCAATAGGCCTACTTGATCCAATGCAAATGACCCAGCAGATTCAAACACTTGTAGCAAGTGTTGAAGAATTGATCAAGTAGAATGAGTAGTTGAGAAAGCGTATCTCCCAAGAGAATAGCAACATGCCCCCTCCTCACCAATGTAATCGAAACAATGATGATGAGGAGGTTCATAGCCCCCCAACTAGTAATAGAGAAGAAAGCTCCAGGAAAACAGAGCATTCCAATTCCAGATGAACAAGGCAATCCAGTTCCAGGAAAAATGGAATAGCCCAATCATAACAATGACGAGCTCTTGCAAAACATGATGAAGGAAATGGACAAGATGAAGAATGATCTGAAAAGGAAGTCGACCAAAAACTTAGATAGGATGATCAAGAGTTCGGATTCACCATTTACTAATGAAGTACTAGAATGCCCACTTCCACCAAAGTTTCGACTCCTTCATTGGATTCTTATGATGGGCATACAGACCCATTAGATCACATAAAGTCTTTCAAGACATTACTGAATCTTCAAAGGACACTTGATGAAGTGATGTGTAGATCCATCCTAATAACCCTTAAAGGAGCCACTCAAGTCTAGTTCAACAAGCTAGGATCATCCTCAATAGCAAATTTTGAATAGTTAAGTGATTCTTTTGTTCGACATTTCATCGGGGCTCAGAGACATAAACGGCTAGCTTCACATTTGCTGACGGTGAAAAGGCAAGAAGGAGAGACTCTAAGGGCTTATGTGAAATGGTTCAAGTGAGCAATCCAGGAAGTTAATGAAGGGGAAGACCAAGTCCAATTACCGGCTTTCCAGGCTAGTTTGATGACTAAAGACTTTATCTTCTCCTTGGCCAAGACTTCACCGATGACAATAACGGATCTCCTATTCAAAGCTCAAAAATATATGAACAGAGAAGAAAGATAGATGACATAGACGAGCTACGACATAAGAAAAAAAAGAAGAAGGATCGCTCCCCTAATCAGAAGAACAAAAAGGGAAGTTCTTCAAATTAGGGGAGCGATCCCTCTTGAAGAAAATGGTAAATTTCACCCCCTCTAAATATGCCTATGGAGAAAGTTTTGTTACAGATCAAGGACGATCCAAACTTGAAGTGGTCAAAGCCTTTGACTTCATTGCCACACAAACAAAATCAATAGAAGTATTGTCAGTTCTACAAAGATCATGGTCATACTACTAAAGAATGTAGAAATCAAGGAATTAATACAGAAGTTCGTGAAGAAGGATCATCATCATCACTGGGTAGAAGAAAAGCCCAAGCAAGTTGACATAAGAAAAGAGGACGAGCAAGAAAATGCCAAGGCCACTATTGGTGAGATAAGAATGATTACTGGAGGACCAATCACTAGAGGGTCATTCAAATCTTTAAGAAGAGCCCACCAAAGACAGATTAACAGCATCCATGCAGGACACCTAATAGCGAAGTATAGAAGGACTGGAGCAGAGGACATTGTGTTTTTGGAACATAATGCTAGAGGAGTAAAATAGCCTTGATGAGTAGCATAAAAATGGTCGTTTGTCACTCGCAAATCATCCATAACACTGACGAGTAAAAAGTACAAATGAATGTAAGTGTATTAATTCCATACAGCAATTAATGATCAAGCAATGAATAGTCCAGAATCGTTATCCTCGTCTAATAATACAGAGTTCAGGGTCGGTTACAAATGGAAAATGTTGTAATAAATTTTCCATCATTGAGCATTAATTACTCTAGCTACAGTATAACGGTATACAGAGTATTAACTCGACATGAGGCTATAAAAGGCTAAGAAAGACAAGTAAAAGGAAATGATCATGCAGTTGTTCTACAAATTACAGATTTTTCTAGAGAGTTTAAGCTAACTTAAGCATCGGAGGGTCCTTGGCCACCTCCAAACTGATGCCTTTATCTATTGAGTGCTATTTGTGATATAGGATCCTAGGGCGTCCATTTTGTCGACAAGGAACATACTGACGAGGCGAATTCTTGCTTCATTAGTTTGGCACCATTTGTGGGAACCGACTTTAAGCCATTGGATCCTCTATTAACTAAGTTCCTTACAACTGATGGACTCAGTTATGACCACACTGCCAGATCCGATGGTAATGGCCCAACAAATTCAAGCACTCCGACTATGTCGTAGTCTCAACGTAATCGCAATGACAATGATGATGAAGCCCAGAGTCCAAAGAATAGCAAAAGAGAGACTTCAGAACATACCGTGCAGTCCATTCATGGTAGTGACCAAATGATGAAGAACATGAGAAAAGAGTTAGACAAGGTCAAAAATGCCATGAAGGGGAAGACAACAATAAACCTAGATGGCATGATTAAGAGGACCGACTCACCCTTCATAGCCAGTGCACTAGAATGCCCTTTGCCTCCTAAATTTGTCTTCCTCAGTTGGAGGTTTACCACGGCACCAAGGATCCCTTGGACCGTATAGGGGCATTTAAAACAATTCTGAGCCTCCAACAGACCCTAGATGAAGTTATTTGCAGGATATTCCCAGCAACCCTTTGGGGAGCAGCAAGGGTATGGTTTAGTAAATTTTCCATGGTGTCCATTGCAAATTTTGATTAGTTGAGTGACTCCTACGTCCATCACTTCATTGGGGGTCAATGCCATAAAAGACCCACCTCTTACCTGCTAACTGTAAAATAGCAAGAATAAGAGACCTTAAGAGAATATGTGAAGTGATTTAATAAAGCAGTTCTAGAAATTAATGAAGTTGATGAGCAGGTGATAATGACGACCTTCCAGGCCGGGCTGATCAATCTTGACCTCGTTTTCTCTCTAGGGAAAACTCCTCTGACCTCGATGACGAATCTGTTGTTTGAAGTACAAAATACATGAATGGGGAAGATGCGCTGATTGCAAAGGGATTGATGGGCAAGCGAAAGAAATCTAAGGCATTGAGGCCCAGAGCAAGAAGAAGGAGCACAAAGATAATCTCATAGAAGTTAAGGCTAGCAAAAGTGGTTTGGACATATCACCAAAGAAAAAGTTGAATTTCACCCCTTTGTTGCTGCCTGTAGGCAAGAAAGGATGACCCTACACTGAAATGGCCTAAACCATTGGGCTCATCCTCAAAGCAAAGATTTAAAAGAGTAGATTGAGGAGTTGATCCAAAGGGGAAAACTTCAAAATTTTGTTAAAAAAGGCTATCAAGCCCGCCAGCGAATAAAGGAGAAGCCTACTGACAACCATAGGGAGGAAGATCGGGACAATCTCAAGCAAATCGTGGGAGAGATAAGGACGATCATTAGGGGACCGGTTATTAGGGGATCATATAAGTCCCTAAGGAAGGCAATTCGGAGACAAGTGAATAGCGTTCACATTAAACACCCAATGGCAAAACATCGTCGTACGGGGAATAACAACATTGTTTTCTCCAAACAAGATGTGAAGGGGATCGAGCAACCCTATGATGACCCCCTCATCATTATGATAACCATTGAAGGATTCAATACCTAATGAGTGCTGGTGGATAATGGAAGCTTGGCCGATGTAATGTGCATGACAGCTTTCCAGCAGATGAAGTTGGATCCAAAATGCCTTAGGCCTTTTGGATTTCCGCTGGTTAGTTTCAGTGGGGACTGTGTTTATCCAATGGGCATCATTTCATTACAGATTACAGCAAGGACTTATCCTGCTCAACTGACGAGGATGGTAGAATTCTTGATCATCGACTGCCCTTCATCTTACAATATGATTCCTAGATGACCAACCCTTAATCGCCTTAAGGTAGTAACTTCCACATACTGCTTGAAAGTGAAATTCTTGACCCCTCATAGGACTTGAGAAATCATTGGGGACTAAATTTTAGCTTGAGAATGTTACTAAGTGGTCTTGGCGTCTAGAGAAAATCACACTTGGATGGTAGAAGAAGAGCCATCCTAACCCATGGAAGAGGTGGAAATACTTTTAACTGGTGGATTCATTCGAAAGGTCTACTATCCAAAATGGCTTGCTAATGTTGTAATGGTAAAAAATTCCAATGGAAAATGGAGAATGTATGTGGATTTCAACGACTTGAACAATGCATGTCCCAAAGATAGTTTTCCCCTTCCTAGAATTGACTAGCTTGTTGATTCAACAGCTGGCCATGAACTACTAGCCTTCATGGATGCTTTTTTAGGTTACAACCAAATCCTAATGAAGGAAGAAGATCAGGAGAAAACTGCATTCGTCACCACCCAAGGCCTATATTGCTACAGAGTCATGCCGTTCAAACTAAAGAACGCAGGTGCCACTTACTAAAGGTTGGTAAACCAGATTTTCAGCAAACAAATAGGCAGGAATATGGAAGTCTATTAAGACGATATGCTCATAAAAAGAAATTAAGCTGAACCTATCTTGAAGACCTCCAAGAAATGTTCGATACTTTGAGAAGGTATAGAATGAAGCTTAACCTTGCCATTAGGGTTTCATCAGGAAAATTCCTAGGCTTCATGGTATCTCAGCAAAGGATTGAGGTGAATCCAGAGAAGGTTAGAGCCATACTTGACATGGTTTCTCCCAAGATAGTCAAGGAGGTGCAAAGACTGACAGGGCGAGTAGTAACATTAAATAGGTTTGTCTCGAAGATAGTCAAGGAGGTGCAAGGCAGCCATTCAAGACCTCAAGGAATATCTAGCCAAGCTCCCATTACTGAGCCCGTCAATAATAGGAGAAGATTTGTTTTTATACCTAGCTGTATCATAAACAGCCATCAGTTTAGCGTTGATCCGTGAAGAATCCAAGATATAGCGGCCAGTGTATTACACGAGTCAGGCTTTTCAAGGTGCCAAAGCAAAGTACCTACGTATGGAGAAGATGGACTTCTCATTAATCGTAACTTCGAGAAAATTTTGTCCATACTTCCAAGCCCATGCAATCAAAGTTATGATAGATCAGCCAATTCGAAAAGCCATGACCAAACCAGATGCTGTAGGTCACATGGTCCAATGGGCCGTTGAGCTAAGCTAGTTTGACATCAAATACAAGCCAAGAACAGTGATCAAAGCTCTAGCCTTAGCGGATTTCACTGCAGAATTCACTTTTCCAAACCTTGATCGGGAAGCAGAGTATTGGATGTTTGCACAGATGGCTCGTCTATTTCAGGGCTCGGAGTTGTCGGTATCATAATGATGTCATCCGAGAAGGATGTCCTTAAGTACAGGGTTCAACTCCAATTTCCAGCAACAAACAATGAGGCAGAGTATGAAGTAGTCCTTACTAGCCTGAAGATTGCAAAAGCCTTGGGAATTAAGAATTTGAAGTTAAGGATCGACTCTAAGCTGATTGTTGGGCAAATAACCAACGAATACAAAGCAAAGGAAGAAAGAATGGAGAAATACCTTTAGCTGATGATTCAGCTCGTTGATGAATTCGATGATGTCAAAATCGAGCAAATCTTAAAGGAAGAAAACCCGACTGCTAACAAGGTTGCTAAACTATCATCAACTGAAGATACTTTAGCAACGGCAGACTTACTCATGAAAGTCCAGACAATCCCCAGTATTGACGAATTGCAGGCTCTTTCGATTCAAAAACCAAACACCTGGATGGACTCGATCCTATCTTACATCAAAGACGGCCATTTTCCATCTTACCTGTCAGAAGCAAGGAAGGTCAGAGTCAGAGAAGCAAGATTCATTGTTTTGAATGGAGAACTCTACAAAAAAGGATTCTCGATGCCATACCTAAAATGCTTAACTCCTAAAGAGACGATGTATGAGTTGTGTGAAATACACAAAGGTGTCTGCGGAAACTATTCAGGACCTTGATCTTTGGTGGGAAAGACGTTCAGGGCAGGCTACTTTTGGCCAACTGTGCAAAAAGACACAATTGAACTTGTCAAGAAATGTGATAAGTGTCAGCGGTTTAGAAATATGCAACATATACCTGGGGAATTACTGACGAGCATCTCCTCCCTATGGCCATTTTCCACATGGGGGCTTGACATTGTCGGCCCATTTCCTTGAAGGAAGAAGGAAGTGAAGTTTCTACTCATTGCCATTGATTATTTCACCAAATGGGTCGAAGCAGAGCCACTAGTAGTGATCTTAGAAGGCAAGATACAGAGATTCGTTTGGAAGAACATTGTCTATAGGTTTGGAATCCCTAAGACTATCATCTTTGATAATGGTCGACAGTTTGAAAGCTAAAAATTCAGAGAATTTTGTTCAGAGTTGGGGATACAGAACCACTATTCATTACCTAGACACTCCCAAGCTAATGAGCAGACAGAAGAAACAAATCGTACTTTGCTTAAGCTCATCAAAGCATGACTTGATGGGGGCAAAGAGTGCATGGCCCAAAGAGTTACCTGGGGTGTTATAGACTTACAGGACAATAGCAAGAACACCTATAGGAGAAACTCTATTCAAATTGGGCTTTGGCACTGAAGCAGGTATTCCCGCCGAAGTGGGAGTATCTAGTCTTAGGCAAGCTCATTATGACGAAGGTACAAACAATGACGAACTGAGACTCAACTTGGATTGTTTGGCTAAAGTCAGAGATGAGGTAGCCCTAAGAATGGCCTGGTATCAACATAAAATGTAAAAGTACCACAATCAGAGGGTGAAGATTAGAAGGTTTAACCCTAATGACATGGTGCTGCGAAAAGTCTTACAAGCTACTAGAGATCCGGCTTAAGGGAAGTTAGGGCCGACTTGGGAAGGTCCATATAAGGTCGTCCGTTACTCTAAAAGAAGAAGCTATTACTTAAAGGACTTGGACGGCAAGCCACTGCCACATTCTTGGAATGTGGAACATCTTAAGAAGTACTATCAATGAGAAATACCTTGGTTTAATAAGCTCTAACTATGAGAGCACCTAGCCTGACAATGCATCAGATAAGCAAGATTTCATTTGTCTTTCTATAAGTATTTCTTTTCCTTCAAGTTGTCATAAATAATTAAATTGTTTAATTATATGAGACTATCTATAAATGAATTAATGGGACATTATCTTAGTCCATGAGATGCATAGTATGTGATTTATGTGAAAAGTCATAGAAGATATAAATCATAAGTTCTTTGTAAACTAAGAATTTTAGTTTGTAGTCGATGATGAAATTAGGCATTTCATTTGCGAAGACTATAACATATCAACTAAGATGATTTGTCTTGATCATGGAAGTGGAGACTTATAGTTGATATGTTGATATGTTTTAAGAGTTAAGACATATTGAACTGGACCACTGTGCCACTGTGAGATTTATTATTCTCCTAACGACTGTTAAATGAATAATAAATCTCACGACTTCTATTTACATCAACTCTAAATCCTAAGAGAATAATGGACCTGGTCATGAGGTGTAGATTGCTTTGATATATCAGGAGAGAGATCTATAAGTTACAATCAAAATCTCAGAATGTTGGGTAGCTGCATTTAGTGTTGATGGAACATATATTGTTAAGATGGAATTCATAATCTCTTAACGGGGATGTAAAATATTCCCTTGAGATAAGTTTAATGGGTTTGGTTATTCAGAATGTTGGGCCCAACCACTTTAGTAAGGAGTTACTAAAGTATATATTTATGGAATTGGATTTCATAAATATATGATGAATAACATAAAGGATTAAACTAGGTACTCAAGGATTAAGATGTAGTAATCTTCAAAATGGCAGTCTATATTCATGACTTTATATTACTATGAATATTTTAATGAAGGGGTTGCATGTATAATAAAGTCTTGGGATATAATTTATTAGTAAGGCTTAGAGTGCAATTATATTCTTATAGTAATATAGAATATAATTAATGGTAACTTTGGACTTGTTAAGAGTTGACAGAAAAGCCCAAGACCCATTGGGGCTAAAGTCTTATTTGTTCCCTTTTATTCCCATTCCAAGTCACATACTAAAGCCCAATTGGAATGGCCCAAAATGCTAGCCTAATTAGATAATAAGTTTTATATAAGGAAAGAAACATACAGAATTTCATAAGTCTTTTCATAAAAAGTTTTCATTAAGATCACATAAGAATATGATATGGTTTGTATGTGAGTGTTGGACATTCTCTTATTCTCTACTTGGAAACTGATTGAGAGACCACACTTCTTAGGCATTAAGTGGAATTGGAGTGCAGATTAAAGGTGTTCCCAAGTGCTTCTAATCTTTTGTTCTGAATTTCACTGCACCAAGGTACGCTTTCTCATTCTTAAATTTTGAAAATTACATAGTACATGTTATTAAATGCAAATGAAGTAGATCTGTCAATTTTTTGCTACGTATGTTTTTATGTGCGAAACAAACATGTATTTTTCCAACATCAAGTTCAAATGTTAAAGCCATGCAAGTCTATCCAAGAATCAAGTGAAGTAGTGTTGGATTTTAAAACTTGACAGCTAGTATCTATCGAGGCTTAAAAGGTTGTTCTAGCCTGAGACTTGACAGCTGCTCGATAGATAGGGTATCTGTTGAGGTTTATGAAAATTAGTTTCTAGATCTGATTTCACTCCAATCTGTGCATAGACGTTTTAGGCTTTCTTTTCTCACAATCCTAAACATATATAAGGATTGTTTTAAGGGCCGTCAAAGGTGGCACAAGTGTGAAGCAAAGTTGTGTTCATGCAAATTGTGACAGGAGACAGAATTTTCCCTAGTTCATCTTTCTCTTGAAGAAGCTGTTGTGTTTGTACACCGTAGGGTTTTGTAACCAAGGAGCTTCATGATCTTCATCGTGTGATGAACTGAAGAATTTTTCAGCCAACATTCTTTCTTAAGTTGGTGATTAAGTTGCGTACTGAAAGCCGCGCATCTATTGGTTAGTCACTACTGGGAGCCGTGCATCAAAAGGAGAGATTGTCACTATAGAACAAGTCCAATTAGGTATTAGGGTAGGGGTTCAACTGTAGGTTGGTATAAAGTACTGAGATTCCTTTACTTGTAATCGCTTGTTTTGATAATAGTGGATTCTCGGGAGTGGTAACCTTAAAATCACCTAGTGGGATTTTTGCTTTGTAGGTTTTCCCCATTCGTAAACAAGTCACTGTATTTAGTTATTTGGTGATTTGCTTGTGCTGCCATGCATATTGTATGTTAATCTGATTAATTAATCAACTTGGCTAATAAATTGGTTAATTCATCACAAGAGGTCAATACATTCTTGATCTATCAAGTGATATTAGATCAGGCACACTTTAATTAGGTTTTAATCTTTGCTGTGTGATCCATTGACCCCTGTTGTCATGGCTGTAACCGGCATGAAAAGATCCTTGTTTCCAAATACATCTTGTTTTGCTAATCTCTATTTATTTGAGAGTATTAGAAAATGCAAGTCTAAAAGTTATTTGAATTCTATCATGATGATCATTGGAAAAGATCTTAGATTGACAAAGAAGAAACCAAACTATCTCAGAATGAAAATGTGCAAAGGAGTTCGTCTGAGAAGAGTGAAAGTTAAAGGCCTTGTTCATAAAAGGTAGATGAGAGAAAACACCATTCTTACTAATCTATCATCTATGCACGAATTGTGCTTCATGATGAAGTCCGCATTTATGGTTATAAAGACATATTTGTGGTACCTTGATAGCGACTGCTCAAGAGATATGACTGGAGATCGATCTCTCTTCAAGGTTTTCAAGTCTAAGAAAGATGGTAATGTAACTTTTGGTGATGGGAGCAAATTACAGATTAAAGGAAAGGGAGTCATCTCTCTACATGGATTGCTAGACATTGCAAATGTTCTATATATAGAAGGTTTGAAAGTAAAACTATTGAGCATAAGTAAGATATGTGATCAAGATTTTATGGTGCTATTCTCAAAAAGAAAATGCCTTGTCATGGATAAGTTTGGAAAGAAACTCATAAGTGGTATTCACACTCTAGACAATTGCTATGGTTTAGTTCCTGATGTTGATATTGTGTGCAATAGCATTCATTTACCAAATGAAGATCTATGGCAGCAAAGTATGGGACATGCTAGCTATAAACATATCTCAATTGTATCTAAGCATGAGTCAGTCTTGAGGATACCAAAGCTCAGTAGAGTAAATAATGTGGTGTGTGGACCATGTCGGCTTGCAAAATAGACGAAAGCTAAACATCCGGGCACTTAGACATCCACTACATCTAGACCATTGGAGTTACTGTATCTGGATCTCATGGGTCTAACCGGAACTGAGTCTCTTGGTGGAAAGAGATATATCATGGTTGTGGTAGATGATTTCACTAGGTATACTTGGGTCATCCTTCTACGATCCAAGTTTAATGCTCTTGAGCACATTGAAGCCTTATGCATAAGATTGCAGAATGAGAAGAGCTTGAAGATTGATCGAATTCGAAGTGATCACGGTAAAAAATTCTAGAACTCATACATGTAGTCCTTTTGCACTAAATCAAGTATATCTCAAGAATTCTATGCTCCTATTACTCCTCAGCGGTGTAGTAGAAAGAATGAACAGGGTTATTCAAAGATGGCTAGAGCCATGTTGCACAATAAAGGTGTTGCTAGAAACTTGTAGGGAGAAGCCATTAACACTGCATGTCATACGGTTAATCTTTTAGACCCAGTACCATGGAGACTCCCTATGAGTTATGGAAGGGAAGGAAGCCAAATGTTAAGTATTTCAGGATTTTTGGGAGTACTTGTTTCATTCTCAAGGATAGAAAGAATGTGGAAAAGTTTGACTCCCGAAGCAATGAAGGAATATTTCTAGGATACTCCTCTACAAGTAAGGCTTATCGAGAATACAACAAAAGAACCAAGAAGGTAATGGAAACTGTGAACGTTGTTATCGATGAATCTTCAGAGTCTGGTTCTGGGAAATTTAGTGAGGAAATCCCCAAAGAAATTCTTTCTCCCGAGCCCAAGGACGTTCAAGAAATTGTTGATCAAGAACCTGCATCTCCAAGTACTTTTGGCACTCTAAGTGATGTAGAAGGTTCAGCAGACATACGTCCTTCTCCTGATTCTGAATCCCATGAAGAGAAAGGACCTTCCTCCAAGATCAAGTTGAATCATCCTCCTAAAGTTACTATGTGAAACATGAATGAACTTACACTAAGGAAGCTTACAGTTGATAAATGTGTTACTAACTTTGTGTGTTATTCTTGCTATTTGTCGTAGGTTGAACCCACTAAAGTTGAAGAAACTCTTCAGGATGAAAGCTGGGTTGAAGCTGTGCATGATGAACTACTTTAGTTTCAAAGGAATGCTGTTTGGACTCTAGTACCTAGATCGAAGGGTGAGCACATCATTGGCATAAAATGGATATTCCACAATAAGACTGATGAGGAGGGTAATGTGATTGGCAACAAGGCTCGTTTTGTAGCTCAAGGATACTCTCAAACGGAAGTAGTAGACTATGATGAAACATTTGCTCCAGTAGCCCGTATGGAGTCCATCAGAATTCTCCTAGCCTTGGCATGTCACTTGAAGCTCAAGCTTCACCAAATGGATGTAAAGATTGCTTTCTTGAATGGGTTCCTTAAGGAAGATTGTCTATGTGGCTCAACCAAAAGGATTCACTGACCCACACTTTCAAGATCATGTGTTGTACCTCAAGTAGGCACTTTATGCTTTAAAGCAAGCCCCCAAAGCTTGGTATGATTGGCTCACACAATACTTGGTGTTACATGAGTTCACAAGAGGAAAAGCTGATCAAAATCTCTTCATCAAAAGGAAAGACAGCGAGTTGATAGTTGCTCAAGTCTATGTTCATAACATCATCTTTGGGACAACTAAGGATGAACTTGCTCATAGTTTCACAAAACTCACGTAGGCCGAGTTCGAGATGAGCATGATTGGAGAGTTGACTCACTTCCTTGGTTTGCAAATCCGTCAACAAGATTCAGGTATATTCCTATCTCAATCTAAATATGCTAAAAATCTTGTGAAAAAGTTTGGTTTGGAATCTGCTCCCTATAAGCCCAAATGTTAAACTTACAATTGATCTGATGGGTAAAAGTGTTGACTCTTCTCTTTATAGAAGCATGATAGGTAGTCTTTTTTACCTTACTGCTAGTAGACCTAAAATTAGTTACAATGTGGGAGTGTGTGCCAAATATTAGGCTATTCCCAAAGAGTCTCATATGATTGCTTTGAAAAGGATGATAAAGTATGTTAAAACCACTACCGACTTTGGTGTGTGGTACAACAAGGACACAAATGATGTCTTAGCTAGGTATTTCGACGTAGATTAGGCTGGGAATGCTAATGATAGAAAGAGTACTTCATGGGGTTTTTTTTAAGTGGGTAATAATCTTGTCTCCTGGATGAGCAAAAGGCAGAATTCTATCTCATTATCCACTGTAAAAGCTGAGTACATCGCTGCCGGTAGCTGTTGCACCCAACTTCTATGGATTCAAAACTTTTCCTTGACTACGGTATTTGTTAAGAGCATCTTACCATCTACTGTGACAATACCAGTGCCATTAACATCTCTAAGAACCTGGTTCAACATTCTTAAACTAAACACATAGAGGTTCAACATCACTTCATTTGGGAGCTTATCGAAGATGGTACTCTTACTCTTGAATTCACTTACACTAATGATCAAAAGGCTGATTTGTTCACCAAACCTCTTGATAGAAAACGGTTTAAATTCCTTCATCAAAACATTGGTGTTATCTCCATGGATTGATCTCTTATTCTCCTCCTCCTTCCTCATGCATTTGCATCTTGTTTTATGCTTTGCTTTGTTTAACATGTTTTTGTTTGTATGTTTTCAGTTTTGCTTTATTTTTTTTTTATAAAATTAAAAAAAAAATTGGTGATTTGCAAAAATAGTGTGTGTTTGTGTACATTGGTACTTGTGTACTTTGGATGGCCATTGAAACAAAGTTTTCTAAACTTTGTATCTTTTGTGGCTTAGATGAGCATCTCTATGCACAACTAAGCAAGTGAGCTTTGTGACTCGTGTTTGTAATGAGTAAGATTAAGTTATCTCTTGTACTTAACACTCTTATCACTCTTTTTGATAGGAAGGACTAAAAAATCCTAAGAGAAAGGCATAAATAACCATCTCATCACTGTTGTCCACCAATCATGAAATGACATCTGTATGTTTCGACATAGCAAAAGTGCAATGTCAAAAGCTTAACATCATTGGATTTTTCTTTTCTCTCACTTATATGCCCATGCATGATACGCTTTATAAAAGAAAACTATGCAAAGAAAAATAAAAGCAAAAAGAATAAAATGTTTTATATACGATTGCAAGCGTGCCTTCTAGGAGATGTGAGAGTTATAGGATGTACCTCAAAGGTGATAGTCCCCATCAAACAGTTATGATTGTGTGTGAGTTAAAGTGATTTTCTCATATCTCAAATCGTTATAACACGTAGACACTTATGTAATCTTGTGATGTTTTTTCACACACAACATGCAATATTCTTTACTACTCTTGATACATGTGCGGGTACAATGTGATTTGGCCATCACAAGAAATATATGTGTTAATGTATGATCACTAAACTATCCTAACTTGATTTTGAAATATAAAATTGGTTAGACTTGTTTAGCGTGTGTATGTGTGCGTGTTTGGGATCCAAATGCTGAACATTTTTTTTGTTAAGAGATGATTTTGAGAGCTTAAAATGTTGTTTGGATCTTTGATTAAGTAGCACGTTTGATTGCATTAATGTCTATGTTATTCTCTTCGTTGAAAAACTACTTTTAAGCAATCTCGAAAGCTTCTCGATACCTCTCGACAGCTAGGCTATCTATCGAGCTCTTCAGCTTCTTTATATCGCATTCTTGATAGCTTCTCAATAGATGATCGATCCATCAAGGAATTTTCTAGATGCTCGATAGATTCTCGATAGCTTCTTGATCCTTCGAGCCCTTTTTGCTATGGATACCTCTTGACAGATTCTAGTTAGCTGTTCAATAGCTTTTTCCTCGCATTTTAATTCTTGATAGCTCTCAACACCTCTTGATCTGTCAAGATTTATGAATTTCTATATATATGTTTTTGGGTTTTTGAAAAAATTTTGGGGTTTTTCAAAATTGATGAAGTTTTTGTGAAGTTTTTGGTTGGTTTTTGCTTAAATGAGTTTAAAATCATCATGCATTGCATCCCATGAGCATTTTAACTATATTGTCATGCATTAAAGATGTATGCTATATATGTTGAATTGTTGTGTGTTGTTAGGCTTGGATTGGGCTGAGCCCATGTTGCCTTATATGTTGCATATTACATGCTCATGCATTTTCATGCATACGTACCTTCAATTCTTTATATTCTTATATTGATCTGCTTGGTGCTTTTCTGTTTGTCTCTTCTTCCCTCTCTCTTTCTTTTGGTTAGTTACTCCATCGCAGCTAAATGAAAATCTGCTCCGTCTCGGAACCTTCTTCGTACCTAGGCATCTTCTTCTTCCCCCGCTAATTCTACTCCTCACGTACAGTTTTATGATGATAAAGCCCAAAAGGAATTTTTGGAGAACTTTTCTAGACGAAGCATTCATTCGGAATGCCAAGTCATCATATCGGATTTTACCGATACTGACCTTCCCACTGTCATCTGTGGTTGGGGTTGGGAGTCACTGCGTGGCATCCTGGTCACTTGTCCCTCTGTGATCATATAGGAGTTTTACTCCAACATGCATGGTTTCGATACTTCTATACCCCAGTTTGTCACTCGCGTTTGGGGTATGTGCATTGTAGTCACTCCGGATCTTATATCCGAGGTGCAACACGTTCCAAGGGTAGCGCATCCTGACTACCCTGGTTGCGATCATCTGAGGATTGTGTCCAAAGATGAACTCATGTCTCTATTTTGTGAGACACCATCTTCATGGGATGATGGTCAAAACACCCGATGCTTGACCTTTGCTAAAAGTCCAAGATTCCTTAACATGGTGATGACATTTGTTCTCCATCCATTATCTCACTATAAGTCTATCATAGAGCCTCGTGCATGATTTTTGTTATCCCTCTTAGAGGACATTTCTATTGACTTCCCTTTTCATTTCATTCTATCCCTTATAGATGTCTATAGGGATACGACGACCTGTGATAATCTCATTTTTCCTTCGGCTATCACGAGGATCCTTCGCCATTTTTCTGTCTCCTTTCTCGCAACTGATCACTTTTTTGTTATAGGTGCCATTGATGCTGCTACTGTTAGACAGAGTGATGCTCAACTTTGCCGGAGGCAGACGCAGACCGAAACAGCAGCTCCTCCAACCTCTTCAGCTCCATCAACATCCGCTCCTTCTTCTTCTGCTGGTGGAGTGACTTTTGATGCGATCATGGCGCAGTTTCAGCAAATGGATGCTCGCCTTGACACTCTTAGTGATGAGCTATGTCAGGTGAACACCTGTGTCGGCCATATTGCTCGACGGCAGGCTCACCTTGGTGGCTTCATTGAGTCTCCCTCTCCTTCTCCAGAGGCTTCTGAGGACGAGGACAATGATGGTGACTCTGATGATGATGGTGATGAGGACGATAGTGCTAGCTCGCCCAGTGATGATGAGATGTCTACTTGATTTACTTGCCCTTTGTTACTCATGACAAAAAGGGGGAGTAGTTTTGGATATAAGAGTAGTCATATACATAGGGGGAGAGTTAGCATAGGTGATTTTGTTAAGAGGAATGTCTATATTTTGAGGGATGTAGTGAGGACTTATGTATTTTTTTTCTTTTCTTCTTTTAAAGATAAATTGTTCTTACCATGTGATAGCAAACCTTGTACTTATGATGTTATATATATATATATATATATATATATATGATGAGGTCGTTATTACTTCTTTCACCTATCTTTACATGTGTTATTTCTTTTCTCTCTTTATGCACACGCTTCTTATTACTTGTATGCAATCTTTTATTTCTGTTTCACACTAAGATGCATTGATGAGTTTTGTTTAAAGTGTTTCAAAAATACAGGTTGTCAAAGTCTTCTTGCCATGAACTCTCTTCTTGCAAAGTTTTTCAAGAGTTTCTGTTAGGATAGATTTTATTGTATTCAACAAGTGAGTATGAGTTGAGTGATTTATGACTTCTCTCATATGTTCATTTTTTTGTTGTGATTTTGTCACGGATTGCCAAAGGGGGAGATTGTTAGGACATATGTGAATCATGTTAGGAACATATGTCATTATAGAATTGGCTAATCCTTTGACAAAATGCACTTTACTTGTAATTGGATAGATCTAAGATGTGTTTAATGCTTTAAGGAATAAGGTTTCAAATTCAAGTGTTAAATCCATGCAAGTCTGTCCAATCAAGTAAAGAAATGCTGGATTTTAAAGCTCGACAGCTAGTATCTATCCAGGCTTAAAAGGCTATTCTAGCCTAAGGCTCGACAGTTGCACGATAGATATGGCATCTATCGAGGTTTATGAAAATCAGTTTTCCAAATCTAATTTCACTCAAATTCGTGAATATATGTTTAGGCTTTCTTTTCTCACAGCCCTAAACATATATAAGGATTGTTTTAAGGGCCGTCAAAGGTGGCGCAACTATGAAGCAAAGATGTGTTCATGCAATTTGTGACCGGAGACAGAATTTGTCCCAGTTCGTCTTTCTCTTGAAGAAGCTGCTATGTTTGTACACCGTAGGGTTTTATAACCAAGGGGCTTCGTGATCTTCATCGTGTGATGAACGGAAGAACTTTTCATCCAACATTCTTTCTCAAGTTGGTGACTAAGTCGAATACTAAGAGCCGCACATCTATTAGTTAGTTACGTACTGGGAGCCGTGCATCAAAAGGAGAGATTATCACTACAGAACAAGTCCAATTGGGTATTGGGGTAAGGGTTCAACTGTAGGTTGGTATAAGGTACTAGGATTCCTTTACTTGTAACCACTTGATTGAAAATAGTGGATTCTCGGGAGTGATGACTTTAAAATCACCCAGTGGGGTTTTTGCCGTGTAGGTTTTCCCCCATTCGTAAACAAATCACCGTGTAAATTTATTTTTCGCTGCATATTTAGTATTTGGTGATTTGTTTATGCTGCCATGCATATTGTATGTTAATATAATTAATTAATCAACTTGGCTAATAAATTGGTTAATTCATCACAAAGGGTCAATACAAACAGGAAACGTGGCAATCAGCTGACGGAGATGTCGCCCCATAATAAATACAATTGGACAAGAATCTCGAGACATGAACAAAGCGATCCGACCAAGAAGGACTTTCCATATTTTTTAACTCGTCCATATAATGGACGATAAAGGAATAAGGGGGGCACGAGTAGCATAAAAATAGTCGTCAAAAGCAGAACATGAGGTAATACTCACTGGCTTAAGACTAGCCAAAGCCTTGGGCATCAAAAGCTTAGTGATCAAAAGCGACTCTAAGCTCATCGTCAGACAAGTGAACTGTGAGTATAAAGCAAAAGAGGAATGGATGTAGAAATACCAAAGATTAGCCATCCAAATGGCCAATCATTCTGATGAAATTAAGCTCGTCCAGGTGCCAAGGGAAGAGAATTCAGAAGCAGATGAGATTACTCAGATAACCTCGTTAAAACAGCAAACTCAAGATGAAGGCTTGATGACAAAAATACAGACAAAGTCCAGTATTGAAGAAATCCAAGCTCTACAGGTAGAATCCAAAAGGACTTGGATGAATCCATTCCTTTCTTACATTCAAGATGGGAAGTTACCAAAGAATCTTGACGAAGCTAGAAGAACCAGGGTCCGTTCAGCAAGATTTGCCATCCTCAATGACCAATTGTGACAAATGCCAGCGCTTTGGAAATATTTAGAGAGTTCCTGTAGAGAATATGATCAGAATTGCTCGTCTTAGCCATTTGCAACATGGGGAATAGACATCGTCGGACCAACCCACAAGGTAAAAAGCAAACTTGATTCTTACTTATTGCAATTGATTACTTTTCCAAGTAGGTTAAGGCAGAACCCCTTATTTGGACAACAGAGGCAAAAATTTAGGGCTTCTTCTGGAAAAACATCATTTACAGGTTCGAAATTTCAGGGATCATCATCTCAGATAATGGACGGCAATTTGATAACTCCAAATTTAAAGATTTCTGCTGCAAGCTAGGAATCAAGAGCCACTTCTCCTCTATTAAACACCCCTAGGCCAATGGACAGACAGAGGTAACAAATCGGACCTTACTGAAGATCATCAAATTTAGACATAAGGGGGTAAAGTGGGCATGGCTAGAAGAACCCTCTAGTATGTTGTGGGCATACTGAACGACGATAAGAACTCCTAGAGGAGAAACCCCATTCAAACTAGCTTTTGGCACAGAAGTAGTTATCCTAGTGGAAGTTAGCTTATCCAGCCTTAGAAAAAAACCTTTTGACGAGAAAACCAACGACGAAAGTCGCAAGTTAGACCTTGACTATTTGGACGAGGTCAGAGAAGATGCCCTTCAGAGAATGACGAAGTTCAAGTAGAAGATGATGAAGTACCATGACCAAAGGATCAAGCTCAAAAGGTTCAATCCTGGAGACTTAGTGCTGTGTAGAATAACAGAAGCCACAAAGGGCCCATTAAAAGGAAAGCTAAACCCAACCTAGGAAGGCCTATAAAAGATTGTCAAGTATTCCAGAAGGGAAACTTATTACCTTGAATCACTTTATGGTAAACAATTACCTAATCCATGGAATGTAGAAGACCTTAAAAGGTATTATTGTTAGCTAAGTAATGTTTCCAATTTTCCTATGCTGAACTATTTTGTAAGCAGGAAAGAATAAAGGGACAAGCTTTCTCAAATGAATAAACTTATTTTCTTGAAAGATCCATAAAAGCATTGTGTCAACTTCATCTACTCCACCAAGGACAAGAGATTCATCAAAATCCAAATGAGTAAAACCATGTAGATGATAAAAATACTTAATAAAGGACAAAATTCATCACATGAGATTAAATTCAAATGAGTACATCACAATGATGATCAAATTCTCAAAGCAAGAGTAAGTCATTTGATTAAATTCATAAGGTTAAAAACCAACAAGTATAATCACAATGATGACCAAATTCTCAAATCAAGAGTAAGTCATATGATTAAATTTACAAGGTTGTTAGGTTCTAAGAGCTTAGAACAATTGGCAAATCGTGAGCACACAAGAACATGTAAGTTGCAGAAAGAAGATTTCAGAATCTGCCTGGTTCGATCGATCGAAAAACAGGCTCGACCGATCGAGAATCGTATCTGCAGAATTTTAAGTTGGCCCAAACAGCAGTTCTAGCCCATTAAGGATTAGGGTTTCAGATCTACTTCTCCCACTATATAAAGGAAACCCTAAGCACGTTTTTTAAAAGACTTTTTAGAGAGAGAAGAGTGTGCCTCTTTTGTATTTAGGGTTTTGTTCCTAAAACCTCTCTTATTACTTCTATCGGTGTTGTTCCTTGAAGAATCTCAAGATCCGGTATTGCTGAAGTTGTTGCCTTCTCTAGTCATCAAAGGTGCTGATGATCTAAACCTTCAAGGGTGGTCTTAGAGTCACAAACAGGTGAGTTTGTGTTGCTAAACCTTTGAGTGGGATCTCAAAGTCACAAACGTGGGTGTTTGTGTTTTGTAAAGATTAAAGAAAGAAGGAGTCCGTGGATCTCGGAGCTATCATGGGGTCATGGTAGTAAGTTTCCTACACTTGGGTAGCAATAGGATGTTAGTAGTCTAAGTCGCTATTGTGTAAACTTCAATTCTTTCTAGTGGATTTGCTATTTTACCTTGAGAATAGCTAGGTTAAATCCTCCCCAGGTTTTTTACCGGTTTGGTTTTCCTAGGTCATCATATCGTTGTGTTATTTATTTTTCCACTGCTTTTACTTAATATGATTGTTATTGTTTTAACCTAGATCTGAATAATAAACCTAAGTATTCACTTGGTTAATTAATTAGGTTAAACAATCTATTTTACAGGGGTCTAAACGAACTAACAAGTGGTATCAGAGCGGGTAGCTCTTTTGTTTTAGATCTTTTGATCTAAGAGTTGAACCTTGATCCCTGTTATCATGGATAATTTTAAGTGTTTTACTGTTTTTGATTGTGATGATTTGAATAAAAAGGACACTGTTGTTTCTGTTGATCTTTTTGATGCCTGTGAAACTCTTCGTAAGGAATTATTGAAAACTATGAGAATTGCTAAGAAATTCAAGGAAGAGTTAAAATTGGCTAATCTTGAAAAAGAGGAATTGATTATTAGATTAGATGAATCTAATAAAAAGAATGAATTTTTGAGAAATCAAATTTCCTCTCAAGATGAGAAGATGAAAAGATTGGAACAAGAGTTAGTTGAATCTAAGGCTAAAATTGAAAATTTGACTAGTACCAAGCCTGCTGTTGTTAACAAAAGTGTTTCTGTTTCTCTTAAGCCTAAAGCTGAAAAAGTTTATATTCCTTCTTTCAAGAGGAATAATAAAGAAAAGGCTTATTTTGCTAGGTTAGACAAAGGTAAAAGTTCTGATGTTGACGCTGAAATTTCTAAACCTAAGTCTAAACCTACTGTTAGAGAGCATAATAAATCTATTTTTGAGCCTACTTGTCACCTTTGTGGTGTTGTTGGTCATATTAGACCAAATTGTTCTTTGTTGAGGCAAAAACCAAAATCTGAGACTAGATTTGTTGTTAGGAATACTGATGTTCCTAAATTTGTTCCTGTTTGTCACTTTTGTGGTGTCTCCGGTCACATTCGTCCTAATTGTCATAAATTGAAATTTAAACATTCTATATTTCAATCTAGGATATGTGATGATATTTCTCCTGCCATAAGTCCAAATAAATTGTTTCATATGCTTTTGAAAAATTTAAGCTTGTTGGCTTGTGAAAGGAATTTGCAGGATTTCAGTCTTTCTCAGAAGATTGGTGTAATCCCTCAAATACACTCTGCTTCTCATGGATTTTCACCTACAAAGCCGAAGACTCGTGCTATATGGGTGAGAAAAGATTCTCTAAGGTGAGTGTTGCTGACTTGTCCCTAATTTAATTGTTTCAATTATTTGTGGACATGTTTTGTTTTCTGTTTTTGGTTGTTTTGTTTTTTAGTTTTTTTTTTATTTAAAAAAAAATCCAAAAACATTGAAAATTTTCAAAAAGACAAAAATATTTTATTTTGTGTCTAGTTTTAATTTTTCTTGAGGATTACATGAATTATGATATATCTCTCTTGATTTAGAACATGCTTGACATTGTGGAGAAACTTGAATAGCCTGTGTTCTTTAAGTGCTAAGCTATTTTTTTATTTTGTTTGAGTATGTACTAGTTTGTACATGTACTCAAGGATTAATTAAGAAATTAATATTTCTTATTTGTGTACCCTCTATAGCTTAGTTAAGCACTGTCATGCATTGCATTTGCATTTGCATTTTTTTTAATCATTAGCATAAAGTGTGCTTTTTAGTTTTGGTCATAATTTTTTTTTTAACCAAAAATATTTTTGTGTTTTGTATTACATATCATGGATTTGTAATCAAGGTTGGCCATATTATCTTTACATAACATGTTTATGTACCTTGTTTAGCTTGGATGAGCTTACTTTTTGCACTTTACTAGTTTGAGCTTTGTAGTGCATGTTGTGTGGGAAGATGTTTATAGTTTTTGATCACTTTGTCTTGATCTTGAAGTCACATGCCTTTGATTGTTGGACTTGGTCTTATTGAGAAAGGCATAAATAACCATCTCACCACTCTTTACTAGCCAATCATGAACACCTTAGTGCATATCGTAAGATTTTGTGCTCGAGAAAATGTAGCACATGCACAAAAAGAACATAAGGTGTAGCCTCTAACTAAAATTGGTGTGTATATTATTGGGCTATAATAATTTCACATAATTCATAAAAATGGTGTGTACATTATCCCGGCTATATTATTAAGTTTCTAATCAATTAATTTGAATATTAATTTTGAGGCAAATCAAGAAACTTACATGATTGCAAGCTTGTATTCTAGGAGATGTGAGAGTTATATGATGTAACTCTTTAAGTAATAGTCTCTTTCAATTTCATGTGATGGATTTTGGAGAAATTGTGATTGATTACTATTCACACTTCACCTCACATGTCTCTTAAGCTTTTGCTAGTTGCACACACTACACAAGTTATTCTTTGCTAAACTTTGTACATGTTATTGTGTGTGATTTTGTTGTGGCCATCCAAGATTATATGTTCCTTGATTTTGATGCAAAATTTGAGTTTTTAAGGACAAATTGATTGAAAATCTTAATTTTGGAAGATCTGGGCTGTATTCATGTGTTTTTGAAAAACTTTCAGTCTCATACTCATGCATTTCATTCATGAATCACTGTGCTTTAAGGAGTTACTGCATAAAATTGCTCTGTTTTTCAAAAATTTGAGTTTTCCAGAATTTCGACTGATCGAATTTGTCTCTCGACCGATCGAAATTGCGAGAAAATTTTGGTTTGATTCTGTTTGACTCGATTGGTATTCGATCGATGCTCGACCGATCGAAACTGAAAAATTTTCAGTTTTTAGAGTTTTTGACCAAATTTTTTCTTGCATCATTTATGGTTAGGATTCACATGAGTTGCATTGTTTTTGTATCCATCTTGCAGTTTTGCAGTCATATCTCTCATTGTTTTCACACATAACATGCATACACTTTGCTAAATTGGGTACTCAACTTGAATTAAAAATTGATTGATTAGTTTTTGAGTCTTTTGTACATTTTAGTATATGCTATTTTTTATGTGTGAATTGCAGAAAATATTTTTCTTAAGAGATATGATGGATAATCAATGTGCAAATATTTTCTCTACTCATGCAACTGTTTATGGGTCACATAGTGTCAAGTTTGCATTTATTGAAAGAGAGAACATTTTTCTTCATGTGTATCCTCAACTCATTTTTTTTGGTTTGTGTGTTTTTATTTATCTCCACCTCCTAAATTTTCCCCAAAAATGTTTTTCCCGAAACTTGTTTTGTTTTTTCCTATTTTTATAGGGGGAGAAAAGTTTTTTTTGCCTATGTTGTTTATTGGGGGAGTTGTTACTCTTTATAGGGGGAGTTATCTCTATTTTCTATAGAGCTAATCTGTTTTATGTTCCCTTGATTCTATTTTTTCTCTCATGTTTACTCTTTGTTTGAGTTGTATTTGTCAATACGTGACAAAAAGGGGGAGAGATAGATGAAATGTTGGGAAGCCTGTTTGTCTTGTTTAGGGGGAGATAAAATTCTTTTTGAAAATGGGAGAATATAAAAACTTTTTGATGTATCTAACTTAGGGGGAGAGTTAGAATTTATTTTTGTTTTTATATTTACTTCATATTATTGTTTATATGTCTTTCTTTCCACACATGCGGTGATGTGTTTGTTGAGTGTTTCAGGAAAGACAGGTACATTCTGATCAAGACCTTCAACCTCTTCTTGGCAACTTCTAGGTTAAGAGTCTTAGATTGGGATTTGTGATGTAATTGGGCATTTTATTGTATTAGGTTGTTCTTGTATTTTAACATTTCATTTTGTATGAAAGTTTTGTCACGAATTGCCAAAGGGGGAGATTGTTAGGTTCTAAGAGCTTAGAACAATTGGTAAATCGTGAGCACACAAGAACATGTAAGCCGCAGAAAGAAGATTTCAGAATCTGCCTGGTTCGATCGATCGAAAAACAGGCTCGACCGATCAAGAATCGTATCTACAGAATTTTAAGTTGGCCCAAATAGCAGTTCTAGCCCATTAAGGATTAGGGTTTCAGATCTACTTCTCCCACTATATAAAGGAAACCCTAAGCACGTTTTTTAAAAGGCTTTTTAGAGAGAGAAGAGTGTGACTCTTTTGTATTTAGGGTTTTGTTCCTAAAACCTTTTTTATTACTTCTATCGGTATTGTTCCTTGAAGAATCTCAAGATCCGGTATTGCTGAAGTTGCTGCCTTCTCTAGTCATCAAAGGTGCTGATGATCTAAACCTTCAAGGGTGGTCTTGGAGTCACAAACAGGTGAGTTTGTGTTGCTAAACCTTTGAGTGGGATCTCAAAGTTACAAACGTGGGTGTTTGTGTTTTGCAAAGATTAAAGAAAGAAAGAGTCCGTAGATCTCGGAGCTATCATGGGGTCGTGGTAGTAAGTTTCCAACACTTGGGTAGAAATAGGATGTTAGTGGTCTAAGTCGCTATTGTGTAAACTTCAATTCTTTCTAGTGGATTTGCTATTTTATCTTGAGGATAGCTAGGTTAAATCCTCCCCAGGTTTTTTACCGGTTTGGTTTTCCTGGGTCATCATATCGTTGTGTTATTTATTTTTCCGTTGCTTTTACCTAATATGATCGTTATTGTTTTAATCTAGATTTGAATAATAAACCTAAGTATTCACTTGGTTAATTAATTAGGTTAAACAATCTATTTTATAGGGGTATAAACGAACTGACAAAGGTTAAAACCGACAAGTACAGTCATAATAACGGTCAAATTCTCAATGCAAGAGTAAGTCATATGATTGAATCAATGTTAAAAACCAATGAGTATAGTCATAATGACAATCAAATTCTCAAAAATGAGAATAAGTCATATGATTAAAATTTATAATGTTAAAAAGCAACGGATTAAATCATAATGACAATCAAACGCTTAAAACAAGAACAAGTCATATGATTAAAATTCACAGGGTTAAAAACCAATGGATTAACTCATATTGACGGTCAAATTCTCATCACGAAAGTAAAGTTATGTGATCAGATCCAATAGGTTACAATCAATGAGTAAAATCATATTGACGATGAAAATTCTCACTGCAAGAATACTTCATATGATCAAACTCACAAGATTAAAACCAAGGAATAAAATCATATTAAGGACCTAATCCTCAAAGCAAGTTTGAGTCACATGATTAAATTCACAAGTATAAAAACCAACGAGCATAACAACTTCGACGAGATTCGCAAATGTTAGGGCCATATTTTTATGTAATTGGCATATCCTTTGACAAAACGCACTTTACTTGTATTTGGATAAACCTAAGTAGGTTCAAGATAATCATTACAAGTGGTTAAATTGAAGACATAAAGATTACTTAAGAACTGCTCGCGATTCATTAAGCTTGACACATGTCTCAATCTTTCGAGCTTACGGGATTCAGATTATAGCCAGCAACGTTTTTATTCTAAAAGCCTATTTGTTTATGGGTTTGTATAATCCTTATTAGACTAGGAAAGCCCAAGCTTTTTGTAAACCTATTTGGAATAGGAGAGCCCATTAAGCTCCTATTTAAAGGAGGTGGAAAAAGAAAAACCCTAACCCTAGAGAGCTTCATAAGGTTTTCTCTTTGAAACTGTAGCCTCCTCCTATAGAAGAAAGAGTTCTTGCTGCATTTCTTGTACGCCTTCGGGTTTTATAACTAAGCAAAGTCTTTTGCACCAACATTGAAGATCTTATTGGTGTTTCTATGTGACGCTGCTACAAATCAACTACAACAATCATAGAGTTGCTGTGGAGTTTGTCACATACTTGGATTCGTGCAAAGGAGTAAGCCATGTACTAGGATCCGCTCATCAAATTGGTTAGTCGAGTACTGGGAGCCGTGCATCAAAAGGAGAGATTGTTATTACAGAACAAGTCCAATTAGGTATTGAGCTAAGGGTTTAACTGTAGGTTGGTATAAGGTACTGGATTCCTTTACTTATAACCGCTTGTTTTGATAATAGTGGATTCTCGGGAGTGGTGACCTTAAAATCACCCGGTGGAGTTTTGCCTCGGTGGTTTTCCTCATTCGTAAACAAATCACTCGTGTCAATTTATTTTCCACTGCATACTTTAGTTAATTGGTGATTTGTTTGTGCTGCTAAATGCATGTTAATTTAATTAATTAATAAACTTGGCTAATTAATCACTTAATCCATCACAAGGGGTCAATACGTTCTTGGCTTGTCATTAAAGAAGTCATAAAAAGCAAAAAAAAAAAAAGCAATATCAACAAATCAAAAGTTCATCCTAATTATCAAGATTAGCAAGACGCATGTGAAGATCAAATGCTCCAAATCTTTCACAAAAGAAAATTTTTCTTAAACAAACTTGTCAAAACACGGACGATAACTAGCCCAAAAACAAGGACAAACCAAAATAAAACAAAATAAAAATAAAGCTTAAACAGTAAGATCAATGGCGGGATCAACTGGGGGATTAACAGGTGGATCCACAGGGCCTTCTCCTTCATCTCCTCCTTTTGCTCCAGGTTGCTCATTGGCCCTAGCTCTTTCATCAGCCATCATCTCCTTGTCAATGGCCTCGAAATCAAGGTCAGAGTAGTCAATGGCTTCAATGGTGCATCATCTTCCATCACCTTAAAAGCTCAAAGCCTTTGAAGAACTTATCAAAGGTAATGATAACAAAGGCCTCAGACACTTGGAAGACCACCACAGCCTTCTCACGCTTATCACCAATCTTCAGTAACGCCAATTGGATTTCCTCATCTTTTTGAATGGCAAGCATTTTTCCTGTCCTTAGCTGGTCAAAAACTTCCTTCAGCTTGGCTTTGGCTTCATTCGCCTGGCCCATCACCTCAATCAAGTCCTTCCTCAGCCTCGAACTCTTAGTCTCAACTACTTCTGCCCTTGAATTAGCCATCACATTGCTCTCCTTTGTCGTAAGATAGTCAGTGGTTAGGCGCAATGATTCGTCAAGGACCTAAAGAAAACAAATATATGTAAAGACAAAAAAAATGCTTATATACGAAAAGAAACTATTTAAGAAAAACTCACTTGTGCACGAGCTTATGGATGTAACGACTTACGAGCTCATGAGAAGGAACAGAGGATAAAGCTTTAAGCTCGTCATCAAAGATGACATTATGAGCCCGTCCAAGGGCTGTAGCAGGATCTGTCCAAATGCTTTCACTCTTCTTCTCCTTTCCTTTTCAAGTCTAGTGAGGAGAAGGAAACTCTTCAATTGATACCAATGGAAAGGACTGTAGAGGGGTACAGAAAATGCTAGATGACGATTCCCCCACTGCTCCCAACCTTCTACTTCTTTGAAGGAGGCGAAGAAATCTTCGACAAGGGCTGATTCTTCTTTTCCTTGGTGCAAGCCTACCTATATTGGCTAAAGCAAGTGGCCATGTCTGCAAAACAAAATAGGTAAGTCATAAAGGAATGATGAAGGAAAGAGAATGACAAGGTAAAGTTATAGAGGCTAAAAGCTTACTCCTCTCTACCCTAAGAAGCAACCGCTAAATGTAGGCTGAAGGTTCAGGTCCTAAGCAATGGTCGTATAAAGACCGTGGATCTACAAGCTTGTCAAAATCCGTAATGCCAAGAGAGAAGTCTAAAGCAACTTGAACCCATTCTTGATATTGGCTCTTTAAGCTTAGACGGGCTTTCCCTACAAGAAGAAGAGGATTAGGATGAGCAAAATACACATACTTAAAGACGAAAAGAATCAAAAAAAGAGAAAATGCACCAATTGTGGGAACCTCCCACGTACGAGGAAATTTGGGCACCTCACCCCAAACTTTATCAAAAGCGGTTTCCCATTCCTTTCCATACACGAAGAAGCACTTAGACTTCCAGTCACAAAAAGAAGAATGGAGACCATGGACGACCCTAGACTTCCTATCCCAAGGATGAAATTTGAAATGCCTATAATGGGTCAAGGGTTTTAAGTCGTAAATACATAGAAACTCATTCAACCTTACCATAATCCCCTTATGGACGGACATCCAGATCGACATAACACTCACGATCGTCTACCAAGCATTTAGGATGAGTTGACCTAGAGTAATTTTAAAGTAATCAAGTAGCTCATGAATAAAAGGATAGATACGAAAATGAAGACCACAAAGAAAAATCATAGAAACACACACGGCCGTGGGCAAAGGCATAAGCCTTCTCACCTGGACAAGGGAGACATCTTTGTCTCAATAGGAAATTGGAAGCATTTTCTAAAACTCTTTATGTATTTTTTCTCAAGAACACAATCTCGACTACAACTTGAAAAGATCTCAGCAGAGAAGGAGAAGAGAGAATGGACACCGCTGTGTCCACCTTCACACCCACAAGATTGTCACTAAACGATAACCATTTGTCGTGCTCACTAGACCTAAACTCTGTACCTATAACCCTCTCCCCTTCAATCTCTCTCATCAAATGATACTGAATCAGGGAATGACAAATCAAAGGGTATAACTTGAGTAACATAGGCCTAAGGGCACAATCACTAGACACAAACAAACCCACCTGACGACAACGACCACCCAAGTACTCAAGAAAAAAACCTAATCTAGCAAAGAAAAAGGAAATAGAGGGAGACCCTAACCTAATAGTAGTATAGTCAACCATGAATCAAGAAAAAGAAAAAGAAAGAGAGAACTCACAGAGAAACGTAGAGAGAATATGCTCAGAAGCTTGATAAAGATAAAAAGAAAAAGGAAAATGAACAATTTTAAGGACAAACATGAAATCAGCGCGGGAAAACCGAGACTTGGTCTGCGCACATCAAACCTATCAAAGAAGGACATGTGGCCATGACTAGACATGCAAAATAAGGCACATTTAATGCGACATAAATGGCATCAAAAAAGAAATCCCCGTCAAAATAAGTGTAAATCGTCAATATTCCTACATTTGTCCAAAAGGTTGATGAAGGAATAAGGAGAAAACTGACGAGTACTAAAATTATAGTCTCATCTATGAAATGGACAAGTATTAAATCTACAAGCTTATCCATACAAATGATGAGAATCCAACCCATAGGGCCATCCATGAGAGAACGACCATACAACATTAATGGCGCACCCATTAAAGGTTTCGTAACCGACGAGCTCCAACGGTCAGAAATGCCAATCATGAGCCAATGAAACCTCCATTTAAGCTCAAAATAGCCAAGAGAGCCATTAAGAGGCTACCAATGGCTACACTCATAATAAGGCTCCTAATAACTGTACTAAGGCTATAAATAAGCCACCAAGCACCATGAGAAACATACACAAATTCAAACACACAGAATTACAATCTGATTCTCTGAGAGATGTTGAGAATTCTACTAACTTAATCATCAGAGAATCATTGGCTAATGCCACTTCGGTGTCTTTCTCTCTCATCTTTGCAGGGAGCGTTACCTCTTCCAAGCTTAGACAAGGTCATCGACTGACGACTATTTTTGGCTTCATCACCTAGCATAATGAAGTTGCTTAGTTTGTCAACCTAGTATGGTGTACAACGAATGAGTAAAGTTTATGAATGGAGAATTATCTATTATTATGAGAGATTGCATTTATGGACGGAGAAGGGAATAGAAGATAGAATATGGTTTAATTCAGTAAACACTTCAAAATTATTTATTGATTTTGAATTTATTTTATTTAGTAAAAACACAAAATATTTAATATTGATATCAAACAAAATTGGGACTTGGGAGAGAGATGGAATAGACCATGTGAGTAACAATGTGTTTTTCTACAACAAAAATTTTGAGAGTGGTTATCTGTGTTTTGAGAGAGCTTAAATGATGTATTTATATGTTATAGACTACCATTATTCAATATTCACAACTCCATATCTTTAAAAAAGAGGAGCAGCAAGTTTGATCATATCAAACCCATAAAATCAATTATGGCTAAACATTCCTTTGCTATTATCCTTAAATAATTTTATTATTATTGATAAAGCCAAAAATGGTCGTCAGTCCGTAGCCTCGTCGGAGCTTATGACGAGGTTATGTTCCCTGCAAAGATGAGAGAGAAAGTTAACAGAGTGGCGTTAGCCAATGGTGCTGATGAAGTTAGTAAAGTTCTCAATATCTCTTAGAGAATAAGAAAGTAATTCTGTATGTTAGAATTGTGTACCTTTTTTCTAGTGCTTTGTAGCTTATTTATAGCCTTCATATGGCCATTGGAACCCTCATTATGAGTGTAACCGTCATTCACCTCTTAATGGCTCTTTTGGATGTTTGAGTAACGTTTTCCTAAGCTTAAATGGAGGTTTGATTAGCTCATGATTGACCTTTCTGACCATTGGAGCTTGTCGGTTACAAGACTATTGATGGTTGCGCCATTAATGCTGTATAGTCGTCTTCTCACATGACAGCCTTGTGGACCTTATGCTTGTCCTCTGTATGGACAAGTCCATGGACTGAAGGCTCATCAGCTGATGAACCGGTAATTTTGGTACTCGTCAGTTGCCCCCTTATTCCTTCATTGTATATTGGAAGATGATAGAAATAAGTAAAATAATGACGGTTTACATTCCATATGGCAAGGATTCGTTGATGCCATTGATATTTGAATGCATTTCATGTTATAGGAAAATAACATGTTTGTATCGCATACAAAACATACGCAGCGAAAAATTAACGGATCTACTTCATTTGCAATAGATAACACGTGCAATGTAAATTTCAGAATATAAGAACAAGAGAGTGTACCTTGGTATGGTGAATTTCAAAACAAAGATTAGAAGTACTCGGGAACACTTTTAATCTTCACTCCAATTCCACTTGATACCCAAGATGTGTGGTCTCTCAATCAATTCTATGTGTTTGTTCTAGAGAGAATACGAAGGAGTCTCTCTCTTACATATATGAACATACAAACCATTTCATTCTAATATAAAATTCTGTATGTTTTTCTCCACATAACTGATTATCTAATTGGGCTAGCCTTTTGGGGCTTCCCATTGGGCTTTAGTGTGTGGCTTGGAGTGTGACCAAAAGGGAACAAATAAGACACTAGCTCCAATGAGCCTTGAGCTTTTCTGTCTACTCTTGACAAGTCTAAAGTTACCATTAATTATATTTAGTACCACTATATAAATATAATTGCACTCTAGGCCTTATTAATAAATTATATCCCAAGCCTTTATACATGCAACCCCTTCATAAAATATTCGTAGTAATACAAAGCCATGAATATAGATTGCCACTTTGTAAATTACTACATCTTAATCCTTGAGTACCCGGTTTAATCCTTTTAAGTTATTCATCATATATTTATGAAATCTAATTTCATAAATATATACTTTAGTCTTACTAAAGTGGTTAGGCTTAACTCTCTGAATAGCTGAACCCATTAAACTTATCTCATGGGAATATTTTATATCTCCGTTAAGAGACTATGAATTCCATCTTGAAAATATATGTTCCATCAACACTAAATGTGGCTGCCCAACATACTGAGGTTTTGACCGTTACTTTAGATCTCACTCCTGATATATCAAAACAACATACATTTCATGATCAGGTCCATTATTCTCTCAGGATTAAGAGTTCATGTGAATAGAAGTCGTGAGATTTATTATTCATTTGACAGTCGTTAGGAGAATAATAAATCTCACAGTGATCCAATTCAATATGTCTTAACTCTTAAAACATTTCAACATATCAACTAGAAGTCACCACTTCCATGATCAATACAAATCATCTTAGTTAATATGTTATAATCTTCGCAAATGAAATGCCCAATTTCATCATCGACTACGAACCAAAATTCTAAGTTTACAAAGAATTTGTGATCTATATCTTCCGTGACTAAATCACATACTATGCATCTCATGGATTATATGATAATGTCCGAATATTCATGTTACCATCATTTTAAATAAGAATAAAGCAACTTTATTAATCACAATATTAAGTCATACATCATTTCTCACATAATGTCAAACATAATATCATACATAGTATCACACAATTGGATTTAAGGGCACTTATCCCAACAATCTCCCACTTGCCCTAAAGACTATTATGCACTAATCTAACTCCCATTCCCTCCAAATGTGACTCGAAGGTCCTTTGAGGCAAGGCTTTGGTAAAGGGATCTGCTAGATTATTTGCACTTTCAATCTTTGCTACCACCACATCTCCACGAGCAACAATGTCTCGAATGATGTGGTACTTTCTCTCAATGTGTTTTCCTTTCTTGTGATTCCTTGGATCTTTGGATTGTGCAACTGCTCCACTATTGTCGCAAAACAAGGTGATAGGAACTTGCTTCATTCTCACTACACCAAGATCAGAAAGGAATTTCTTGAGCCATACAGCTTCTTTTGCTGCTTCGCAAGTAGCAACATATTCTGCTTCCATGGTGGAGTCCGCAATACAAGATTGCTTAACACTCCTCCTACTTATGGCTCTACCTCCCAAGGTGAATACACATCCTAACGTGGACTTTCTGAAATCTAGATCTAATTGAAAGTTTGAATCTGTATAGCCAATGGGAATCAAATCCTCACAATGGTAAACAAGCATATAATCTCTCGTTCTCTATAGATACTTGAAAATATGCTTTATAGCTTGCCAATGTTGTGGTCCTGGATTTGATTGATACCGGCTAACCATGCCAACTGAATAACAGATATCTGGTCTATGACAAAGCATGGCATACATGAGACTTCCTATTGCAGAAGCATAAAGAACTTGTCTCATCATATTTTCTTCCTCTTGAGTCTTAGACCTTTGGTCATCAGACAGAGGAACTCCATATCTGAAAGGAAGTAATCCTTTCTTGAAGTTTTGCATGCTAAACCGTTCTAGAACCTTATCTATATATCCAGCTTGCGATAAGCCTATCATCTTATTCTTGCGATCTCAGCAAAGCTTGATCAGTAGAATAAAGTTAGCCTCACCCAAGTTCTTCATATCAAATTGGCTTGACAACCAAACCTTTACTATTGACATTATACCTACATCATTTCCAATGAGTAGAATATCATCAACATAAAGCACTAGGAACATTACTACTTTGTCTTTATGTCTTTTGTACACACATGGTTCATCAAGATTTTGTTCAAAACCAAATGATTTGATTACTTGATCAAATCTGATGTTCCATGACCTAGATGCTTGCTTAAGTCCATAAATGGACCTATTCAACTTGCATACCATATGCTTTTGGTTCTTTGTTATGAAACCTTCTGGTTGCTTCATATAGATTTCCTCTTCAAGATTGCCATTGAGAAATGCAGTCTTCACATCCATTTGCCAAATCTCATAATCATAATGAGCTGCAATGGATAAGAGAATTCTAATAGATTTAAGCATTACAACTGGTGAAAAGGTTTCTTTATAATTAATATCTTCTTTTTGAGTATACCCTTTCGCCACTAGCCTTGCTTTAAAGGTTTCAACTTTTCCATCTATCCCTCTTTTCCTCTTGTAAACTCATTTGCAACTAACAGGTTTAATGCCGTTAGGCGCCTTTACAAGATCCCAAATTTGATTGGAATACATGGAATCTAATTCAGATTTCATAGCTTGGACCCAATGATGTGCATCTATATCATTCATTGCTTCTTCATAAGTGTAAGGATCAGTTTCGGCTTCCTCTGAGATAGCTTCATAAGTTTCTCCAAGACCTACGAATCTTTTAGGTGGCCTAACATTCCTCCCACTACGACCAGGCACTTGTGTACTAGACATCTCATGAGTAGTATCTTGTGGTGTATCCAATACAGCCACATCATCTCTAGTTTCAATTATTGATTGTTCAATTACAAGCTCATTCATTTCAGCTAAGACAACTCTACTTCTAAGAGTAAAATTATTCATATAGTCATTTTCCAAGAATTTAGCATTTGTACTAACAAAAACTTTGTTATCTTTACGACTATAGAATAAATAACCCCTAGTTTCTTTTGTATAACCCACAAGCAAACACACTTCTGATTTTGGTTTCAACTTATCAGGCTTCCCTTTTAACACATGTGCTGGACAACCCCAAATGTGGAGATATTTCATACTAGGCTTATACCAACTCCACAATTCCATGGGTGTTTTGGGAACAGATTTTGATGGAACTAAATTCAAAAGATGTATTGCTGTATCTAAGGCATAACCCCAAAAAGAAACTGGTAAAGTTGAGTAATTCATCATGGACCTAACCATTTCTAAAAGAGTCATTTCTTCTTTCTGCTACACCATTTTATTGGGGTGTTCCAAGTGCAATCAATTGGGATACAATCCCATTTTGAGTTAAGTAATCCTTGAAATCCCCAAGAAGGTATTCACCACCACGATCAGATCGAATGGCCTTTATGCGTTTACCCAATTGATTCTCACCTTTAGCCCTAAACTCTTTGAACTTTTCAAAGGCTTCGGACCTCCGTCTCATCAAGTACACATAATCATATCTTGAATAATCATCGGTGAAAGTGATGAAGTACTCATAACCTCCTTTTGCTTAGGTTGACATAGGACCACAAACATTTGTATGAACTAATTCAAGCAACTCTTGGGCTCTTCTACCTTTTGTATTAAAAAGTCGCTTGGTCATTTTGCCTTCCAAACAAGATTCACAAATTGGAAATTCATCAAAGTCCAACGGCTCTAAAAGACCATCTTTGATCAGTCTTTGAATTCTGTTTGGATTAATATGACCCAAACGCAAGTGCCAAGGATATGCATCATTAGTAGAAGGAAACTTTCTCTTTAATGATTTTACATGAGAGTTATTATCTAATTCAGAATTATATAATTCATGCTTATCAGGAGTTAAAATATAAAGACTATCCACAATATTGTCAGAACAGATAAATACTTTACCCTTCTTTATTACAATATTGTCTTTAAGGATAACACAATATCCATGTTTACCCAAATAAGTTGCAGGATTTAAATTCCTACGAACATTAGGTATATACAGACAGTCATCTAATATTAAAACTCTTGACTCAAAACATAAACTATAAACACCAACAGCTACAACTAGAATCCTGCTCCCATAAGCCAAAGTAAGAAACAATTCCCCTTCATTAAGCCTTCTGGTCTCCTGAAACTCCTGCAAAGAATTGCAGATATGATTAGTACAACCTGAATCCACACACTAAGAATCCGTGGGATTTTGTACTAAACATATTTCAAGAAGGAATGAAATTTTCATACCCTTATTGGCAGCCTTGAACTTTGGACAATTCCTCTCTTCCAATATCCTTTTTCACCACAATGAAAACATTTTCCTTTCAGCTTCTTTCCTTTGTCGGCAACTCCTAAGGCAATTTGTTTACCCTCTTGCTTAATGAAGTCCTTCTTCTTCTTCTTCTTCTTACCCTTGCATTTTAACTTAGGTTGAGAAGTAGAAGCTTCACCCACATTGGCTTCAAAACTAGAAGTACCAAGGATGCCTTCCGCCGCTACCAACTCATTCATTAATTCAGAAAAGGAATAAATCTTTTTGTTCATGTTGTAATTAAATCTGAATTCCTTGAATTATTTTGGTAGTGACTGGAGTATCATATCCACTTAGGATTCTCCATCAATATCGGCACCTAAAACCTCTAATGTATTCAGATTAGAGATCATTGTAAGACAATGCTCTCTCACTGAACTTCCTTCAGCTATTTTGGTATTATAAATTTGCCTCATAGTTTCTTGCCTTACAAAACGACCTTGCTCACCAAACATCTCCTTCAGACTTAGCATAATGTTTGAAGCTAGTTCTACATCCTGCATTTGATGCTGTAGAACATTTGAGATGGACGCTAGGATATAGCACTTGGCCATTTCATTAGATTTCTGCCAACGATCATATTGTTGTTTTTCCTCAGGAGGAGCATCCAATGAAGGAAAGCTAGGACATGGTTGAGTAAGCACATATTTGTGCTCTTCAGCAGTGAGAACTATGTCCAAGTTTCTTTTCCAGTCAACATAATTGGATCCAGTCAGTTTGTTTTGATTAAGAATGGTAACAAGTGGGCTAAATGATGCCATGTTCAAATCTGAAAATAATAAACATGAATATAATAAGTAAACTGGACATTATAAATTTAGCATATAAGCATATAATATGGAACCTTAATAAAACTATAATATAATATATGCAACGACAACTAAATCCCGCAATTAATATTCCTCGGAAGCGTGGTCATATCAATCACTATGATCAAACGATAATTATTCTCATTATTAATGCTATCATGGTAACTCTTACCAAACAAAAATAATTTGCCGCTTTTCCTTTAGCCTCTAAGTAATAATGACATAGCTCCGAAGGGAGGTTAACATCATACTTAGTCTTGTGTACACCATTGCCTAGAATCAATGTGAATCACCAAGTAACTCCACGGAAGCTTGGTCGTTCTCAATGTAAAAACACACTTCATCTATCATTAAGAAGTTTAACCTGTAGTACCATGAATTAAACACCCTTCGTAGGGAGTAAGGCATATACGCCAAGGCGAGGTGCTTAATCACACTACTATAGACCGACAATAGAGGCCGTGAGATCCAACCCTTGAATCTCTCTCCCACTAGATGTTTTAAATTAAAGGTTTTTATCTTTTAAACATGCATAAACTAATTATACACAGCCCTGCACTTTATACTAAGCACTTTTTCTTACGAAAAAGGCGTAAGAAAACGAGTTTAACCTGCACTTTATACTAAGCACTTTATACACAGCCCTGCACTTTATACTAAGCACTTTATACTATACACAGAACTTTCGCAACTATCTCGCGGGTATCTCGCGACTAAGCGCTTCCCACGAAAACGAGTTAAGGAAAAAATTGAAAACACCAACAAACAGACAGAAAATTTCGCTACTGTCTCGCAAATGTTTCGCGAGTAAACCTTACCCGCAAAAAGTTTTTGTCTTCAAAATCATTTTTCGCGAGTAACTTCACGGGAAGTTAACTCGCGAAAAACCCATATTTTCAGTTTTTCCAGAACAGTTGCAAACAGTTTTCAACGATTTTTCATGAACAAACAATTACCATATGAACATGATATGCAGAATTTGATATCAAAACTGAAATCTATTGATGCTATAGCCTTAAAGATCTATTTAACATACTTATATTCAATTTTAAACAACATCATAACATCAATATCAGTTTTTATCAAATCATAGTTTCAACAACCATGCAGCAAATTAAATGCATATAAAATCTTTTAACATGATGAAACTATTATCTCTAATTCCAAAACTCACACAAACATGTTATACAGATTCGAAATAAAGACTGCTCTGATACCAATTTTAGGAAAATAATATGTTTGTATCGCCTACAAAACATACACAGCGGAAAATTAATGGATCTACTTCATTCGCAATAGATAACATGTGCAATGTAAATTTCAGAATATAAGAACAAGAGAGTGTACCTTGGTATGGTGAATTTCAAAACAAAGATTAGAAGTACTCTGGAACACTTTTAATCTTCATCCTAATTCCACTTGATGCCCAAGATATGTGGTCTCTCAATCGGTTCTATGTGTTTATTCTAGAGAGAATATGAAGGAATCTCTCTCTTGCATATATGAACATACAAACCATTTCATTCTAATATAAAATTCTGTATGTTTCTCTCCACATAACTGATTATCTAATTGGGCTAACCTTTTGAGTCTTTCCAATTGGGCTTTAGTGTGTGGCTTGGAGTGGGACCAAAAGAGAACAAATAAAACACTAGCTCCAGTGGGGCTTAGGCTTTTCTGTCAACTCTTGACAAGTCCAAAATTACCATTAATTATATTTAGTACCACTATATAAATATAATTGCACTCTAGGCTTTATTAATAAATTATATCCCAAGACTTTATTATACATGCAACCCCTTCATAAAATATTCGTAGTAACACAAAGTCATGAATATAGACTGCTACTTTGTAAATTATTACATCTTAATCCTTGAGTACCCAGTTTAATCCTTTTAAGTTATTCATCATATATTTATGAAATCTAATTTCATAAATATATACTTTAGTCTTACTAAAGTGGTTAGGCCTAACTCTCTGAATAACTGAACCCATTAAACTTATCTTAAGGGAATATTTTATATCTCCGTTAAAAGACTATGAATTCCATCTTAAAAATATATGTTCCATCAACATTAAATGTGGCTGCCCAACATACTGAGGTTTTGATCGTTATTTTAGATCTCACTCTTGATATATCAAATAAACTTACATTTCATGATCAGGTCCATTATTTTCTCAGGATTAAGAGTTCTTGTGAATAGAAGTCGTGAGATTTATTATTCATTTGACAGTCGTTAGGAGAATAATAAATCTCACAGCGGTCCAGTTCAATATGTCTTAACTCTTAAAACATATCAAGATATCAACTAGAAGTCACCACTTCCATGATCAAGACAAATCATCTTAGTTAATATGTTATAGTCTTTGCAGATGAAATGCCCAATTTCATCACCGACTACAAACCAAAATTCTAAGTTCACAAAGAACTTGTGATTTATATCTTCTGTGACTAAATTACATACTATGCATCTCATGGACTATATGATAATGTCCAAATATTCATGTCACCATCATTTTAGATAAGAATAAAGCAACTATATTAATCACAATATTAAGTCATACATCATTTCTCACATAATGTCAAACATAATATCATACATAGTATCATACAATAGGATTTAAGGGCACTGATCCCAATACATGTCATATGCCTGATCGTAGCCATGTGTTGATCATTCATTGGTTGGACATGCAAATGAGGTTTTCTCAGTTTTCCTGCGCTAACTTTACGTCTTTCTGTACAAAACCTCTCATCTCTCTTTTTGGCCTTTTGTCTTCTCTAAGCTTTTGAGTTCTTTATCTACATTTTTTGGTGAGTTACTCCTAATCTTTTCTTAATTCATGGTCGATTAAACCACCGTTAGGTTAGATTCCCCTTCGATTTCCTTTTTTTTTTTTTTTTTTTTTTTGCTAGGTTAAGGGTTTTTCTTGAGTCTCCTAGTGGCCATTGTCCCCAGGTGGGGCAGTTTATGCCTCAAGATCTTGTTTTTAGGTTAGTTTTAGATGAGCTCTGTCCTTTGACCCATCTTTTTTCGAAAAAAAAGTGTTTAGTGAGTAAGATGGTAGAGGAAATAGCTAAGGTGAGGTCAAGTGATATTGATACAAGGTTGTCGTCTAGTGATGACCCTATAGGTATAGAGACGGCCACGGCGATGTATGTCCCTTCTTTGTCTTCTCTGTCAAAGTCTTTATAGGATTTGGTTGAGGAGTGTGTCTTGGAGGAGATGCATATAAGGAGTTTTTGAAAGTGTTTTTAGATCCTTGGTGAGACAAAGATTCATCTCACTCGTCGTGGCGAAAAAGCTTGTGCTTTCACTCATGGTCATGTGTGTTTCTATGAAGCTAATTTCCTTTGCGGCCTCCATTCTTCCATTCATCTGTTTATTCATGAGATGTTAGATTATTTTAAAATAGCTCCTAGTCAGCTCGTCCCAAATGCCTAGCGAACGGGTGTAAGTTTCTTGTTGATCTGGGTGTCTGTTCATGAGGGGAGCATGGTAAAGTTGAATAAGTTTTTGTACCTTTACCATTTGAAACCCTTGAACCACTATATGTATTTTGAGTTTCAATCTTGGGATAGGACATCTAGGATTTTCTGTGATCTCCCTTCTTCTTTTTGTGACTAGAAGTCCAGATACTTCTTCGTCTATGGAAAGGATTGGGAGACCATTTCTGACGAGGTACGAGGCAAGGTGCCCAGGTTGCCGTATACGTGAGGAATTCCCACACTTGGTGTGTTTTTTCCTTTCTTTTGGGTCTTTTAGTCATCCAGGCCTACATGTCTTCATATTCTAACCTATTTCTTTTTGTAGCAAAAGTTCGTCCAAGACTGAAAAGTCGATATTAGGAGCAGGTTTAGGCTGCTTTGGAGTTTTCACTCAGTGTTGATGACTGTTAGGTTCTAAGAATTAGGAACTAATGTATTAGAACTTCAATTTGTATGTTGGCAAACCATGATCAAAACAATGTTTAGTCTTGTGTTAGACTTGCTCAAAGTATGGGTCTTAATGTAAAGTTGGAATCGAGTTGTTTTGCAGAATTACTGTTAACGTTCTGCCAGACTCGATCGATCGAAAATCGGGCAGATCGTTTTTCTGCAGAATTTTCCAACTCAGCCCTAGTCCATTTAATGTATAGGGTTTTATGTTTTGCCCTAAGTATATAAGGGAAAACCCTAGCCACGTTTTTAGAGTTCTGTTTTGCTGTGTTTGTGAATCTCGTTGTGAGATCTAGAGGTGTTTACCTTCACATACACTTAGGGTTTACAAACTTGAGATTCATGTCAAGAGTTGTGTAAATCAATACAGTTGCAGAATCAAAAGAGCATAAAGATATACAAGCAGGTGCGCTTGTGGATTTGCTGAAGAATTCAAGAAAGAAGGAGTCCGTGGATCTCGGAGCTATCACGTGGTCGTGGTAGTAAGTTTCCTACACTTGGGTAGCAATAGGATGTTAGTGGTCTAAGTCTTATTGTGTAAACTTCGATTCTTTCATAGTGGATTCAGTTTACCTTGAGGATAGTTAGGTCAAATCCTCCCCAGGTTTTTACCGGTGTGGTTTCCTGGGTCATCATATCTTTGTGTTATTTAATTTCCGCTGCTTTGTTGTTTTTGTTTATTTTGTGTTAACCTAGATTTAATTAAATTACCTAAGTTAATCACTTGACTAATTCACTAGGTTAATCTGTTTGGGTTTAAGGGGTCTAAACGAACTGACAAGGACTTCGACGAGCTCGTGGACCCTCGATCTTTATACAATCATCTTCTAAGACCTAAACCTTCCAACTATGTCTGTCGGACTATTCTTAAGGCTGAGAGAAGTAAGTGTTCAAATTCCATATTTTTCCTTCATCACTTTTTACCTTCATCATTAGCTAGATGGTTTCCTTTGTCTTTCACAGATATGACAACTCGTTTAGCGTTGACAAATATGCATAGGAAAAAGGGAAGAAAGACGAGCCTTTGTCCAAGATTTCTACGCTACCTACTAAAAACTAAGGACCAAAAGTATTACTAGGACCATCATTTCCAGCCCTATCTGTAATCCAGTGGCTCTTTCCCCTACTGCATCGATTGAAGAGTTGCCCTCTCCACCTCGGACCTGCAAAAGGGAAGGAGAAGAAGGGTAAGAGTGTTTGGACCAATTCGGCCACGACAATTAGACGGGCTCATAATGTCCTTTCTGATGACGAGCTCAAGGCTTTGTCTCCGGTCCCTTCGCATGAATTCGTTAGTCGTCATATCCATAAGCTCGTGCAGGTGAGAGGTTTTCTTTTAAATAGCTATATCCTTCTCTTTTTGTTTTTTGCTTTAAATGTGATTTTTTTTTTTTTTTTTTTACAGGTTCTCGAGAAGTCCTTGCACTTGACCACTAATTATCATGCAATGGAGGAGAAGGTTGTGATGGTCAACTCAAGGGCCGAGGTAGTGGAAGTCGAGAGTTCCAAGCTTAGAAAGGACTTGATCGAGGTGATGGATCTGGCCAACGATGCTAAGGCCAAGCTAATGGAGGTTACTGATCAGCTAAGGATGGAGAGGATGCTTATTGTTCAGAAGGACAAGGAAATTGCCTTGATGAAGCTGAATATCTCTAAAGAGCGTGAGAAGGCCGTGGCTAATTTTCAATTGTCCCAAGCTTTTGGTATCCTTACATTTGACGAGTTTTTCAAAGGTTTTGAGCTTCTACAACGGTGGACAATAAAGCATCATTCTGAGGCCATTGATTATTCCTATCTGGACTTTAAGGCCATTGACAAGGAGATGATGGCCGACAAGGAAACTGATCGAGCTTGAGCTAATGAACAAGCTAGGGTGGAAGGTGGCAACAAGGAAGAAGGCCCTGAGGAAGCCCCAGTTGATCCTCCTATTGACCCTGCTGCTGATCTTGTTGCTGACCCCGCTGTTAACCCTGCCACTGATCTTGCCATTTGAAGTTTTATATTTGTTCTGTTTTATTTTTGGTTTGCCCTTGCTTTAGGGTTGGTTCTCATCTATCTTTTGACGACGAGTTTAGTTTAAAACAATTTCTTTTATTTTTGTTTTTTTCTAAACAATTTGGAGCTTTGTATGCTCATAATCTAGGAAATACTTTTAATTTATTGACGTTCTTCATTGCATGCTTTATTGACGACTTCTCTGAGAGTTTCGTTGTTATTTCTATGCTTGTCAGTTTTTATACTTGCGAGTTTGAATATGTGTCTCTCCTTTGCAAGGTTGGATCATCAATATGATTTCACTCTTTGGTTTTAAACATTGTGGGTTTTGATCATATGACATTTGTTCTTGTGATAAGCTTTAGCCATCAACCTGAGTTAATCCATTGGTTGCCGACTTTATGAATTTTTATCAACATTACTTATCCTGGTTTTAGGAATTTAGTCATCATTATGATTATATTTACTTGTTTTTAACCTTACAAAATTAAGCAGACATGAGCTACTCTTGCTTTATGATAATCGTACTTGTTTACATTGTGAATTTGGTCATACAACTTATTCTTGTTCTAAGAATCTGGTCGTCATAATGACTATGTTTGTGAGTTTTTAACCTTATGAATTTAGTCACATGACTTGTTCTTTTTACAAGAATTAGGTCAGCTTAATGACTGTACTCGTTGGTTCTTAATCTGGTGAATTTAATCCTCTGACTCGCTCTTACTTTAAGAGTTTGATAGTCATAATGAGTGTACTAATTGGTGTTTAACCCGGTGAATTTAATCATATGGCTTACTCTTGTTTTAAGAATTTGATCAGCATAATGATTGTACTTGTTGTTTTTAACCCTGTGAATCTAATCTTATGACTTACTCTTACTTTAAGAATTTGATCGTCATTATGATTGTACTCGTCGATTTTTAACCTTGAAAATTTGATCAAAATGACTTACTCTCGCTTCAAGAATTTGATCGTCATAAAGATTATACAGATCAGTTTTTAACCTTGTGAATTGGCCAAAATGACTTACTCTCACTTCGAGAATTTGATCATCATTATGATTGTACTCGTTTGAATTTAACCTTATGTGACAACTTTTGTCTGTTATTGAGGACTCTTATCATCTACATGGTTTTACTCATTTGGATTTTCAACGAATCTCTTGTTTTGGACATTCGACCTTGGTGAAGTCAACATAATGTTTTTCAAGAAAACACATTTATTTATTTGAGGGAGCCCGTTAGCTTGTCCCTTTTTTCTTTCCTACTTACAAAACAATTCAGCACAGGAAAATTGGAAACACTGCTTAACTAACAATAACACCTCTTGAGGTGTTCTACATTCCATGGACGAGGTAACCGTTTACCATTAAGTAATTCGAGGTAATAAGTTCTCCTTTTGGTTGATGATTGTGTATGGACCTTCCCAGGTTAGTTTCAACTTTCCTTGCGTTTGGTCTTTAGTGGCTTCTATTACTCTATGTAGCACTAAGTCTTCAGGCTTGAACCTTCTGAGCTTGACCCTGGTCATGATACTTCATCATTTTTTGCTTGTATCTCATCATTCTCCATAGGGCGTCATCTCTAACCTCATCTATACAATCAAGGTCTAACCTACAGCTTTCGTTGTTGGTCTTTTTGTCAAAAGGTTCTCTTTTGAGGCTGGACAGACTGACTTCCATGGGGATGACTACTTCCATGCCAAAAGCTAGTTTGAATGGGGTTTCTCCTGTAGGAGTTCTTGCTGTTGTCCGGTATGCCCATAACACACCATGAGTTTTTCTGGCCATGCCCCCTTTGCCCCTTCAAGTCGGACTTTGATGACCTTCAACAAGGCCCGATTTGTTACATTTGTCTATCCATTGGCCTGGAGGTGTCTAAAGGAGGAGAAATGGTTCTTAATTCCTAGCTCGTGGCAGAAATCTTTAAATTTGGAGTTATCGAATTGTCGTCCGTTATCCGAGATGATGATCCTTGGAATTTTAAACCTGAAAATGATGTTTTTCCAGACAAAGCCTTGGATGTTTGCCTCCATGATCCTGGCAAGGGGTTCTGCCTTGACCCACTTGGAAAAATAATCAATTGCAACAAGTAAGAATCAATTTTGCTTTTTACCTTGTTGGAGTGGTTCGACGATGTCTATTCCCTATGTTGCAAATGGCCATGACGAGGCAATGCACGTCATATTCTCTATAGGATTCCCTGAATATTTTCAATGCGTTGCCATTTGTCACATTTCTGGACTAGGGAGTCTGCATCTTTCTACATTGCTGGCCAGAAATACCCGGCTCTAAAGACCTTATTTACCAACAACCTTGGACCCGAGTGGTTTCTGCAAATTCCTTCGTGAATTTCTTTGAATGCATAGTTTTCTTCTTGTGGGTTTAACCACTGAAGGTATGGTAGTGCTTACCCACATTTGTATAACTAGACATTAAGAATGGTGAATCTCGCTGAATGGACCCTAGTTCTTCTAGCTTTGTCAGGATCTTCTGGTAACTTCCTCACTTGGATGTATGAAAGGATTAGAGTCATCCAAGTGCCTTTAGACTCTACCTGTAGAGCTTGAATCTCTTCAATACTGGGCTTTGTTTGTACTTCAATCATCAAGCCTTCGTCATGAGTCTGATATTTTGACGAGGCTATCCGAGCAACCTCATTTGCTTTTGAATTCTCTTCCCTTGGCACTTGGATGAATTTAATTTTGTCAAAATGATTAGCCATCTGGATTGCTAATCTTTGGTACTTCTGCATTCATTCCTCTTTTGCTTCATACTCATGGTTCACTTGTCCAACAATAAGCTTGGAGTCACTTTTGACCACTAAGCTTTTGACACCAAGAGTTTTGGCAAGTCTTAAGCTAGTGAGTATTACCTCATATTCTACTTCATTGTTTGTGGCTGGAAATTGAAGTTGTACTCCATATTTGAGGATGTCCTTGTCAAGAGATATCATGATGACTTCTACGCCTCCTAGTTCTTTGACAGATGATCCATCAGTGTGAACCATCCTAAAATGCGTTTGGTTGTCACCTGAAAAAGTGAATTCAGTAACAAAATTTGCTAATACCTGGGCTTTGATTGCTAACCGGGGTTTGTACTCGATGTCGAAATGACTAAGTTTGATGGCCCATTGCACTAGTCATCCAACTACGTCTGGCTTATTCATGGCCTTCTTGATGGGTTGATCTGTCATTACGATGATTGGATGTGCTTGGAAGTATGGACGAAGCTTCCTTGATGCTATGATAAATGCAATTGATACCTTCTCTAGACGAGGGTAATTTGCTTCTAAGCCTTGGAAGGCTTGGCTTGTGTAATACATTGGTCTCTACACCCTGTTTTCTTCCCTAATTAGGGCTGAGCTCACAACTGTCTGAGATACTGTAAGATACATAAAAAGGTCTTCTCCTTTTACTGACGGCCTTAGGAATGGTAGTCTCATCAGGTACTCCTTCGAGTTTTTGAAAGTTATCTCACATTCCTCAGTCCACTCGAAAGCTTGCTTGAGTGTCTTGAAGAAAGGAAAACATTTGTTGTAGCTTTTGACACAAACCTGTTAAAAGCAGCGACCCGTCCCGTTAATCTTTGAACTTCTTTCACAGTCTTGGGTGACGTAATTTCTAAGATGGCCTTTGCTTTCTCAAGATTGGCTTCTATTCCTCTTTGGGACACCATGAAGTCAAGGAATTTTCCTAAGGACACTCCAAAGGAACATTTTGCTGGATTAAGCTTCATCTTGTACTTTCAGAGTGTGTTGAAGGTCTCTCTCAGGTCGTCTAGATGTTCTATGTTTGTCTTACTTTTGATAAGCATATCATTGACATAGACTTCTACATTCAGGCCTATTTAATTATTAAACATTTGGTTTACCCACCTTTGGTATGTGGCTCCGGCATTCTGTTGCCCAAATGGCATCACTTTGTAGCAATAGAGTCCCTGGCAGATGACAAACATTGTATTCTCCTGGTCTTCTTCGCTCATGCGAATTTAGTTGTATCCTAAAAAGGTATCCATAAATGTTAGCAGTTCATGCCTGCCGTTGAATCAACTAACTAGTCGATCCTTGGCAAGGGGAAGCTGACTTTTGGGCACGCTTGGTTGAGGCCTATGAAATTAACACACATCCTCTATTTCCCATTCTGCTTCTTTACCATGACGACATTAGCTAGCCACTTTGGATAATAGACTTCTCAAATGAAACCTGCAACTAGAAGCTTGTCTACTTCGTCCATAATAGCTTTGTTTCGCTCGGGGGCGAATGCTCGTCATCTTTGCTAGACAGGCTTCTTCTTTGGATCAATGTTTAGACGGTGTTTTATGACACTTTCGTTTATACCAAGCATGTCTTCATGAGTCTAGGAAAATACATCTAGACTTTCCTTTAAGAAGGATATGAGGTCGTTTGCTACTGTTGAAGGCAGAGTCATTCCTATCTTGGTGATTTTGGATGCATCTCTTTCTACCGGCTCCACGGTCTTCAACACTTCTACTGGTTCTTGTTGCTTTTCTTCCACTATCCAGGTATGGTTTTCTTTCCTTACAAGTACTGCTTGATAGCACTCTCAGGCTAACACTTGATCTCCACGAATCTCTCCTATCTCATGTTCAATTCAAAATTTGACTTTAAGACAATACTTCGAAGTAGCAGCTTTCAGACGATTAAGAGTTGATCATCCTAAAATGACATTGTAGGATGAGGGACAATCGACTTTAAGAAATTCGATATTTCTTATCACTTGTGCAGGGTAGGTTTTACCTGTGACAGATAAAGAAATGATCCATTTTCGATAAACTCAGTCTCCACTAAAACTGACCAAGGGAGATTCAAAAGGATGGAGCCTTTTTGGGTCAATCTTCATTTGTTAGAAGGCCGTCATATACATGATGTCTGTCGAGCTCCCATTGTCGACCAACACTTGACGAGTGTTATATCCCTCTATTGCGAGCATAATCACTAATGGGTCATCATAGGGTTGTTTCACTCCTCTGGCATCGTGTTCCGAAAACACAATGTCCTCTATTCCAGTCCTACACTTCATCATTGGGTGTCCTGCATGAACACTATCAACCTGTCTTTGGTGAGCTCTTTGTAAAGATTTGAAAGATCCTCCAATGACGAGTCTTCCAGTAATCATTATTATCTCTCCGACAGTAGCCCTAGAATTGTACTCGTCATCTTTCCTGATGCCTGCTTGCTTGGGCTTTTCTTCTGCCCTGTGGTGATGATGGTTCTTTTTCACGAACTTCTATAATTTCCCTGTCTATATCAAATCTTCGATTTGCCCCTTTAGATCTCTACATTCTTCAGTAATGTGGTCGTGATCTTTGTGGAACCAACAATACTTATTTTGATCTCTTCTGTGTGGTAGTGAAGTCAAAGGCTTCGGCCACTTCAAGCTTGGATCGTCCTTGATCTGCAGCAAAATGTTTTCCATGGGCATGTTTAGAGAGGTTAAGTTTACCATTTTCTTCAAAAGGCTTGAACTTTCCTTTTCGTTCTTCTGATTAGGGGAGCAATCCTTCTTTTCTTTCTTCTTATGTCAAGGTTCATCAATGCCGTCTATCTTTCACTTGTCATTCATTTCCTTTTCTGTCAATGCATCTTCTCCATTCATGTACTTTTGAGCTTTGAAAATGAGATTCATCATTGTTGTTAGTGGAGTTTTGGCCAAGGAAAAGTGTGAGAGACCGCGCCCCCGGTCCCTTTTTTGGATGTTTGGCCAATCCCACATAAATGGGTGGAGTAGTGTTATTGCCTCTTAGAATGGAGGTTCAACTGATTATATTTTCCCCTTTAGATTAAGGGTTTTACAATGGAGTCACCACTTATTTAATTATTGGAATAAATAAGAAAACCAAAATTGAAAAATTCCTCATTTTATTGATTTGCAAATGAATTTACATTGATCATAAGAAATTACATGGCTTTGGTCCTAAATACAATCTAAGATAAAGTACATGGCTTTGTTTCCTAGTTATAATCTAGAAATTGAAAATTACATGAATAAGCATTGATCTATCAACCCTTGATCTAAGCTCGGAGGCTATATTACAAGATGGGAAGGTATTAGGCACCCATCTTGCCCGGTGAAACCGGTCTTCTAAACTATGGTGGCTAACATTCATATCATATCATTCAATATGTTATCAATTAATTTGCATGTTGAATTTAATGTGTGTGCATGTGATATACCCTAATTTAATTTATTAAGCATTGCATTTGGATTGAAAAATTAATTCTAATGAATGTGTACGGATTGTGATATCCTAGATTCAAGGATTTGAAAGAATTATGAAACAAACATCTTTTTCATATTTTTTATGTGGATTTAAGATCAAAGCTAGTGTTATACATGAACAAATGATGAAAAACCAAGAACATGTGAAGAACACATAAGAACAATCAAACATATTCAAGGAATTTAAATAAACACTAGCATGCTCTAATCCTAAATTAACATTATAGCAACATGAAAAACGAGTTAAGGATAGAAATTCTACTTGCATGCAAGATCCACACGGTGGAGGAGGAGGCTCTTGGTGGAAGTCCTAAGGGTGGAGGAGAAAAGAAGACCTAGGAGAGGGAGAGTAAGTCTCACTTAATACCTTGAGTTTCAAGAAGACCAACATATGACAAGACTACTTTATTTCACTAGAATTCAAGAGAGGAGAAGAGAGGAGGTTTTTTGTGTGCATGGGAATGGAGGAGATGGAGGGTTTATATAGTAGTGGTAGAGAAAATATGATGGAAGGTCATTTAATGAGAGTTGACAAAGGATCAAAAAGAATCATGAACCTAAACCTTATTTTATACTTTGGGGAAATCTAGTGCATTAAATGTAGAGATTGGTGGGAGTGAGGAGCAAGCAAAATTCGATGTTCCTATAGCTACTATAACAGGTTGCAGAGCCAAATTCAAAAAATAATATCTTGCTCAATTCTGATTGGAATTGTCTTGTTCTTATGCTCAAAGTGAAGCCCCAGATGTCTAGTTTCTAGAAAAATTAACCTCATTCATAGATTCAAAATATTCTGAGAGATATAAACAAAATAGTGAGTAGAGGTTATTTGTTAAAAAATAATTTCAGCATAATTAATATTAATAGGTCCCAAATTAGTTTCCAATTAACATTAATAGGCTTAATTGATTCCAAATTTACCCTAATTAAAAAGATAATTACACAAATTACTCATTGAATAATTAATATTTGACTATCTAATTAATTAAGTGTGTGCAACCTTACTATAAAATGTAGTCCTAGCTAATCAAATCATGACACGTCATTAATCTTAAATTAATTATAATTATAACCAATTGTAATTAATTGTTCATAATCACATATAGTCGGACTCAATTTATGATAGTGCATCTCGGCCATTAAAATTTGATTTGATGATAACTTTCAATCTGATGGTCCGATTAGGACTTATGACCAGTCAATTTGATCGTTACAATATCAAGATCATTATCATGAAATGAAATTAAGGATCTAATGGCCACAATTAAGATGCCTATTTCCAAGGTGAAATTACCCTTTTACCCTCCATGTGAGGTTAAATGCGAGTTGCAAAATGGGGTGTCAACAGAATGCCCTTCATTGATAGAGCTTGAAAAGCGAATGTCAATGTATGAAAAAGACACCAAACTTTGCAATCAATATTTAACCGTGGTGAATGTATAATGAATGCAGATCAAACTGTGGACTGAATCTCAAGGGAGATTGCCTATATACCTCTTGGTGGGAGGATCAGGTCCAAACGTAGTTTATGCATGCATCTTTTTTTTTTTTTTTTTTGATTGAATAAAATATGAGTATAAGACATGCTTACCTAAGGCCAAGAAAAAATGGAGATTTCGGTCATGCTTCCCAAAGGTTCAATGGATTTGAATTTTGGACATGCTTCGCAGAGGTCCAACGAATTTGAAATTTGGATGTGCTTCCCAAAGGTCCGATGGATTTGTGGAAAGCGATATTTATGCCAATGTGTATGGGTCCTTTACCCTAGTTCCTGTAAAATAAATATTTTCAATTAGTAACAAAGTTATTTATTGAAAGAAATTTGACATACCTACCCAATGTCCCTAGTTTGGGGCATGTTGCAATGCTTGGATGAGTTTCGAGATGAATACTTTAATGTTAGGCTTGCTTTTTTGTGCGGCTATCACCTCTTTGGTTTAGAAATATAAGAGAGCTACTATAGATCCTACGGATTTTAGGAGAACTAAGGTTAATCTCTTGAAGGTAGGAGAGCTACTATCGATCCTACAGTGTATAGGAGACCTAAAGTCAATCCTACAGGTTTCGAGAGAACTAAGGTTAAACCTTTGGAAGTAGGAGTGCTATTGTCGATCCTACAATATATAGGAGAACTAAGGTCGATCCTATGAGTTTTATGAGAACTAAGGTCGATCCCTTGAAGGTAGAAGAGCTACTGTCGATCCTACAGTGTATAGGAGAACTAAGGTCGATCCTATGGGTTTCGGGAGAACTTAGGTTGATCCCTTGAATGTAATAGAGCTACTGTCGATCCTACAGTGTATAGGAGAACTAAGGTCAATCCTATGGGTTTTGGGAGAACTAAGGTCGATCCCTTAAAGGTATGAGAGTTACTATCGATCCTACAGTGTATAGGAGAACTAAGGTCAATCCTATGAGTTTTTGGAGAACTAAGGTTGATCTCTTGGAGGTAGGACAACTACTATTGATCCTACAGAGTATAGGAGAACTAAAGTCGATCCCTTGGAGGTAGGAGAGCTACTGTCGATCCTATAGTGTATAGGAGAACTAAGGTCGATTCTATGGGTTTCAATGAGAACCAAGGTCGATTCCTTGGAAGTAGGAGAGCTACTATCGATCCTGCAGTGTATAGAAGAACTAAGGTCGATCCTATGAGTTTTGGGAGAACTAAAGTCGATCCCTTGGAGGTAGGAGAGCTACTGTCAATCCTGCAGTGTATAGGAGAAATAAGGTCGATCCTATGAGTTTTAGGAGAACTAAGGTCGATCCCTTGGAGGTAGGAGAGCTACTGTCAATCCTACAATGTATAGGAGAACTAAGGTAAACCCTATAAGTTTCGGGAGAACTAAGGTCAATCCCTTGAAGGTAGGAGGGCTATTGTCGATCCTATAGTGTATAGCTATTATCTAGCTATATGAGAGTGCATAACGGGTCCTTCACTTTGATTCCTGCAAAAATGAAAGTTTCAATTAGCAATGGTCATTACAAGAAATTGGAAGTACTTAGCCAAAGTCCCTAGTTTGGGGCATATTCCATGCTTGGATGAGAGTTGAGTTAATTTTGAAGTTGCAACCATTGGGGAATATGGAAGAAGATCATGGTCCGTCATCCTTTGTTCTTGCAAAAATGCTTTCTTTCTCTAGCTTGTTAGAAAGTCATCGGAGTGGCGTTCGCCAATGGTTCTCCGATGAATTATGTACCTCTTAATGACTCTTTTGGCTGTTTAAGTAAAGTCTGTCTGAGCTTAAATGGAGGTTTGATTAGCTCATAATTGGCCTTTCTAACCATTGGAGCTCATCGGTTACAAGACTATTGATGGTTTGGCCATTAATGCTGTAGGTCATCTTCTCATATGATGGCCTTGTTGACCTTTTGCTCATCCTCTATATGAACGAGTTCGTGGACTGAAGGTTTGTCAGCTATATGACAAACTGGTAATTTTGGTAATCGTCAATTACTTCAGTAAATACTAAATAATAAACAACATTATATTCTTCACCCACTATAAGTCCATATAGAGTTTAAAGTACTATTTTCCTTATAGAAGTTGCTTTGTTAAAAAGACATGTTGCATAAAATTAATGAAGACCTTAAGGCGGGCTTGAAGTTTTCTAAGAATCAATGGGAAATCATAGCTAACTTTTTTATAAATTTGATATAGAATTTAAAAATATGGCGTTCACTTGATAATAATTGCTTTTTACTATTAATTTAAGACATCAATTAATTTTTTTTTATTTAAAAGCACATAGCCTAAGTACTTATCTCTAAGGCCATGAAATTTTTAGACTCGTACAGAAAATGATAAAACCTCACCGGAAGTGTAATATCTCTATAAGGTAGATATTAAAATTTCAGTGAAATTATTTTTTGAAAAATTATGGTACCAAGTACAATTAATGTTATATATATCTTCTTGGAATTTTGGCATATCAAATGTACTTAAATAATAGATTACAATTGTTCCTAAAAAAAAATTTACAATTCACTCCATCAGTATGACCATATACTACAATTTATCAATGTAAGTTTTGAAAGTGACTGTCAGGTTTGCTTCCAACATCTGGCTTCATCTACTGATTATGTTCCATGGAGAATTAGTAATATTTTGTAGGAAACGAAGTATTTAGCTAGTTTAGTTCCATCTTTTTCTTCAACTAGGTTCCTAGAAAGGCTAACAAGGCTGCTCATATTCTCAGCCATTGGTCCCTTTCAAATAAATTTTTTGGCTTCTTTGATCCCAGTTCAAAACTCTTCCTTCTGTTTTGGATGTAATCAAGGAGGATACTCATTTTGTATCTTGTTTTTGTTAATCAAAGTCTTTATTCCAAGCACACACACACACAAAAAAAAAAAAAAGGACCATACTACAACTTAATCTATAAACTTTCAATGCTTCCTATAATTTGAATTGAAATGAAATATTTAGGGTTTTATCAAAAATAAAACTACAAAAAATGAGATTATTTACTACGTTTTCTCTAGCAGGAAAAATGCTACAAAAAGAATTGATTCGGTAACATTTGTTACAGCCACTACCGTATCGGCCCTATTAGAGTGTTCTGGGCCTAGATTGCTATTCGAACCCAAGACTTTTGTGGTAATTCATAGACCGCTACATTAGGCATAGTTTTTTTTTTTTTTTTTTTAAGTCGGCCTCAAAAAAAACCCCTCAACAAGTGCCCCCTTCTTCATCTTCATTTTCTTCCCCAACACAACCCCCCCCCCCCCCCCCCCCCCCCCCTCCCACTTGCCCCAAACAAATTCCTCTCAAAATTTTAAAATTTTCTCAAAACTCTCACTTTTTACACTCTTGACGATAAAACCCCTCCCCCTTTTGCCACCACCAATCATTGAGTTTTCTAAAGTCATATTAGTTGCCTATGTCTAATTAATTTTATTGCCAAGCCTAAGTTAGTAAAAAAAAATCTTCTTTTTTTTTTCTCTCTACTCTACAAAATCCCCTCACTTTCTATTCATTTTCAATATAAACAATTGACTTAAATATACAAACAAATAGTTTGTTAGTTCCATGTCATTTTTTTTTTAAACTAATATTTGAGTCATTTGTTACGCTAACATTTTTCATTTAACACTTAATAGCAGAAACCAAATTAACACAACAATAAAAATTTAAGAACCAAATTAACATAAGGTGTAAAGCATAAAAAAAAAATACATAATTTACCCAAATTAACCTAAGGTGTAAAGCATAAAGACGAATACACAGTTTACTCTGTTCATTTTAGGCCAAAATTGGGAATTAAGCCCAATTTGGGAACTATTCAGTTAGTAACCACTGTTGCCAAAGTATATATCTTAATAACATCTCGAGCCTCAGAGGCTCGATTTTGGGCTTATAAACCGAGTCTCTAAGACTCGGTTTTTGTGATCTGATGAGGTCCGACGTGGACTTTTTTCCACGTGGAAATCGAGTCTCTAAGACTCGATTTCTAAGCCGACCAACATGGCGATGTGACGTGGTGATCTGGGTGTGACGTGGCTGGAAGACCTGGAAACCGAGTCTCTAAGACTCGATTTCTAATAGGGGCTTTTTTTCAAATTTAACGCCTCTCACTCACTCTCCACTCTCACTTTCACTCTCACCCTCTCTCTCGCACAGACCAGACCACCCTCTCCGCTGTCACTCACCATCTTCTCCCACCTAATCTCATGCTCTCACTCACCGTCTTCTCTCCTGCGATACGCTCACTGTCTTCTCTCAAGTAAGCACCTCTGAGCGCCTTCCTCAATCACCCTCTCCACTCTCACTCACCGTCTTCTCTCACTCACCATCTTCTCTCACTCATCGTCTTCTCTCAGACTTCACTCTCAGTCTCCACTATTTCTAATTCATCACCTTCGTCGAAATAGTTGATAAAGCTACAGCGAGGTGTACAGAGAAACTTTGGTTGCCGAGAAACAGTGGGAAAAATCACTGTTTGATAAAGCTACGCGGTCTCTCAAAACTAAGGAAAAAGGTGAGTCGCTTTATGCATCTAGAATTTCACAGTTTGGTTGCTGAGAAACAGTGGGAAAAATCAAAGAAACTATGGTTTGAATTCATTTTTTTTTTTTCTATTTGGTTTCTATATTGAATTTCTAATGGAACTGTTAGATTGAAGCTTTATTTTTTTTTGAGATTGAAGCTTTATTGGTCAGTTATGGTAAATATGTTACTAAGATTGAAGCTTTATTGAATTTCTAACTGGGTTGTTGAGGTTTTAATTTTTAGTTGTTTTGTTTGGAAAAAATTTACTCTGTAATTTATTAGACACATTGGAGATGGAAGAACAATTTAGAGACTTTATATGGTAAAAATACTGTGAGTGCCAATTGCCCTTACCTGTACAGACATATGTGATTCTATAGGCCAAAGCTCGAAGAGCATAGGAAGTAAATTGTGTTCAAATAGTCATAGACCCCCACATCATTTATATTTATATTTGATGTTCCTTACACTTTTTATTAAACAAACAAAACAACAAAAAATCGTGGTCATGAAGTTTGGTCTAATGAAAAGCAAGGGAAAAAATGACAAAATGAACACACCAGGATACAGAAAACTGATGATATCAAAATCTGTTGGTGATTAGAATAGTCTATTATTACAAACCTTACACATTTGAACAGTATTGCAAAGAAGATAAGGCATCATGAAAAAATTGAAGTTCTAAATTCGTAAAATATATTAATGTGTTCATTTGCAGTTAGGTGACATTAGTTTTTGAAGATAGAGACCTTTAAAAGTTGGAAAGGTAGATTTTGCAGGTAATGGTAAAACGGTACACTGGCATTAAATTATGTCATTATAACTAGAGTCTTTTGGCATATATGCATTTAAGCCAACGTACATGAATTTTTATGAGTTCTGAGGTAGTTAAGTGGCATTTCTACTATTTTTTTTTTTTTTAAAGTGGCATTTCTCTACTGAATTAATTATTTTAAAATAAACTCTGTGCATAATGATCATTTTAATTCTATTATCATCCACTATAATGCTTCCTTTGAAATTGATGTAAAAGAATGAAACTTATTAAAATGTAGCATTAGGGAAATGCTTACCTTTTCTTTTGGTTGGCTGTAATATTGCTAGTAGTAAACTAGGTGGGTTTTGGTGTAGCTTGTTTGAAAGCTACAGTGGGAGCTATTTTGCAACTCCTCCTCTCATGCTCCAACACTAGTTCTCCAGCAAACTAGTCAAGCTTCTCGAAATTACTTTGCTCTCCAAGCCTCTTGCCTCCAAAGAGCACTGACTCAACATTCTTCTGCTTTAGCATCTCCTCTGCTAGTCCTATGAGCATCTTTACATTGCTGGGACTTGGGTCTGTATTCACATTAAGCCCACACCATCCCTCGCTTAGCCCATTTGCCTGCCAAACCACATTTACGACTCATTAGGGACTTAAATAGTTTTGCCAACTTGTTTGGTTAAAATCACTTTTTGTCTAACATTTAAAGCAATTAGGTTGGCTAAATGCACACTCTAGCAACTAGAATTTGGATAATGACATTCAAAGATAACATCATTTACATGTGACATTAGGACAGGATACAAAACTTATTCACACTTAGCTGAGTTTTTTCTGCAAATTAAAGCCAGTTATAATTTGCAATTTTTACTAGTAGAACCAACATATATTTTATTATTCATTGGCATTGTTGATTTCGTATTGCATTACTACTGTACTTGGTTTTTCCATGTGTAGATTGAAGGATACATCCATTTGTTGAGGCGTCACCCAGTGGGCACGGAGGACCACAAGGACATTACTGATGTGCTGAAGGCAATGCAGGAGATTGGCCATGTACAACCTCCGGACCCTGAGGCCCCGAATGAGGAGGCAGCTACTCCTGTGGTAGCGGCTACACACAGGCCAAGCACTACTGAAAGCCCAAGCACGAGCACAGCTCCTGCCGGACGTCCGCCTGTTTCTACCCCTCAGGTTGTCCCTACCCCCGATCCCTCTCCACCCACCCCACATCCATCCTCTAGGCCCACCATCCATTCACCCATCCCACATCCACCCCTTAGCCCCACCATCCCTTCACCCACCCCACATCCATCCTCCAGTCCCACCATCCCTTCATCCATCCCACATCCACCCCCTAGCCCCACTATCCCTTCACCCACCCCACATCCATCCTCCAGTCCCACCATCCCTACATTCATCCCACATCCACCCCCTAGCCCTACCATCCATTCACCCATCCCACATCCACCCCCTAGCCCCATCATCCCTTCACCCATCCCACATCCACTCCCTAGCTCCACCATCCCTTCACCTATCCCACATCCACCCCCTAGCCCCACCATCCATCCAACCACCCCACATCCATGTCCTAGGTCTGACATCCGTCCACCCACCCCACGGTCATTTCCTGAGCCATCACCTATTCCATCCTTTTCCTTGGGTATTGATCCAACCCCTCCTGACATGCAGCATGAACCACCCTCCCACAGTACGTCCACTAGCCCTTCTTCGGGCATCCACCCACCACATGTTCAAGTTGAGCAGGCTGTTGGGTTACCTGCAGTGGCCGAAGGTCGGCTGAAACGCATATCGAAGGCACCTCCTTGTGGGATAGGGGGGCACAAACATAGACACCAAGCTGGGCCCAAGGCATCTGACGAAGGACATGCAAGATCTCCTCCTCATTATACGAGAAAGTGTAAGGTTCAAAAAAGATAAGTCAAATGATACCTTATTCCCTTGTAAGAGTGAAGTGGAGGGTGAGGTTGTGGGTTTAACATCCACTAGTTGCATGGTTGCATGAATAACTTACCAATAAGAATAATAAAAAATTATAGTGAAACAATGTACAAAGCTTGATGTGAAACAACATACTTTATTCCCAATGCTATTCCTTTTTTTCATATTTCAATTTGGTGTTATAGGCTCGAGGATATTATTATTGTTTTCAATATGGTTTTAACGTACATTATTGGAACTAGGTGAATGACACAGTTGGGACATTAGTTAGAGGTGGATATTCCAACAAGGATATTGTTGTAGCTGTTATCTCGGAGGTAGATATTGGGTTCCCTCTTCAAAATGCGTCTTTTCTGTAAGTTTTTTTTTTTACTACTAATAGGAGTTCTTGTGTTTTATGCTCCTTCTTTCTATAAAATTGCAGTCCTTTGTAAAGCATAACTCTATGTATGCAGATTGCTTGCTATATCCATTCTAAGTACAGGGCCAGGCTATCCCATACCTATACCAAAATCAGTAAAAACAAATTCTGTATAATCATTACATATCTTGTATTTTTTTTGTTACTATATAGTGATCATTCTCAAGGCTGTTTTTCAATCTTATTTATGAAAACATTGCAAAATGCCTTATGGTTTTGGATCTGTTTTTGGTTTCTTCAGCCAAGATCATGTCAAAGTTAGGGACTTTGTCATTAAAGAGTAATTTTTTTGGGGTAAATACTACTATATCTTCAAATAATGATAGACAGTTTAGTATCTGAATTAACAGAGTAATTTTTGTATTTCATCCTGATTTTATTTTAGTATCTGAATTAAGAGACTAATTTTTGTATTTCATCTTGATTTTATTTCAGCCTGAGGTGACTTCAGCTTGGCAGACACCTGCTGCTAAGAGTGGCAATGCAGATTAGGAGTTGGCATTGGTGGAAACAGCTAGCAATCCTTCGAATCAGAAAGCTGCATTGGCCTGTGGGTTGGATCCGTTGTTGTTGAATGGAATGTATGATCAGGGGGCAATGAGGCAGCATGTGAGCACTACTCATGTGGAGGGTTTTGCTCCTGAGGTGAGTTAAATTAGAAACCTTTACTAAAATGCATCCCATCTTCCCAAGTAGAAACAAATGATATCTGAAGACGTGAAGGATCAACCATATTTTCCCAAGTATTTGCGTAGAATGACTCGACAGGAGGTGCGTAGGCAGTGGTCGTATTTGTATCATGTTGGACGCCAATATCATCGTCTGCATTACCTTCATCATGGTACTCCATATTTTCCTCTTCAAAATTGGGAACGAGTTCATGGTCATCCACATCCCTGTCAAAGTCGACTTGCTTAATCCTCTCTTCGTACTCATCCATATCATCAATATTTTCACCATTATACGCAGCATGATCTTCGTCTTCGTCTTCGTCTTCGTCTTCCTCCCCTAAATGTGTCTCTTGAGGTTGGAGTGTTTCACCAGTATTGGCAGCATAAACTTGAGATGGAAGCATATAACTTCCCATTGTATAGTCTCCCATTGTATTGTATCCATCATCTAGGGCTGTAAATTGTAAAGATGTTGTTGTTTGTTGCACCTCCTCAGTATCAACTTCTGCAAGCGGCTCCAAACTTACGTTCAACTCAGCAGCATTTACTTGGGGCATTTTATGGATCCTATTAAACATGAGCTTTACATGTTTGTCTTCTTTGATCGTCATATACCCGTAATTTATCCGTTCATGAAGGACTTCTTGTGGGTAACGATAAATAATCTTTATGTCATAACAAGCAGAATTCAAATTCAATTCTTCCATTATTTTCCTCTTCAAATCATTCAACGTCTTCAACTTACGACGTATCATCATGTAGTAGCATTCGATACCCGGCCCTCTAAATGGAAATCCGTCAATCTCTTTAGGATTGACAAGGGGTCCACCATAGTATACATTTATATTAATATTCTTCAGAGATTGTGAATCTATTACAGTCAAGTGTAATATGTTAGTCACATATTTTATCTCTTTCATTTAACATCAATTGCAAAACCTTTTCTATCTACTCAAAGTTCAAAAATTACAACTTCTCACCCCACATTTGCATATACTCACCCCACATCACATACAAACACCCAATCATTATCATTTCATACTCAAACAAAAAAAAAATCACCTTAGACTCCAAAACTCAGCCCCATTGGGGGATGTAAATGTCGAATTCTAAGATTAAATACATCAAAAATAATTATGCAAATATGAAACTTGAAGAGATTCTCCATGAAGATACAGTTTTGATTCGAATCAAATCATTGCTACATAACCAATTAAGTTAATGAAAACCACATAAAGACACTTTTTTTTAATGTGACATGGATACATTTCTTTCCAAGCATGCATGAATATAGTGTTTCTGAGATGGATTTTTTTTTGTGTTTAGGACCTTACGAGTTCCTCGCTCATTGTTCACAAGGATACACTTGGCCTAAAAAAAATGTTCAGAAGCAGATCCCAATAAGGGACTCGAAAATGTAAAGCAGAGCTATTTTAGTGGTTGACTATAGCTCGTAGGAAATAAGTCTAGCTAAGTAGAGTTTTTTGAGACGTATAAAACTCTTCCTCTCATTTTTCATTTCTATTTATTTATCTTATGGTTTATGATTTTATTTTATTTCCTTTAATTTATTTATTTTACCCAATTGATAGGTTTTATTTACTATTTTGAATTCCATAATGACTTCTACTCAAATTGTCTTCGTATTTGACATTTGGAAAAACCAATCTTCAATATTTGTAATACATGTCTATAACAAATTATAAAAACCAAAAAAAATCACCTTAGACTCCAAAACTCACCCCCGTTAGAAAATTTCAAATCAGCTCTAACAAAAAATATAAATCAAAATATCAAACTAAACAACAATACAATCATTAAAAACCTAACAGTACAACATTAAAAACCTAGCAATACAAATATACCAACAATACATCTTAAATATATCAATCATTATTTCATACTCAAGCAAAAAATAATTAAAGACAAATTGGAGACCAAACGACAAAAGAAATTCATGATACATACCCATAAAAAAAACCTATACAATCAATGATTATAATTTCACACTCAAGAAAAAAAAAAAAACTAAAGACAAATATTAAAACCAAACAACAAAAGAAAATCATGATAAATACCCATGAAAAAAACCTATACAATCAATGATTATAACAACCAATAGCCACTAACAAATGAAACAGCCACTAACAAAACCTACGTCTTAACTATATACTACACTAGCAAAATCAACAGCCACTAACAACAAACAGCCTTATCTGACATGAGGATGTGCAAAATGTTAGCTTGTATGAGTGAGAGGAGGAGTGAGAGAGAAGACTACTACAATGAGTGTTGGTGTGTGTATGAGAGAGAGAGAGAGGGAGTGACCTGCTAACTCGAGAGACAGGGGGAAAAAAAAAAAACCAGACCCAAAAAAGAAAAAACCAGATCTATATATAGAAATATCACGTGAACTGCTAGCTTTTTTCAGCTTGGAAATCGAGTTTCTGAGACTCGGTTTTGGCTAGTAAACCGAGGCTTGAAGGCTCGGTTTTCATGTTATGAGGGGACCTGACGTGGAGCATTTTCCACGTGGAAAATGCTCCACGTCAGGTCCCCTCAGAACATGAAAACTGAGCCTCTGAGCCTCGGTTTACTAATACCGAGTCTTAAAGGCTCGATTTCCACATGAAAAATGCTCCACGTCAGGTCCCCTCAGAACATGAAAACCGAGCCTCTGAGCCTCGGTTTACTAGCCAAAATTGAGCCTCTTAGGCTCGAGGTGTTAGTATTTTATATTGTTTGAAAATTTGACCTATTAATTATATTGTTTGAAAAACGAAATTAGTTTTCCATTTTCTCACATTTTAGCCATTGAATTTGGGCCTTTTAGCCCATTGTCCTATTAGTATTATACTTCACGCACAGTATCGGTGTGTAGATAAAAGTTACTAAAGTTAAAACACTCTCTCTTTACGGTTTTACGAAGAGTTCACAGTTCTCTCTCTCTTTCTCCGGCGCTTCTCCTTTTATTCTGGATAGTTAGGTTGGTTTCGAAGACAATCTTGAAGATTTCATGCTCTAGGGTTTTCTTATCCGGGGTTAGGGTGAAGAAGATAAAGTCACCGGAGATAATACCGAGGGATTGGAGAGAGGCTTCAGGAGAGGACGCGTGGAGGTCGTATATACGGTTTAAGAAGAGATGAAGAGAAGAGGAAGAAGACAATGACTGAGAGGGTATTTGTTTGAGTTGTTGAAGAGTGGAGGAATTTGGGAGTTCGATTTTTAAGGTTTGTTTGTTTGGGAGTTCGATTTGGGTCTTCTGTTTTGTCTCGAAAGAAGTATTTTGAGCATTATTTTCTGAGGAGGGTATTGAGGGAAGAGTTGGGCAATGGTGTTCGTAGTGATCACAAGCTCATGGTGATTGCGGTCCACGCGGTTCTTTTGGAGTCCGGTTTTGTTGGGTTAGATTCGGTTTCGGGTATGCCTGTGGACCGGTTACATCTCCCGGATGTTTGGCCTTCAAAGCCATTCACCCTTTGCTACACTCTGCCTTATAGTGTTGCTGAAAGTGAAAGCATTGATTTGAAGTTTCAGCATGTGGGTCATTGCATCAATATTTATGGGTCCTTGCCTCAAGGTGGTTCGGGGTTGCACCGTGTGTGTTTGAATGAAAATAGGTTTGTGCCGGCTTTAGAATCCTTGTGGGCAGCAAATAGTGATTCCAATGATGAAATTAACAATCAAGAGGGGTATCTCGAAATAGAGGCTTTTGAATTTTGGAAAACTGTGAAGGATGAGATTGCATTGCCACTTTTGATTGATCTTTGTGAAATGGCTGGTTTGGTGCTGCCACCGTGCCTTATGCGCCTCCCTCCTGACCTTAAATTGAAGATTTTTGAATCTCTTCCCGTTGTTGATCTTGTCAAGGTGGGATGTGTGTGTTCTGAATTGCAAAATTTGTCTACCTCTAATGAGCTGTGGAAACAAAAGTTTGTTGAGGAGTTTGGAAACGGGACGGGAGCGAAGGGATGGATTCATTGGAAGATAAATTTTAAATCATTTTGGGAGCGCAAGAAGAAGAGGAAGAGGGAGAGGGAAGGCAGAATTTCGCGAGTATTTCCTCAGGTCCCAGTGCAAATCCCCCTTTGGAGACTATCGCCAATTTCCCTTATAATTTGGAATTATCCAAGGACTACTCCGGTGACTCAAAGTTTCTACAATCATGGTCCAGTGCTGGAAGTGAATCCCTTAGTAGAAATCATGAAGTTGTAGATTATGCTTATATATCAATGAGTCTTGTGCTCAGCCTACGAATAGAATTAAGGTTAGCTGACTCGCAGTAGTATAGTAACGTCTGAAAGTTTCAGTTGGTTTTGGTGTTTTGTGTTTATAGGATAGGACTCAAATTCCTGGTATAGAATTTTTATTTTTGATTTTATTTTAATGAGAAAAATGTTGAGTTTCTTCGTATTGGTATTTTTGCGTGCAAAGTTTGGTTGTAATTTACAGGCACGTTATTTGTTGATTTTTTATCATAATTTTCTTGTTGATATAAGGTGACTTGAAGTGATTTTGATGCATGGAGTTTTTAGTTTGATTTTAAGTGAATGATCCTGCATTTGTAGAAGTTCATGTTCAAATTCTCCCACCGAACCATCGAATCATTTTTTTTTTTAAAGAAAAAAAAAATACTAGGTAATAGCATGGGTTACAGAATTCATAGTGGGTGTGAGCATCAGGTTAAGACTCATTAATATTGATTGATTTGTACCCGATTGATGCCAATCGATGCTGATTGAAAGATTTGAGGGTAATTGAAATCTCAGATCTCATAAGACCTTCCCAATAATGTGTCCAGAAATTAAGACTACTCTCTATTCTTTAGCTTCTACTGGGGATGACAGTCTGTATTGGACTGCTCATACAATAGGAAAATCGATCTTAAAAGTGCCTACATTTAGCTACCAACAATGATAGCAAAGCTTTTCAATTCAATGGCCAATGGATTTGGAAAGTTAAATCCTTCCCAGAATTCAATCCTTTGTTTGTGCTCCACATAATGGCATTGCAGTGAAGGAATGTTTATTGTCAAAAGGAGTTGTTATTGATGTCACCTGTCCTCTATGCTAGAGAGTTGGAATCTATTCTCTATGCACTGTGGGACCCTGAGGCAACTAGGAACTGTTGGGAATGCTTGGGGGTTACTAGCAAGTAACAGAAACTTTTTTTCTCTGGTATTCTACATGAATGGCTCGGATCTTATAGCAAAATCGAAACTACTATGGCGCAAGCCTAGCTTCCTTGGAAAACTAACTCTCTTATCCTTTTTTTCCAAAACAGAGCTGTTGATGTTAATCTCCAGATAGAAATCAACCAAATGTGCCCCGAAATCTTTGTATTTTGCTCAGACTTATAGGATGCAAATTGACTAATAGGTTGTTAGAAGTTACAAGTTAGAACCATTAGCTGGAATAGGCATAGTACAGGATGGGCTAAAGTAAACACAAATGGGATTTAAGAGATGGCCTATTTGGTAGAGGTGTTTGAGTATTGTTGTTCAAAATAATGTGAAAATTGTGGTTAAGACAGTGTTGTGAAAACATGTATTTAAAGTACTCATAATGCAAAAAATGTGTTTGATATTATATTTTTAATAACATCTTTTCAAAAGTGAAAAAACATAATTATATATTTGATATTGTAGACACCGTATTTTGTATCCTTTATGACTTGGGCTCCCGTTCCTCAATGATGTTGAATTGTAAGACCCAAGGTTGGTTTGGGCCCAATCAGAAGTTAAATTGACTTGGGAAGTGTTAAAATGAAAAATATAACTTTTAATGAGCAAATAAATTAATTTTTGAAAAATAAGACCAAAAGAAACTCTCTCTATGTGCATGCAAGAATCAACTTACGCACATAGCTTTCTGCATACATACGCAGGCTCGATCTTGCACACGCATAGCGATTTCTAGAAACTATACAAGGTAAGTTTTCTGCATTAATGTTGAGATTTGGAACGAATCCCACATCGTCTGGGAGTCATTCTAAACCCCAATCTTCTGATGAGAATCAGCAAGCATTCAATGATCCATTACATGTTCCAATTGGGCCTATTACTAGAGCAAGATCCAAGAAGATCAAATAAGCACTTAAGGGGCTGATTCAAGAGATTTGGGCTGATTCAAGAGATTTGGGTTAATTCTAACGCAGGACACTCCAGGCGATGCCCAAAGGAAGATGAAGGTGTAATAAATTTAATTCAAGCTATTGATGGCTGATCTGGCTTAATTGGGCTTTATTTATAGCGTGGATTAATGGCTGATTGACTTTCCAACTCCAAATCAATTAATAGATATTTTTCCTAATTTAGATCTTCTAATTTTGGACCAGATCTACTTTAATTTTAGGCTTTTATTATTTAGAACGTTTTTTAGCTATTTTCTTATTTTGGATCTGCTATTTTCAAACCAAATCAGCTTTTATTTAGGGTTTTATTATTTAGTACATTTTTTATATTTTCTACATTCAGTCATACCTTATAAATAGCATATACTCAATGTAATAGAGAGAATTATTGAATAAAAATCAGAAAAAGGTGAGGCTTTGCTCTTCTCTTTGGTTCTTCAAGAACTGTGAACTTATCAGAGATTCCTCCTTGTGGCGTTCAAACTTTATATCTTTGGTTCGTGATTCAATTATAATCATTGGGTCAAGATTTGATACTTATACCTTTGGTTCGCGTTTCACTTATAAACGTTGGGTCAGGGTTTTTATCAAAATCTGAATTTTAGCTTTCTTAGGCAATATTCTAATATTATTTGTTGGGTCTCAAAGTGTGTTAATTGAGGTTCGCATCATTTGGTATCAGCGCCAGGTTTCAAAAATAAATTTTCTATCCTTTTATCTTTTGTTTCCTGTTATCATCCTATCTTGTTCCTTTTGTATTCTTTATTCCTCGTTCTTATCTTGTGACGTGCATTAAGTTAAAATCGTGCACCAAGCTCCCAGGAAAAAAAAAAACGTGAAAAAAAAAAAGAAAAAAAAAAAGAAAAAGAAAAAAAAATTTTAGTTTCAGTTCTCTCAGACCAAAATATTATTTTCTTTTGTCCTATTTTCTTTTATTTTTGTTATATTTTCTTGACGTTGGTATTTGTTTTAATACTACAAGTTGAATTTCTTGATCAAGTTTATTAATTTATTGCAAAACTAAAAAGGAGAAGCTACGAGTGGAAAAAGGCAAGAGAGTGTGAGACTAATATTGGAAAAAAGCCAATTTAAGAGTGAAACATGAGTGGGAGTGACATAATCTGAGTGCAAACACGTGAGGGAGTGTTGTGAGGAATTATTTCTAACATTTTTCTGTAGTTTTAAAAGTATGTCTTGCAGGGGTGAAACATCAAATAAGGAAGGAGGGGAGGAGTCATCCATCATGTTGCAGGCTATGCAACAACAATTTGAATGCATGAACGTTGTGTTTAATGAGATTCGGGATCGGTTGGATAAGCAGGATACTGTTATTGCTAATTTGCGTGAGGAGCATCCCCAAAGAGGCCCTAATGCTAGAAGGCAAGAAAGGTATGCGTGCGTGGATGATTCTGATGACTACCACGAGGATGAGTTTGAAGATGAAGAGGATCAAGTTTCGTGGAACAATGAGGGCAGGTTTGCGCGAAGGGGCGAAAGGTGTGGTAGAGGATTCCGAAGAGATCCAAGATTGCAAGATGGAGCTGACAGAAACCTAGGAAACATAAAAATGAAGATACCATATTCCAAGGGAAAAATGATCCAGAAGTGTACTTGGAGTGGGAAAAGAAGGTGGAGTTCATCTTTGAGTGCCACAATTATTCCGAGGAGAAAAAGGTAAAACTAGCTATCATTGAGTTTACTAACTATGCTATTATATGGTGGGATCAACTTGTGATGAACAGAAGGAGAAACCATGAGAGGCCTATTGAAACGTGGAAGGAAAAAAAGGCCATCATGAGGAGGTGGTTTGTCCCTAGTCATTACTATAGGGATTTGCATCAAAAATTACAGAGTCTTACTCAAGGCTATAGGAGCGTGGATGACTACCACAAGGAGATGGAGATTGCCATGATTCGAGCTAATGTAGAGGAGGATAGAGAGGCTACCATGGCAAGGTTTCTGAATGGGCTGAATCGGGACATTGCCAACGTGATGGAGTTGCAGCATTACGTGGAGTTGGAGGATATGGTGCATATGGCAATAAAGGTGGAACGACAACTTAAAAGGAAAGGAACTCGCTCATTTCAAAATCCAGGCACCTCTACTTCATGG